>CM055980.1:34795000-35257500 GCA_029531755.1 Holothuria leucospilota | reverse complement strand
AATTTTCAGTACAAATTTATTCATCGTATTATTGCAACTAATTCTTTTCTTTATAGAATAAATGTTGTCGACAGCTCTAGTTGCACCTTTTGTGGAGAGTCAGATGAAACCCTTGACCACCTTTTTTGGCATTGTAACAAAGTGGGAGATATTTGGAATAAAATATATTCAGAGCTTTTCTGTTCAAAGGTCACAATTGAGTATGAAAATGTGTGTTTCGGTTACGCCTCAGACAAAAGTATGAAATGGTATAGCCTTGTCATTTTTCACGCCAAGCATTATATTTATACTTGTAGAATGAACACGAAAGTTCCAAATTATGACACCTTTAAATACAAACTTATTTTTCTTCTGAAGGTTGAAACGTATATTTTAACTAAAAGTAAACGTTATGATGAAATCAAGGTGCTGAGAGACTCCTTGAATTGTTAAAATTACTTCATGCATTGTGCTTCATTCAGGATTTGTCTATAAAGCCTGCCTTTTATATTGCAGTGTACTTTTTCACTTTCAGGAGAGTGCTCTCTAATTGTTTATTGCCATGTGCGTATATATATCGCTGGAGAATTCAAATGCGTGATTCTTTTTGTTCCACCGCATTGCAGTATACGTGGCTGGTATTCAGCGTCTGTAAATAAGGATTAAGTAAAAGGTGAATATGATTTAAAAAGCCCCTTTACATGCACACTGTGCTCTGAATTGTTTTAAAAAGAGATGAATGTGTATCATGCAAATAGGAGAAAAAGAACTAAAAACGATCATGCTGTTTCGAGGTAAACTTTCAGTTTTAATTTTATCGATTTTTATATTGATTAGATGTTAATATAAAATGGTTGCTGTCTTCTTTTTAATACGGGGCTCAAAAGTATTACCAAGACCTCACTATTTGTTCCATTTCGTGTGTAGAATAGCTTCAGACTTTATTTGAATTTTGTTTGAATTTACCAAAGACTTTGTTTGATAATGGAAATGCAAAAGATGAGATGAAGAAAATAAAAACAAAAAAAAAATATTTATTTATTTATTTATTTATTTATTTATTTATTTATTTATTTATTTATTTATTTATTTATTTATTTATTTATTTATTTATTTATTTATTTATTTATTTATTTATTTATTTATTTATTTATTTATTTATTTATTTATTTATTTATTTATTTATTTATTTATTTATTTATTTATTTATTTATTTATTTATTTATTTATTTATTGATTGATTGATTTATTTATTTATTTATTTATTTATTAGTTTATTTGTTTATTGATTTATTTATTTATTTATTAGTTTATTTGTTTATTTATTTATTTATTTATTTATTTTTATTTATTTATTTATTTATTTATTTATTTATTTATTTATTTATCATTCATCCTCTCAAAATCTGATTTCTTCTTTGGTTATTAGCTGTTGCTGCATCACCCATATAATTTTATTTTCCTTCATTGTAAACATTATCTGTACAATTGTAAATTGAACGCATTACTACCAGATCCTGTAAAATTTTATCATAAACTTGTATTTCTAATGAAAGTGGAACGTTACATCTGCTCAAAAAGTACAGATAATTCAAATCGGAAGAAAATGTACGACGACGTCATTTCGTCACTGTCCTACTGCAATATTGAGCGGGATATTTGTTGAATTCATTGATAATATTGAGTTGCCATTTAAGTTTCATGAGCAACTTTTTCTTTAAGATTGGTTGTACTTGCGTGCCATAGTTTGTAAAGAACAGTAGTTGCATATTATGTATTCTTTTCATGTTGTAAATTCTCTTACCGCTTTATCTCTTTACATTCCCATCTAAAAGTTTACCAGCACAGGTAGTTGATCGTTTTTGTATGTATATACTTTAAATACCCTGTACAAGCTACGTATAGAAGAAAATGTATATACTGTATCATGTGATTGGTTAGTTGAAAGAGCGCATGTGGTCACGTCTATTCTTTTGTAAACTTGATTACTATTCGTTCAACCAATCTTTGTAAATATGTTTTGTGTCTGAGGAAGATTAAAAATTCAATAAAAGACGGATTTCAAAAAAAAAAAAAAAAATTATTTATTTATTTATTTATTTATTTATTTATTTATTTATTTATTCATTCATTCACTCATTCATTTATTTATTTATTTATTTATTTATTTATTTATTTATTTATTTATTTATTTATTTATTTATTTATTTATTTATTTATTTATTTATTTATTTATTTATTTATTTATTTATTTATTTATTTATTTATTTATTTATTTATTGGGTTCGAGCCTGACATGGCGCCGTAGTGACAACTACTTTTCACGTGAGCTCAAGATAATTCTCAAATAGATAAGTGCTCCGTTAGATTACGCCTTGTCTTTCGTATATTCATTGAGTTTTACCTTCAAAGTATCTCCCATCAGGAAATTATGCCTGGTGGAAGACCTAAGGGTAGCCTAGGTAGGAAAAAACGGCAACAGGCTGCCTCCCAGCTGAGCCTAAGCTCCATCCTATCGCAGGATAGAGACAGAGATGAGGACTCTGATTCTGACATTGGTGCCAGCCATAGTAAAAGCACAGTACATTCACTTGGAAAGAAAATCCAGCGAGTCAAAGAAAGACTATTGAAAGAATTTGAAAGCCTACAAGAAGAATTTTCTAAAGCCATTGACGATCTCAGAGAGAGTGTAAAGGAACTGAATTCAGAGTCTGAAGCTTTGAAAGAAAGGTGTGATTCTCTAGAACGGAAGGTACAGCAACTTGAGGCTGACAAGGCAAAACAGGCCCAAGACATTAACAAAAATGAAAGATTTTCCAGGAGAAATAACATTCGAATAGTGGGTTATCCAACTGAAGAGAATGAAGAGTGCCAGGACATTGCAGGAAAGATCCTTGAGGATGTTGGAGTGCCTGCATGTAAGTTGGAACGGGCTCATAGAGATGGGAGATTAGTTGCTGGTCGTGACCGCCATCTTTTAGTTAAATTATCCTTTTATCAGGACAAAATCGCCGTGATGAAAAAAGCCCGTCAAGCTTTGGCAGGAAAACCATATTACATTGTAGATGACCTAACGAAAGCAGATCTTATGGAAAAACGGCGCTGGAAAAAAGAGAGGTACAGGACTTATTTAATAGGGGCACTAAACTCCGTTTTTTCAGGGGGATGCTGGAGAGGTAACGATGGCCGGCCCCATGTTTTCGATGCAGCCCAGTAGGTGATGGAAGAATGTCACCATGCAGAAAAGCATCTTGAATTCTCTCTTGGAGCAGTGTGGAGTATACTTTTTACTGTTTGCAGCTCATTAATTGCCTTGTCTAGAATCAACCCATGATGTTTGGTGACTGTGTTCCACCAACTGTTTTTCATGTGGGAACTAATGCCAGCTTTCATCCCTTCCTTGTGGAGCTTTTATGCTGGTGTGTTATCCCATTTGGATTGACTTTTCTGTGTTTTTGTGTCTGTGTGTTTGTTTATCTGTGTATTCATCCTCCATCAACTATAACTAAGTCCATCGCATGTTTGGTGAACATGTTTGTTTTTTATTCTTAAATGGCTGAGGACCTTACCATAACCACATATAATGCGAGAGGTTTACGGAATCATAGCAAGAGACGACGTTTATTTTCGTACCTTCATCGGCGAAAGACACATATCTCCTTCATACAAGAGACACATAGTTCACCAGCAGATGAAAAAATCTGGAAAAATGAATGGGGAGGTGAAGTTCTTTATTCTCTTGGTACCCAGGACAGCTGTGGCGTCTGTATTTTATTCAACCCTACCTTACAGTTGGAGATTACAAAAAGTATAAGTCATGATGGAGGAAGATTTATCATTGCTGACATTACCTTTTCTCATCAAAAGTTAACACTTGTTGCTCTTTACGGTCCCAATATAGACAACCCCAACTTTTTCGTTCACCTATTCAACGCTTTATCTGCTATATCATCTGAAAACCTGATTATTGGAGGGGATTTTAATTTTGTCTTTAACTTAGCCTTAGACAAAAAAGGTGGACAGCACAGAACAAACTTTAAAGCTAGAAACGAGTGTCTTTCTTATATGACTGGTCTGTCCCTCATCGACATTTGGAGAGAAAGGAACCCTCGGAGTGAAAGTTTTACTTGGTCCTCTAACATTTTATCAGGTCTCTTCTGTCGGCTAGACTTTTTCCTTATTTCGCGACATATGTCACATTCTGTTAAAGATGCTTCCCATTCCCCAGGGATTCAATCAGACCACTCTTTTGTGAATTTAACACTTAGTCTTTTTACAGAAAAACGAGGACCTGGGTATTGGAAATTTAACAACTCCTTGCTCCAGGATTCAGACTATTTGGACTTAATTACAAACATTATTACTTGTTTTGAAGAAAATAATACTTATTCGAATCCGTTATCCCGTTGGGAAGGCCTAAAGTTCATTTTACGTAATGAGAGTATGAAGTTTGCAAAGGAAAAAGCTAAAGCTAGGAGGAGTAGGGAAGACGAACTTATAAGGAAAGTTGCTAACCTAGAACAAGATCTCTATATATCTGACTCTATTGAAACCCGCACCAAACTAAACGATGCTCGTAATGAACTCCTCTCATTTTATGACATTAAACTTCAAGGAACCATCATCCGATCACGGGCCCGCTGGGTCGAACAGGGAGAAAAGAACACTAAATATTTTCTTAACCTGGAGAGACGTAATAAGCTTTGTAATACTATTCATAAAATTTGTGATGACAATGGAAATACGTATATCAATGGGAAATCTATTCTCCATTATATTAAATGTTTTTACGAGAACTTGTATGTAAGCAATCCTTGCTCCCCCCAGTTAATTTTGGATGAACTTCCTCCCACTCCTTTCACCAATAATGATTTTTCTTCTTGTGAAGGTGAACTGAATTTGAATGAATGCAGCCTCTCACTTAATTCTTCAAAAAATGACAAGTATCCTGGGAGTGACGGTTTTTCTGTAAATTTCTACAAAAAGTTTTGGCATCTCATTGGTAATTATGTAGTTGATTCTTTAAATTATGCCTACTCTCATAATGGTCTTTCTTATGAGCAGTCTAGAGGCATAATTACCCTCATCCCCAAATCCGATAAAGATCCCAACCTCCTTAAAAATTACAGACCTATTTCACTACTGAATACGGACTATAAAATTGGGGCGAAGGCAATTGCAAACAGGCTTAAGCGTATTATTAGTAATATTATTGGCCCAAATCAAACTGGATTTTTAAAGGGTCGTTTCATTGGGGAAAATATTCGTTTTGTGTTAGACCTTATTGACTACACCAATCGTAAAAATAAATCAGGGTTTATGTTATTTGTTGACTTTGAAAAGGCTTTGACAAGTTAGAGTGGAATTTTATCATAAGTAGTCTTCGTTACTTTAATTTCGGTCATAGTTTCATCCAATGGATTTACACGTTTTATAACAATGCTACCGCATGTGTTTGTAACAATGGGTACTCTACAGGTTTTTTTCCGGTGGGAAGAGGCGTTCGCCAGGGCTGCCCGCTCAGTCCTTATCTTTTCATTTTATGCACTGAAGTATTAGCTATCTATACAAGCCAAAGCAGATTGAAGGGTATTGTGGTCGAAGGTAAAGAAACAAAACTTCTCCAGTATGCGGACGACACTACTTTTATTTTAGATGGCAGTCGTGAATCCCTTGATGAGACCCTACACATTCTTGACGTGTTTCAAAGGTCCTCCGGTTTAACTATCAATACGGCTAAGTCAGTTTTGTTTCCTCTTGGTACTTTCATCCAGCGACCCCCTGAGTTTGTTAACTTTACATCCTTAAATTTTCATCTGGTCCAGTTAAAATGTTAGGAATTACTTTTAATCATAATGGTAATGATCTGTTTCGACTGAATTTCATCCCGAAGTTATCTAGACTTAAAAGTTGCCTCCGGGTTTGGTCTATGAGAGACTTAACCCCGGTTGGTCGTACTCTTTTGGTTAAAACCTATGCATTATCACAGCTAGTTTATCTTTTTATAGTACTTCTCGACCCGCCCATTTCTTTCATTAAGGATGTAGAGAAAGTAATTTACGATTTTATTTGGGCAGGTAATCAAGATAAAGTTAAAAGGAGTTGCATAATTAATCATTTTAATAAAGGAGGCCTAAAAGTAGTTCATATTCCAAGCTTTATCAAAAGTTTAAAATGTACGTGGGTCAAGCGGTACTGTGATAATAATGAGGGAGTTTGGAAACTTTTCTTTAATGAAAGTTTGTTTGCTGTAGGAAGGCAGCTTATTTTTCATTGTAACTGTAAATCTGATGATCTCCCTGTTATACCTAATCAATTTGTTTACCATACTGTGAGAGCGTGGTTGGATGCAACCTTTCATTTACCTGTTGCAAATTTTGGAAATCAAGTTGTTTGGAACAATCACTATATCCGCATTAATAATACCACGGTTTACTATGATTTTATGTACAGTAATGGTGTAAAGTTTGTGTCCGATTTTTTCAATAATGATGGTAATCCGCTAAGTTATCAGTCTTTTAGGGAGAAGTTTCAACTAAATGATTTCCCTTTCACAACTTATTGGGGCCTTATACATAGTATCCCTTTGCATTGGAAGCAGTCTGGCTGCTTCCGAAGTAACTTAATGAACTCTTGCATAGACTTCTTTGATAAAATTATGCAGTCAAATAGTATTTCACAACTTGCATACAGGTCCAAGTTTTTGGTTAAAATCGTTGCGGAACCTACGGCTTTAACAAAATGGAAAAGTGAGTTTTCTCATGTAACCACTGATGAGTGGGAAGGAATATTTAGTATGCCATGGCACTCAGTCTCGGAAACCAAACTCTCCTATTTTCAATTCCGTTTTCTTCACAGAATTCTCCCCACAAACAGACTCTTAAATTTAATGGGCATCTCTGAAACTGATTTATGTTATTTTTGCAACTCTGAGACTGAAACACTTAGTCACCTTTTTGTAGAATGTAACCATGTAGTTTCATTTATAACTGAAGTTGAAAGTTTTTTTGTTTGGCTCTGAATTTCATTTTTCAAAAGATGATATCTTTTTTGGTTTTCAAAAGCAAAAAACGCCATCCATATAATTTCCTCATTCTGCATTTGAAATATTTTATTTTTAGTATGAAGCGCCAAAATAAGAATCTAAATTATGTTGACTTTCTGTATAAGTTTCAGTTTGCTCTTCGAGTAGAGAAGTATATTTATGATCATAGCAAAACACGAGGTAAAAGTGTTATTAACTTCATTGACCTCAAAGATGCTTTTGCACACTGTAATCTCATCCTTGACTTTTAAAGGGGTATAGGCTGTTTTCGTTGCCTTTGAAATCAATTTGGTTCTATTCACGATTATTGATGCGTTTAGTCTCACGTCTATTCGTTAACTCCATTCCATTGCTGTTTACTTTCTAGTCTTACTCTGTAAAGTGTTTTACAGCGCATTGTTGAAACATGGGGATTCATTGTAAATATAATTTTCGTATTTATTATTAGGTAACTGGCTATACAACAACTCATTTCATACGATGGTAACTATTGTAAATAAGGAAGCTCAAATCTCAATAAAATGATAGAGGAAAAAAAAAATATTTATTTATTTATTTTTTTTTTACTTCCTGCTATGGCTGAAAATATACAGTAAAAACACACCGAAAAAGAACAAATAATTTAAAGATATTTAAAATAAATCAATACTATAGACATTATATACATGAATTCATACATAATCATTATAAGGTCATTCTTAACCATACCAGAGAGAAAGAATTGATTAGTGAAATGTTTTCTCAAAACTCAGGGCTCTCATATCACTCTTGTTTTTCCTGGCAATATGAAGCTCAACATTAATGAGAAATCTAAACTTTTTATAAAAACTTCCAGGGTCAGGTTTAATATTCTCTATTTTACAACTAAAAATGTAATATTTAGCATTTAATAAAAAGAAATTTAAAGGGTGCCTCAGATCATCTACATAGCCAAACTTCACAAGATCCCAATTAACAATAGGTACATTTTTAAAACACAGCTGTAAAATGCTGTGCCAGAATTGCGTAATTAAAGTGCAAGACCAAAACAGATGTTCTAATGTCTTTGACTCGCCTTCACAAAAAGTACAAAGAGGGGAGTCCCTAAAATTAATTCTATGTAAAAAAACATTTGTAGCAACTAGTCTATGGATGAAACGAAATTAAAAAAACTGAAGTTTTGCTACACGAACTGCCAGAAAGGGAAGATTAAATATTCTGGCTCAATTATAGTTAATGTCAGTACACTGCTCCCATTTCCTGATGGCACTAGGGGTCTGAAGCTTACCACTAATGAAATAATCATACGCTACTTTGACAGGTCTTTTACAAGAAGTGTAATAGATTAAACGATAGTAGTTCTCAGCCAAATCAGGATTTGGACGAATGTTGAGTCTCCAATTTTGAGGTATTGCAGAGAGTATACCATAGTAAAGAGTAAAAGGGAGTCCAATATCAATATTAAACTTTCTTATGAAATCATTGTACTGTAAAGCATTACCCAACTCATCAAAAAAGTTGTTAATATAATGAGCATTTTTTGCATGTAACACAGATGAATAAATTATCTTTTTATCAATCTTTATAAAGGAGTTGTTCAACACGCTTTGATTCCAATAATTATCTACGTCTAATGAACGAAAATTAAAATCTGACCATGCATTACAAACTCCTTGAATAAACCTGTTGGTTAAAGTAACATCATTTTTCCGGAAATTACTTTCAAAAAGCAGTTTTCCCCCATACTTCTTAAGAGCAAACTCAAAAAACATTTTCCACGGACCTCGATTATCATCAAAATATAACTTAACCCATTTACATTGTAAACTCTTTGCCTTAGACTCTATATCAATCATATTCAAACCGCCATTAATCTTTTTGTGTAATAAAACTGACCTTTTTATTTTATCAGGTTTTTTTGACCAAATGAATTTGTAAAATATCGTGTCTAATTCACAAAAGAAATTTGTAGGTGGTAAGGGTAATACAGTGAAGAGATACACAAGCTGAGACAAGGCAAACGTCTTAATAATCAAAATCTTTCCAATCGGTGTGAGGTCTCTTCAAGACCAAAGATTAAGTAAACTTTTGATTCTGGAAAGTTTAGGCAAGTAGTTAAGATGAAAAAAGTCATCGTGATGGTGAGTGAAACTGATCCCTAAGTAAGTAATGGGCTTATCGCTCGAGTCAAAGGGAAGTCTGCTAAAATGACCGGGTCTATTGTTATAAAGAGGTCCAAGAGGAAATAAATGACTTTTTGTGAGATTAATATTTAAACCAGATATTTCAGAAAAAGTCCTCAAGACTGTTACTACCTATTGAATGGAATTTGCAGAGCCGTCGGTAATAATAACCGTGTCGTCTGCGTAATTAGATATTTTGATACATTCACCTGCAGCATTAATACCACAAATATTACTATTTGAATTGATTAACAAGTTTAGGACTTCAGGACAAGTGATAAAAAGGTACGGGCTTAGAGGACAGCCTTGCCGTACACCTCTAGTGACCCTGAAATAATTTGTAGCAAAACCATTGTTAAGAACACATGTAGTACGAATCCTGGTGAGAAAATCCTTTCCAAAATTAAAGAAGGTAAGTGCACTGTTTAAAAATTCCCAATCTAGACAGTCAAATGCCTTCTCAAAATCTATAAATAAGAGAGCACCGGGAACAGACTCCGTTTCACAAAAATTAATAAGATCCAATACAAGTCTAATGTTTTCCCCAATGTAACGACCCTTTAAATAACCTGTTTGCTCATGACTTATTAAATCTGGAAGTACGCCCTTCATACGACTAGCTAAACATTTCGTCAAAATTTTATAATCTGTATTAAGTAAAGCAATAGGGCGCCAATTTTTAATATAACAGGGATCTCTGGATGTTTCAGAATTAAGGTAATACATATGCTCTGCCCTGTTCATCGGAAATACCTCTGCACTGAAAGGCATGATTAATGAATTTACCACAAGGCCTCCAATATCATCCCAAAAAACTTTATAAAACTCAATAGGCAAACCATCTGAGCCTGGGGACTTTTGAGAAGGTGCCTTGTTTTCTGTTCTGAAAAGGTTTTGTAAGTTAAATGTATATAAGCAAGTGCTAATCCAGCTTTCACTTCATTGATTTTACGGACGTAAATAAATTTGATAGAGCTCAATAAATGAGATGGGAAAAAGAAATTTTTAAAAATTTATTTATTTATTTATTTATTTATTTATTTATTTATTTATTTATTTATTTATTTATTTATTTATTTATTTATTTATTTATTTATTTATTTATTTATTTATTTATTTATTTATTTATTTATTTATTTATTTATTTATTTATTTATTTATTTATTTATTTATTTATTTATTTATTTATTTATTTATTTATTTATTTATTTATTTATTTATTTATTTATTTATTTATTTATTTATTTATTTATTTATTTATTTATTTATTTATTTAAGGTTTTTTCATTTTATGCGCTGAAATTTTTGCCCTGAAAATAAGAAGTAGCAACATTATACATGGTATAAAACTGGACGATAGTGAAATGCGTTTAGTTCAGTATGCTGATGATACGACTCTCTTTGTGGACGGTAATGGAAATAATTTAATTGAAATTAGTAGAATTTTCCAGCTTCTTAAGTGTAGCTCTGGTTTAACTGTTAATTATGATAAAACTAATGTATTTCCTCTAGGGCCGTTAAAGGGTAACAAACCCCATTTCATGGATAAGTATTTGTTTTATTGGACTACGGGTCCAATCACTGTTTTAGGAATTACTATTAAGAGGGGGATGATAATCTCTTCCGTCTCAATTTCATTCCCAAACTGTCACGCTTGCAGTTCTAAATTTGTGGTCACAGCGTGACCTTACTCCTCTCGGTAAAATTATTTTGATAAAAACTTTTGCTTTATCACAACTAGTATACCTCTTTCAGGTACTACCAAGCCCGCCTATTCACTTTGTCAAAAACGTAGAGTCCATTTTGTATAGGTTTATTTGGTCAGGGAAACCGGATAAAGTTCGCCGCAATACAATGATAAGTCCCATCAGGGAGGGAGGATTAAGCGTCACTCATGTAAGTAGTTTTATTCACAGTTTAAAGTGTACTTGGATTAAGCGGTATGTCGATGGTAGTGATGCCCATTGGATTAAGTTTTTTGACTATTACTTAAAGAGGTACGGTGGTTCTTTTCTATTTAAGTGCAATTATAAGCATTCTGACGTGATTACTGGGAACGATTTCATTGACGACATTTGCCATGCCTGGGCTATTTGTAACTATAATGTTCCATCTCGTGATTTTAAAGACCAGATTTTGTGGAATAATTCTGAAATTAAGATTAATGATTGTGTTGTTTTCTACAGAGAATGGTACGACCAAAATATTATTAATGTAAAGGACCTGCTGGATGATAACGATAACTTTCTAACTTTTCAACATTTTCAAAACAAATTTAATGTGCAGTGTTCCTTTTTGTTATTCTATGGTATTATCCATGCTATTCCGCCTGTTTGGAAGCAAAATTTTAATGTCGTATCGCAAACGCTAAATGATGATGTCTCTTTGTTCTTTACAATCCAGCGCACACCTAGTCTTTCCAGGTATATTTACAGTATTTTAATTAAGCGTATTTCACTATCGCCTAGGGCAATCACGAAATGGAAAACTGTTTTTGATTTAAATGACGAGCAATGGCAGAAAATTTACCTGATCCCTTTTAAGTCTGTTAAGGAGAGTAAACTGCAATATTTCCAATTTCGTTTTATTCATAGGATATTGGGTACAAATTATTACTTACATAGGATTAATTTGCAGGACAACCCTAGATGTACTTTTTGTGGAGAACGTGATGAAACTTTAGACCACCTGTTTTGGGAATGCAAGTATACCTCTGATTTTGTTTTAGATACTGAACAGGCTGTAATAGGAAGGCAATTTTGCTTCTCAAAAGTAGACTTCTTTTTTGGTTACAAATTATCTCTTAAGCACCCTTATAATTTTCTCATTTTTCATGCAAAGTATTTTATTTTTCAGCAAAAACTTCTTGGAAAGATTCCGTCAGTAAACGAGTTTATGTACAAATTAAAGTTTTATTTGCAAGTTGAAAAACATTTGCATAAAGTCAAGTCCAGGCAGCCCATTTCTCTAGAAACCCTGCAAAATGCTTTTTGCAATAACGAGTTTTTATTTGGATGACAATGTTCAATGTATGATAACGTATACTGTACCAAATTTTGTTATTCGGTTTTTGTTTTATAACGCAGTGTATTACAAAATTGCTTATTCCTTCAATACTCTGATGATCTCTTTCGAATTACGTTTGTCTTTGAAAGTGTAAAACAGGAGTGTTAAATGATTTGCACTGATTAAATTCTTGTAGAAAGCGTTATTGTATTTGCAATTTCAGTTTTCTTTTAGTTAGCGGTAGAAAACAGGTGACATTCTTCAGACCACATTTTGTTACTAACTCCATTTATCTATAGTTAGTTCTGAGTTGTTTCATGAAATCGTTTATTTTTTGTAAATATGTATATAATAGGTAATTATGTATATAATAGGTAATTATGTATGTAATATGTATTTATTTATATAATTTGTAACAACAAATGACCAGTTTTCTACAGTATGGCCTGTCTTTTGTGATGAACAACCTGCAGTTATAACTGTATCATTTACTCTTGAAATAACACGTGCATATTCTGAGAAATTTTTGGTAATTGAAAAAATATGATTGTACATACACTATTTGGAATTTAATAAACGATGGCAGAAAAAAAAATTATTTATTTATTTATTTATTTATTTATTTATTTATTTATTTATTTATTTATTTATTTATTTATTTATTTATTTATTTATTTATTTATTTATTTATTTATTTATTTATTTATTTATTTATTTATTTATTTATTAGTTAGTTTGTTTGTTTATTTATTTATTCATTTATTCATTCATTTATTCATTCATTCATTCATTCATTCATTCATTCATTCATTCATTCATTCATTTATTTATTTATTTATTTATTTATTTATTTATTTTTTCACCTCCATTTATTGATCATTGATTTTGCAAATCTTCCAAAAATATTAAAAACAACTAAACAAAGTGCTCATCGTTATAAACGTGCTTAAGAGAGCATTCAAGTAAAACGCAGCGTCACTCATGAACATTACTTCAAATATAACAAATACCTTATGCAAATTAAAAGAATTCAACCCAACCATCCTATACAGAGTATAATAGGCGTAATCAGTCAGTATATATGTATATAAATATACATGAAAGTAAATATGCCTCAATAAAAAATACAATAAAGCCCATATGTACACCCACAAAGTAACTACCGTAATCGAAGACAAGAAAACGGTTATATGAATGTTTACAAGTTAAAGGATTTGCATAAATCATCATAATGAAAGAAACGTTTACTCTTACTTCTGACCGAAATCTGTTTTTCAACTTCTAATAAAAATTTCAGTTTATAACAAAATTCATTAATCGTTGGAAATTCATTCCTTAATTTACATTGAAAGATATAATGCTTCAGATGAAAAATTAAAAAATTAAACGGGTGTTTGATAAATCTACAATAACCAAAGAAAATGTCTTCTTTTGAGAAAGTAAACTGACGTTTCAAGAAATAAATTTCTACATCCAAAATGAAAGATGACACGATGTGACAACTCCAAAACAGATGATCTAAAGTTTCTTCATCTTTTTTACAGAAAGTGCAGAGTGGACTATCCGTTAACTTCATCAAAAAAAGTAGTCTGTTCGTACAAAGTATTCGATGAATAAAGCGATATTGAAAAAACTGAATTTTAACCTCCAGAACAGAATTCCAAGGGCAGTGAAAGATAAACTCCCAAGTTCTCTCGTCAAAATGAAAAGAATCGTTCCACTTTCTAACAGCTTTGACCGTACATTCCATATTTGAAATACATTTGTCATAGATGAACTTAGAAACTCTTACAGAACTCAGAAACCTGTCTAAGGTACATTCATTAAAATTATTTTCAAAGTCGTCACCAGGAGTAAAGGGAACCTTCCACCTAATAGGGATTGCCCTAATAATCCCCCAGTATAACGTAAAAGGACATCGTGACAAATTAAATTTATTCAAAAAACTATCATAAGGGATAGCAGTGCCATCGCTATTAAGCACATCAGGGACATAGACAAATCCCTTGTCATACAAAAAGTGATAAAATATAATCTCGTTGTTTACTTTTATACAAGAATTATTCCATATAATTTGGTTTTCGAACTGGTTTTCTGGGACTTTGAATGAAGCATTTTGCCACGAACGAACAACATCAAAGATAAATAGGTTTTTAATTTTAACATCGGTAGTATTAGAATTACAGCTAAAGAGAAAGCTTTTGCCATAACGAGAAAGAGAAGAATAAAAAAATAACTTCCAATAGCTAGGCTTATTATCTATATAACGACGCACCCAAGTACATTTTAAACCCGCAACAAAAGAATCGACATGAATTACATTCATACCCCCTCGTTTAATGGGATTAATAATAGTCTGACGAGCGATTCTTTCTTGCTTGTTTCCCCATATAAAATTGAAAATGGTCTGATTTAACTTAGTGATGAAACTCTTAGGAGGGTTGGGAAGAACAAGAAAAAGATAGACAAGTTGAGACAAACCATATGTTTTAGCAAGAACATTTCTACCAACTGGAGTGAGATCTCACATCGACCATAAATTAAAAACCTGTTTAAGGCGGGAGAGTTTTGGAGGGAAATTTAGGGTAAAGAGATCCTCGCGATTAGTTGAGAAAGAAACACCTAACAAAGTAACCGGACCATTAGACCAAGTAACTGGAAAGTCCTTAATAAATGCTGGCTTACGACTAACGTAGGGGCCTAACGGAAACAAAGTAGACTTTTCATAATTTATCTTCAAACCAGAGACTTTTTGAAAATTATCAAGGGTGCGGATAACTTCTCTAAGAGAGTTGACATTTCCATCTAAAAACAAAGTCGTATCGTCTGCATACTGTAAAAGTTTTACCTCTTTATTAAAAATGTGAACCCCTTTAATAGAATTATTATGCATGACCACCTGGGCTAATACCTCAGAACATAATAAAAATAGGTAAGGACTGAGTGGACATCCCTGTCGCACCCCTCTACCCAAATTAAAGTCACTTGTAGAATAACCATTATTATAAACACGGCTAGAGCTCTTACAGTGGAATGTCTTGATCCAACGAATAAAATTGTTACCAAATTTAAAAGCATGTAAAGTATTATACAAAAAATTCCAATCAATCTTATCGAATGCCTTCTCAAAATCTAAAAGAAATATGAAACCGGCTCGGTCATGAGTAATACAATAATCTATAAGATCAAGGGTAAATCTGACATTCTCCCCAATGAACCTCCCCTTAAGAAAGTCAGTCTGCTGATGACCTATAAGTGAAGGCAAAACCAGTTTCATACGGTTAGCGAGTGCCTTGGCACCAATCTTATAATCTGAATTAAGTAAAGAGATAGGTCTAAAATTTTTTAATACGGATGGATCCTTTCCGGGTTTAGGAATAACCGTTTTATACCACGTCTCTGCTCCGGAGAAAGTTTCCCCTTAAAAAAAGCAAAATTAAGTGAATCAACCAAAGGTTGACCGACCAAGTGCCAAAACCGTTTATAAAAATTAATGCTGAGGCCGTGGCTACCTGGAGATTTATCTAAAGGCATGCTGTCAAGAGCAGCTTTACATTCCTCGAGAGTAAGAGGGCCATCGCAAAGACTGGAATGCTCATCATCTAAAGTACTATCGAGTTGTAAGCCATTAAAAAAACATCGGAACTATGATCACCTGAAGTATAAAGAGAACTGTAAAAGGCCTTCATGGCATTTAAAATATCTTTCGTATGTGTCAAAACAGAGCCATCATCTTGTCGTAGTTCTTGAATTAAGTTAGAATTTCTATTACGGTTTTCTAGATTCAAAAAATATTTTGTACCTTTTTCCCCAGATTCTACCCACCGGGCCCGAGAACGTACCAGAATACCCTTCAATTTATGATCGTACAAATGATATAGCTTATTTTGAGTCTCCAATAAAGAGGCATTGACTTCGTCAGACCATTCTGAATAAAGACGACTCTCTAATTCAGAAATTAGGGAGATAAGTTGTCTCTCGTACAATCTTCTATCTGCAGCTAATTTCTTACTATAAGGGATCGTTTCCGTACGAACCATATACTTTAAATAATCCCATCTTGATGGAGGGTTAGCATTCTGCATAATCTCCAGTCCCCTAATTAAAGCACAATTAATTAAATTTAAATAATTATCATCATTTAATAGAGAGTTATTCATCTTCCAAAAACCGGGGCCTCTTTTAAGGGTGCCTGCAGTTAGTTCCAGCACAACGAATGAATGATCAGAACGAAAACCTGGAATAAACCCATCTGAGCGAACATTCAGCTTTAAGTGTTTTGAAATAAGGAAAAAATCAAGACGACAGAAAATGCCTGGAATAATATTGGACTTCCATGTAAATTTTTCTATGAAAGGGTTACGTTCACGCCAAATGTCGACTAAATCAAAATAATCCATTATCTTAAGACACTCATCACGAGCTTTATAATTAGTTCGACGATTCCCTTGCTTCTTGTCTAGGTTTAAATTAAATACAAAATTAAAATCCCCGCCAAAAATAATATTCTGACAGTGAAAAGTATTTAATAAGTGAATAAAATTAATAAAGAATAACGGCTGGTCTAAGTTTGGTCCATACAAACAGACTACAGTAAAAATACAACCAGCAATGGTTATATCCAGTATTACGTAACGACCATCTACATGACACTCGGTTCTAACAATTTGAACATGCAATGAAGGGTTAAAAAGGATACAGACACACTTACTACGCATGGAGCCGTGGGAAAAAACATTTTCCCACCCCACTCGTTACGCCAGTAATTTTCGTCACAAGTGGCACTGTGAGTTTCTTGTAAAAAAATACGTCAAATTTTTGGACGTGCATAAAAGCAAAAACTTGCCTACGTTTTGAAGACTGCCTTAGGCCTCTAGCGTTATAAGTGACAAATTTAATGAACTTCATAATACTTTGCTAGAATACGATCGGAACACAGTGTAAGTACAACGATATTTTCATCATAAAAACGTAACAGCTAGAAGGCCTTGGCAGTAAAATGTAGAATGAACTTGAATGATGTTCGCAATAAGAACAAAATATGAAACATCGTTGCTAACGACTACTACACTTTGACTTCTAAGTAAAGTTGAAAACATTACTAGCCATAAGAAACAAATAAGGTAAGAAACATCAATAATGAGGTGGTAAGAGGAAAGAAAAAAGAGAGAAAAAAAAGTCAAATCAACTGAGCTAGTCATAACCTGCAAAGAGCAGAAACTCAGATGAGAGTGGATAATGAGGAGGACGTATGTGGCCCAACATTAGAAAGTGTATCACTCAATATTACTTCCATCACGAATTTAAGACGCCATTAAGATGAATGAAAAGCAAATGGGCGACCATCCCTGGTTCTCCATCGGCCCCCAGAAAAGTGCAAAAAAGTGCCATTAGCGAAAAGTTGGGATACCTCATTTTTCCATCGTCGTTTTTCTTTCAGGTCTTTTAGAGTAAGGTCATCGACAACAAAATAGGTCTCGTTAGCAAGGTATCTCCGAGCATTTTTCATAACATATACCTTGTCTTTAAAGAAAGTCGGTTTGGCGATGATGTGCCTCGGCTTCCCCGGGATACGTCTCCCGTCTCGGTGGGCCCGTTCAAGTTTACAGTCCTCTAGCCCGATCTTACGTAGGACTTCTGAGACAGTGGTGTTACAATTCTCTGGGTCAGTTTCTGGAATGCCGATGAGTCTAATGTTATTTCTTCTAGAAAATCTTTCAAGCTTATTTAAGTCCTGTGAATGTAACTCTCCCAACTTCTTATGCTCCTCAAGCTCCTTAACTAGGGTATCGTACTGTTCTTTAAGACGTAAATTCTCAGCTTCTAGGGCTTCAAGTCTTTTTTCATGTTCATTAAAGCATGCATAAAATCTGTTTTCATTATCTTCAGGTCCGAAGCGACTTTCTGAAGAATTTTCTCAATTGCCTCGTCAATGGCTTGTTCTAGAGATGACTGAGGCGTAGCCATTATGGTAGGCTGATGGCTAGGCTGAGTTCTGCTTGGAACTTTACTACGTGTAGTATATGTATAACGGAGAGACTTACTGGGCGGTGCCTAAGGCTTGTTTTTGCTTCCTTTCGGTCTCCCCGGTGGCATAATTTTCCGGAAAAAACATGCCTGAACGATAAGTAAGAGTAAGAAAACACCGTGCGAGTAGAGTCCACTTCGGAAAAAATAGGCAAATGGAAATTTCGGTGAAAAAACGTCCGAGCCACTTAACGTGTCAACTACAGGTATACAGCCATCCTCGTCCAATCCAATAATAATAATAATGATGATGATGATGATGATGATGATGATGATGATGATGATGATGATGATGATGATGATGATGATGATGATGATGATGATGATGATGATGATGATGATGATGATGATGATGATGATGATGATGATGATGATGATGATGATGATGATGATGATGATGATGATGATGATGATGATGATGATGATGATGATGATGATGATGATGATGATGATGATGATGATGATGATGATGATGATGATGATGATAATAATAATAATAATAATAATAATAATAATAATAATAATAATAATAATAATAATAATAATAATAATAATAAAAATAAACAAGGCAATCCTAGAGGGAGTCAAATTGAGGAGAAGAAACCTGTCCATAGCATGGATTGATTATAAGAAGGCATATGATAGCGTGCCACACTCCTGGATACTGGAGACCTTGAATATCCACAGAGTGTGCCCGACAATCACCCATTTCATCAGAAAATCAATGAAAACATGGCAGACTACACTGAAGCTTCATAGTGCAGAAGGTTTACTCTCATCAAGAACAATTAACATCAGAGCTGGTATTTTCCAGGGAGACTCCCTGTCTCCACTGTTGTTCTGCCTTGCCTTAGCCCCTCTCAGTCACCTACTCAACGAAAGTTCTTATGGATACACATCCCAATATGGCCGCATAAACCACCTGCTCTACATGGATGACCTGAAGACATATGCCAAAAATGATGAGCAACAGCTGGGGCTAATAACCATTGTAAAGACCTTCAGTGATGACATCTGCATGGAGTTTGGTCTAGACAAATGTGCAAAAGCTACCTTCAAAAGAGGAAAGCTATCTACAACACAGGACCTTGAGATTGACATGGACACCAAGATAAAAAACTTGAGCAGGAGCAAACATACAAGTACCTCGGAATAGATGAAGGAGATGGTATCTAGCACTCCAAATACAGGGAAAGAATAAGAAAGGAATACTACAGCAGAATACGGATGATTTTCAAGAGTGAACTCAATTCGGCCAACAAAATCAAAGCAATCAATACACTGGCAGTACCTGTAGTAACCTACAGTTTCAATGTCATAAAGTGGTCTCTGACTGACATCAAGAGACTTGATATCAAGACCAGAAAGATAATGACCATGGAAAGGTTACACCACCCGAAGGCAGATGTAGACAGACTATACATACCACGTGCCTCAGGAGGGCGAGGTCTGATCCAGCTAGAATTGACGTATAAGACCACCACCATAGGGCTGGAAGCATACTTAGGAAAGACAGAAGACCTACTTATTAGTATTGTACGCCACCATGAGACCAGTAAAAAGACACACTCACTGGTACAAGAGGCCAAAGAATACAGGGAAGAACTTGCAGCACCAGAGTTGACACCCAACGAAAATGAAGGCCCCACAACCTATGCAAAAAGGGTGAAGAAAGCAGCGAAGACACTTGGACAACGGCAGCTGCACGAAACATGGACAAACAAGCCATTACATGGAGTATACTGCAAGCGAATGGATGACCCAGATGTAGACACTTGTCAGACAAACCAGTGGCTCCGGAGTGCAGGGCTGAAAGCAGAAACAGAGGGCCTGATAGTAGCAGCCCAAGATCAAAGCCTTGCTACGAGAGCCTACCTACGTCGCATAGTGAAAGATGGCACAAACCCTCTCTGCAGACTATGTGGACAATACGAAGAAACTATTGATCACATAATCTCTGGATGCCCTGTACTTGCACCAACAGAATACACACATAGGCACAACAAAGTGGCGACCTACATCCACTGGCTAATCTGCAGGCATTACGGGATTGAGACCAGTACAGACAAATGGTATGATCACCAGCCCCTGACTGTATCGGAAAACCAAGATGCCACTATCCTATGGGATATGCCAGTCCACACGGATAGAGAAATCAAGGCAAACCGACCAGACATTGTGGTCAAGAACTTCAAAGAAAAGAAATGTCTCCTTATTGATGTTGCTGTTCCCTGTGACAAAAACATATCAATCAAGACCACAGAAAAACTTAGCAAATATAAAGACCTGGAAATCGAAATATGCAGAATGTGGCAGATGAAAACAGAAACCGTACCTGTTGTGGTTGGTGCACTGGGAATGTGTAAGAAAGGCATGAATGCTTACCTGAACAAACTGCCTGGTCAAATTGACATGAACTTGGTCCAGAAAACTGCTCTGCTTGGAACTGCCCACATACTGAGGAAGATGCTGTCCATAAAATGACTATCACATCATCCATGAAGAAGCCTCAGGCCCATGGGATGGGCCCGGCCGTTCAGGAACTAATTAACGAAAAGAACTTTGAAAATAATAATAATAATAATAATAATAATAATAATAATAATAATAATAATAATAATAATAATAATAATAATAATAATAATAATAATAATAATAATAATAATAATAATAATAATAATAATAATAATAATAATAATAATAATAATAATAATAATAATAATAATAATAATAATAATAATAATAATAATAATAATAATAATAATAATAATAATAATAATAATAATAATAATAATAATAATAATAATAATAATAATAATAATAATAATAATAATAATAATAATAATAATAATAATAATAATAATAATAATAATAATAATAATAATAATAATAATAATAATAATAATAATAATAATAAGCGTGGATACCTACTTAGGGCAACAGTTACATTGACTTGTGTACAAAAATTTGAATTTTTCTACCCCTAACCCTAACCCTACCCCTAACCCTACCCTAACCAAATTTTGTAGAGATACACTCTAGAGGAGGACGAACAATTTAAGCCTATTTCCGACAATAAAATTATTTTTCTATCTAGTACCTGAGAAATAAGGCGACACATAAACTGTCGCCTCAATTCCAAGTGTCGCCTTAATGTTGTTGAATTAGCATGAACTGTCGCCTTAAGGTGGAATCCATGCGGATAATAATAATAATAATAATAATAATAATAATAATAATAATAATAATAATAATAATAATAATAATAATAATAATAATAATAATAATAATAATAATAATAATAATAATAATAATAATAATAATAATAATAATAATAATAATAATAATAATAATAATAATAATAATAATAATAATAATAATAATAATAATAATAATAATAATAATAATAATAATAATAATAATAATAATAATAATAATAATAATAATAATAATAATAATAACAACAACAATAATAATAATAATAATAACAACAACAATAATAATAATAATAATAATAATAATAATAACAACAACAATAATAATAATAATAATAATAATGATAATGATAATGATAACGATAATGATAATGATAACGATAACGATAACGATAACGATAACGATAACGATAACGATAACGATAACGATAACGATAACGATAACGATAACGCTAACGCTAACGATAACGCTAACGATAACGATAACGATAACGATAACGATAACGATAACGATAACGATAACGATAACGATAACGATAACGATAACGATAACGATAACGATAACGATAACGATAACGATAACAATAACAATAACAATAACAATAATAATAATAATAATAATAATAATAATGACGACGACGACGATGAAGACGACGACGACAACGACGACGAAGACGATGACGATGATGATGATAATAAACTTATAAAGCGCTTTATCCAATTCCAGGAAAAAAGCTCTAAGGCGCTGTACAAAATTAAAGGTAAAATGCAGACGAAGAAAAGCAGTTAACAAAACAGAGGTTAATCTTAACAAAAATATGTTAACAAATCTTAACAAAAATACATGTGAAGATAAAATTACAAATGTTTCAACCCTAAAAATCAACAGACAGTAAGAACCATAAGAACAAGATAAACTAAAAAGTACTAAAGAAAACAAAACAAAAAGTAAGAGTTAAAACTATAACAGCAACAGGTTTTGAAACAATGAAAGTAGGTAAAATAGACTAAAAAGTACCAAATTAACTAAAAGCAGCTTTGAAAGGGAAAGTTTTTATAAGTGGTATACTTAACTCATAATATTCATAATATTCTCAAATTTAATAGACATATCAAATTTATCTCTGATTTCATTGATTTTATTGATGAAATAGTCATTAAACTGATTGGCAAGAGCATCCAGATCACTGTGATGTGGAAGAGATAGATCACCTTGAATACCCATGATTTGCCTTGTCATACTGAACAGCTAATGATAGCATCCATTTGAAACGTCAGTAGCAATACAACATATGCCTAGTTTGAGTCCGTGACCAAGCCCGTACTGCTACTGTCAGCTATTGCTCCTATTGCTACTATTACCCATAACATAACGAAATTCTGTTCATATTTTTATCATTCCAAAATCCAATATATATTGTCTTCTTTTACAACACATGTTGGTTTTCTTGGTTCTTTGCAAAAATGTTATTTCTAGTACATGAACCGTTTTTAGGAAATTAAAATGGTAGCATCATTTTGCATCCAAACTTTTAAAGGGGAATGGCGCACCCACTCTTTTCGAATGTTGTAAACTCTATCCGAGTTACTTTCGGATGAATAATCGATGCCCCCACCCCTTCCCCCACTAAACAACTCGGTTACAGACCTGTATGTCTAAATAGTTACAAACCGCTTGGTGCTCTCATGGTGGGATTGGTGAAGTGTTTAGTCTAGTCCAGGGGCGTCAATCCGTATTGAAGTGTGAGGGGGGGGGACACATGACTTAGCACAAACTATCAAGCCCTTTGTTTTCGAAAAAGGGGGTGTCTTTCTATAAAGGCCATTCCCTGTGTCCCTTCTTGTGATGACTGACGTTGTCCTATTCTAATAAGAGTTAGGATTCCAAACACTGGCGTAGCCAGGATTCTTGTTTGGAGGGGGGCTAACTGCGGGAACTGATCGCCGGCCTGGGGGAGGGGTCTAAGGGGAGGGGTGTTCCCCTCCCCGTTGAGAAATTTTTGAATATTTAAGTACCCTCAGATGCGATCTGGTGAAACAGATTGAAGGCCCCTAATTCGGATTGGTTGGATGTTTTCTCCACAGAGTGGCGGCGTGTAAATTGCAGTTTGTTATGCGCTCTGCGTTTTGCATACAGCTGTGGTGATCCTTCTTTTGTCACTATATAAAGGTGTCGCCCTGGAGGAGGGGTCTAAGGGAAGGGGGAAGCCCCTCCCCTTTGAGAAATTTTGTAAATTAAAGGTTGCTTAGGTGCAAAATGGTGCTATCTTTGGGATATTTTTGGTGCTGATCGTATCTGGCTGGAAAATGTCCATAATTTAGTGAATTCTATTAATTTTCAGGCTGGCTGGATGCTTTAATTACTAACTGCAGTGGCGACGCGTAAATTGCACCTTTTTTATGCCCCCTGCGTTTATATACGGCAGTGGAAATCCTTCCTTTGTCACTACATGAAGGTGTCGTCCTGGGGAAGGGGTCTAAGGGGAGGTGGCACCCCTCCCTTTTGAGAAATTTTCGTAAATTTAAAGTTGCTTAGATAAAAATGGTACTATCTTAGGTTTTTTTTAGAGCTGATCGTATATGGCTGGAAAATGTCCCTAATTGAACTCTAAGTTTTGGTAAGGTGAAAGAAGGGAGTATGTTGTCTAAGAGAAGAATACGTTTTCAACAACCTTTCTGAAGCCCCCCCCCCCCTCTTTTGGCTACTTTACTGCTTCTATTCTGGCAAAGTTTTCTCCGCGAAAATACCTGCGCTGAGTCAACAGAAACTTTCTTGGACTATTATGCCGTCCTTTCCTTCATTGCATGGGCGACTCTTTTGTTTGGGGGAGGCAAACTCAAGTCGGTATCCAGGGAGGTTTGGAAGACCCCCGGCAATATTAATGATCAGCTCCGGATAGTATAATAGGAGTATGGTTATTATTATGTATTTCAGCGATGCCCCATTTAGTTTTCAAGAGCTTCTCAAAAACCATTTCAGGCAGTCAGTCATGAGCTGACTACTTTGAAAATAAAAATACAACCATATCAGCCGATCGCTACTCCATGGGGGTAGGGGGTGAGGGAGTAAGAGGCAGGTAAATGGGCAAAGCCGCCTGATCCACTTGTATGAAATGAGCCCCACCTTTAAATATTTTTCTTTCTTTCATTGTGTCACAATATGTTTTAGCTTTGCCAAGAGGCCAAAAAAAGTTGGTTTTCTGGATTGTTTTCTTAAACTAACGAAAATTGAGACACTGAAAACGATGAAATGATAGCACTATTTTGGATCTCAGTGCCATTCCGAAACGAAATTTTTTAAAGAGGGAGGGGAATTCCACTAACTCAGAACGACGTCTCCTCCTATATACAAATAGCTAGGCCAGAAAGTCTCACTACACTGAGCTGAGGTTGACTGTTTGGTGTGTTTACTTTAAATCAACTATACTCTAGCACGGAGGTGGAGAACCTTTTGCTCCCATTTGACAGTCATAACACCGCTCGTGGGCCAACGGCGCTGTCAATTTGGACAAGGGAAGGGAAACCCTTCCTTCTATGGGAAACAGTACGTTTAGGCTACATGCCCTTTACAACTTTTTGTAGACAGATGCCCATGCTAATCTAGCCAGGTGAAACCCGGGCAAAACTGCTTTTAGTCGTGGATGAAATCAACACGGCTAATGGGTTGTGTATCTAATGACCCGAAAGCTCTGAAGTGTCTGCAAAATTATGGGCATTTAACTCCAGCATTACTGTTACCCTCTGTAAATGACATTCTAATCAGATTACAAATATCACAGCGTGATCATTTGTTTTGATTAGCCTACCTTAGCCTGCGCTAATGGTAGGCCTAGTCCATTTGTGATTCTGAAGTACATATATATATAGTCGCAAACAAGCAACTAAGAAAACGGGCGAAGGGCGCCGAAAAAATGTCGTTTTGAAAGCACTTTATTAATGCTTAACCTTCGCATTGCATTGGAAAGGTATTCACTTTTTTAATTTTAAACCGAGTCAAGGAAAAGAGAGGGTCTAACCCATCTTGAATCGCATGTTTTACTTATTTATTATTATTTTTTGGAAAACTGAAGACCATGCTTTGCGAACTTTGGGGGGGGGGCAAGTGCTCCCGTGCCCCTATGGCTAGCCGATAATGCTTCATTGTGCATTTTAAAGGGCATCTAAGGCTGGCAAATGCATGTGGAGGGAATTATATAAAATGGGGCAATGGCGTAATGCTTATTACCTGGCATCCAAATGGTAATATAGATTATGACGCCAAGCACTTTACATCTATCGTATTTTTACTAATTTTGAACGAAAATCCAGCGAACAGCTGCAGTAAGGTGATATTAGACCTCCCTGAAAGGTGTGGCAAAAGGTGTGATGGACTAACAAGCGCGTTTCAGCTCTTTCTTCGTAAGTGTATTAGCAAACACCATCCAGAACCGATAATGGCTTCGCGCGAAGAGCTCGGTAAAAGTTTTTGAAAAGTGTATAACGGCAACAAACGTGCTTTAAAGTTTCAAACCTCCACATCATGCTTACAAATTAGATTGAAGGATCCCATATTGATGCGGGGCCACTATACAGATGTTTGGAGACGTAGCCTATCTCTGTTTTCGGAAAGTGCTGTGATCAGAATAGTTCCTTGTATAATCACCATTTTAATGGTCATGAGATGGAGTGCAAACTGTGACACATGCGCGCAAAACGCGCCGAAATTTTTCATTAAATAAGATTTCCCTGACAAAATCTGCATTCATAATCTGCATCGAGACACTTTCAACAAACCTATATGCCACTCAGAAAGAGCCACGACACTACTCTTTACGAAGTGTTGGGGGGACATTTGATATTGTGTCCCCACCCATCAAAATGTGGGGGGGACGTGTCTCCCCGTCCCCCCAGGATTGACGCCCATGGTCTAATCTGGTCACTGAGGTTGGATTTTTCTCGAAAGTTTAATTGCTCATATTATTTTCAATCATAAAATTACACCCAGTGCAAGTTGATTAGGAAGATTAAAAATTGGAAGGAGTGAGGCCGATGGCTGAGTTAGATGAGGTTTTACGGCTCAGTTTCTAACCAATTGGTTAAGTCGGGCCAGCCACGGCCTTTTTTCCAGTAGTGGATCACTGGCTTGTTTTTCCTATTCCATTGCTTATGCTGAGCACCAAGCACAATGACAGTAGGTTCCATTTTTAAAGTCTTTGGTATGACCCGGCCAGGAGTCGAACCCCAGACTTTCCAGGTCGAAGGGGTTGCTGAGATCGAACGGCCAATGTTCTACACTATCTAAGCGGAGAACCACCGTGGGTTGACGCGTGACGTAACAAAAAGCTTTAATTCTTCCAAACTGACTCCCAGACTGCTGAAAACAGCACTTCCCAGTTCATGTTAAGTTGTAGTCTGCAAAATTACTCTTACTGGCGATGGCAGCATGAGGATTTCAAACCTGTCAGGGGGATGTTGGAGTAAGCAAAATTTTGGGGCAAAATGCTGTGAGTTCACATTGTTCCTGTAAGTTATGCACCTTTTTACAAGTCTGGAGCGAAACGAGAAGTGGGGAAAAGCCCTGACCTGGGGGGGGGGGGATGCCTCACCCTCCTCTTGGTGTTACCATCTAATTGGAAACAACTTCCTGGATGACTTAATGAAGAGGCAAATTGAAGAATGTAATTAGTAACATAATTCATTCAGCCAAACCTAAAAATATTCATTTTTTTGCTCCGGTTTTTGTCTACTTTCTAAGAACTGCCCGACAGTGCTGAATTTTGTCATGTAGTATTTGACCAGATCTAGATAAAAATGACCTGATGAAAGGAATAACCACAACCGAATCAGTACTCGATTGATCCGGATTGGGTTCAGATTTGAACCAGTTGTTTTAATAAGGGTGTAGTTTGGCCTTTGAGCAGGCTCATGGTTCTACAAACTGAGAAAAAATCGAAGTGAAACAGACAGAAGAGACGTACTATTGTTAATACCTTTATTTATTAACAAACGTTTAACAAAACGAGAGAAAGTGTATAACAGAAGCTCAATTCTTACACAGGCTTAAAACTCCAAACAGGGAGATCGAATTAAAATTAAACTTCTCTTAGTGAGACTATTTCTTGAAATTATATTACCCTCGTGAAGAACACAATCGTTAACTTATGCCCACCACCAACAATAAAATGGTTATTAGCCTCTTACATTAATTCACCGTGATTATTTACTCAGATCCGATGACTTTTCTACCATTTACTCTAAAAAGTGTTTAAAGGTGGTGAATTTTTTTATAAGTAACCGACTTCTCCACCCTACTTTGTAAACATGTATCAATGTTAAACGCAAACATTTTCTAGTAAAAAACATTAATTGCTAAACACTGCCAAACATATTTTGAGTTCAACTGTATTTACAAAGTGGGGACGACAAAGTCTTTCAGTCTTGTTGAAAATACTTTCCGGAGGACCACAGGAGAATTATCTTAAATAAACTGAATTGGCAGATATTTTAACGATTCCAGTAAAGTGATGAAAATATGCCAAAATGAATTAACAAAAACAACAGGATGATGAAGAATATGCCCACCTAACCAATAATGTAATGGAAGAACTTTATTCTTTGCCATGGCGGCTAAGTATTTTATGCAAGTTTTTTACACATGAAGTAATCTTGCACGCTACCCGCGGTGGCGACTTCCCATTCTGAGGAACTTACGCCGTTCCCAGGAGGTATCATTACAACGGCAGCATCTCCAGACACTTGTGTCGGTTGACCTGTTGCCCAGTTTAAGTAGCTTACGGTCGTCGTGTCAGACCACTCGAAGTTCGATCCTAACGCCGGCTTGTTCAGTCCGATCCACATGCGGTTTTCTGTGCCAGGCTATGGGAACAAACAAAGGATTATTCGCGATAAAAGAAGTAATAATAAATTAAGCACAAGTACTTCCAACCTGCGTAGATGCCAGGTGAATGATCTCTCCCGAAAATATTGACGTACTAACAAGGTTTGTAAAGCCAGGATGTATGAGAAAGTACCTCTCATGTTTTTGTGGTAGTAAGATTTCGTTGACATGAAATCCGAGTTGTTGTGATTCGTGATGATGAGACGAAGCCTATTGATTTTGGCGTCTTCGCACTATGTATGCCTATTTGCGTTAATTGGTTAATTTAAAAAAAAAAAGTATGGTAGCTGCCATTGAGTTCTCAACGGTATGTGAAATCCTTTACCTTCTCGGTGTCAACACGATGTGGTTTCAAAATTTTCAACAGGGAGGAGAAAAATCTTCAAACAATGTTGAATTTGTCGGCCATATTGAAAACATTCTGGGTTTTCGTGTACTCGTTTCGCAATTGATGAATTTATTACGGATGTTAAGCTTTCTCTATGACGTATCAAAAAGCTAGAACATACCGGGCTCGTAAAATTTGGTAGAAAGACTATTCATTTTTTATAAAGTCTAGGGGAGGGTGGGGTAATGGCGAACACCGTCATAACTCGTCAATGAAAGTAGACGGCGCTATTCCAATCACACTTCACACTAGCTACTTGGCGAATACAACCAACACGCAATTCGGACAAAATCTCTGCTTCATCTCGAAAAACAGGCAAATTATAGGTAAGTGTCACTTGTGACTTTTAGGTATACGTGTTCTTAACTGAACATTAAGGGTAAATATACTGTGGAATATTTATTTATCGTAATTTCTATGTAACGTCGATAATGTTTCCCCTCAAATAATATCCACTTAAAACCTTACAGGTTTGTGTTAAATACAACAGGTGTGATATAACCACTAATATGTGTGAGGGGTGATGGCGAACAGGTGTTCGGCATTATCCCATAGTTAAGAAGTATGCGTTTTCAGTGTATACGAGAATGAGAACCAATTGTGCCTTGTATATCTTACAAGCCACAATTGTGGCTCTAGTCTCAAAATGTAGGCTTTCCTGTGTAATTAAGTATGCGTGCTGAAGGATATGGTATAGTCTATATTGTACGTGTTGGGCTAGTAAACATTAAATAAATCGTAATGTGTTGAGGTCTTTAAAGATAGTGTAAAAGTAAATATAATGGTAAAGGTAAATTTGGATAGTTTATGATACCATAGGCCAAATGGTTAATTGAAAAAAGAAGTATGACGCATTCTTTTTCTGTTAATTTTCCTTTCGAAGAATTGTGTGGACATACACAAAGAAAACAAAGGGAATCAGTTACGACACCCCGCAGGTGGCAGTCCAAAAAGACGAGGAAGAGAAAATCAAGGAACTCAACTATTCTGATGTCCACACCAATGAAAGTTGCTTTTTGGCTAAAGAAGAGACCAGAAAACAAAAAGAACTGAAAGCAGTGAATGAAAAGTTATAAAAAATAAACCTTAAAGTTGTTAAAATAAAACAGTTGCAAAGAAATCAATGAAAAGGAAAGCATTTACAAATTTATATAATGCCAAAAGTAAATGTTCCACACTTAAACCCCCTACAATGCTTGACACACAAATTTGTTGAGTATTTCTGCACGTTTTGTGATGAAAAATACTCTGAACCTCCAGTGGAAGATTGGGTGATGTTTATGAAGTGTAAAAGTTGGGCACACGAAAACTGCAGTCTAGTTCAAAAGGCTACACATGCGACTATTGTAGATAGTCACAACATATTATACGTGGTGCGTGTTTTCCATGAGATTCGAATAAGCCTATATCACAAGTATTTTACAATGATATGCAGCCAAGTTTATTTTAATATAAGTAGATCTGTTGTATTTGAAACGATCTCTTATTTTTTGCCTTTACCTTCCTTCGGCATTGCCCCCAAGGAGCGGGGTAATGCCGAACGACGCCATTTTACGTTTTTCGTTGTTACATCACACATAAAAGTGTTCCATGCGTGGTTGTTGATATATACTTAGTAAAAGTTAATGTTAATACATCTGACTCATCCAAATGTTATTTTGTTTTCCTCTAATAACCGTTTAATAAAAGGTGTTCGCCATTACCCCACCTTCCCCTAGTGGTTTCCAATTGACACGAATATTCTCTGAAAATCGTCTTTGATAAGAATCCCTCATTTATTAATAGCTCCAGACCGCTAAATGTCTGCAGCAGTTACAAGAAGACTACCAGTAAGCCTATGAAGGTAACAATTGATATCATTAATATCACATTGAGATAATTAACTGTATGGAAAACGAGATACCGGTAAAGATGATACTCGGTTTCGACCTTATTTCATTCATTCGTTAGTTACAAAATTTTGATTCGATGTTATGTTACACATATTTTATGGAATATTTTTGTTATTGAATGGGAGACTTGAAAATCTTTGGCAAATCGATTTGCAAAAAAAAATTGTCAGAACGGTTTTGCTGTGTTAGAAGATGGAATTATTTGTTTTCAAAGACTGCCACCAACCCTATATTCAAAAGCCTAACCTTGTATATACTGGGCAAAACATTTTATTATGCTAAATTTGTTTGAAGTTCTGCGGGGAGTTCTGCGGTTGGCGTGAACGGCACTTACAGCCGAGAAGTATCACTTTCTCCAAAAAGTTTTTAACGAGTGGAACATTCTTGGGACTGAACTGATAAAACGGCAGTGGGGCTAATGAATGAATTTGAAAAGAGGTAAACTTGAGGCAAGGCGTAGGAAAAGTTTTTGTTTGTGAAATTTAAGTTGAAGAGTGTTAACTTACGGTTTATTTTGCCTATACATGCCTCCAATGACACACCTAATTTCCAAATGTAAGGGTTCCTGAAGGTTGTCAACAATTAATGTAGCTAGTATAAAATGGCAGTAGCCAGGTCAGTGGTGGATAAATTGGTCCTAGGTGGACCTGGGCCAGATGAATAAAGTGGAAGACAGCAGTGTATATATGACACACTTTATTTGACCGCAACCTAAGTACCAATAGTTCTAACGGTATAGAGAGCGTGCATGCTCCATGGTGTTCTTTCGAAGTTTTATTCCACATAATGTACCGTACTTTCAAAGGTTGAGCAGATAAAACAAGTTATGCTGTGTTATCGTCAGGCGCGGATCCAGAAATTTTGAGGGGGGGGGCCAAGATGGAAAACCTCATGTGCACCGAAGGTGCACCACGAGCGCGAAGCGCGAGTCCCTACGCGTGGGGTCCAGGGGCCCGCGTAAGGGCCCCTAGCGGGGTCCAGGGGCGTAGCCCCGGTGGGGGTCCAGGGGGCGAAGCCCCCGGAAGCTCTCGCAATATTGCATTTTAGGAGCACAGAAATCGGCTCCAGTTCTTATGTCAGTGAGATTTTATACCTTTTCATGTTGCATGGAATTTGATGTGTATGGCTCATTTTAAGTTACTATATGTATCTGCAGAAGTTACGGAGAATCTAAGGTATCTTAAAACTTACACGCCAACATTATGAGCCCGGTGTAGGTAACTTGAAATGGTTTTTGCCATAATGGGTGTTTTATTTTCGTTCTACGGTATTCGGGTATAGGACGTCAGATGAAACAATTGCGCGCCAAGCGCGCCGAAAATTTGAATTTACATTTAAAACCCTTGCTATGACTAACGGTGTCAATTCCCTTTATGTGTTTTTATCAATTAGAAGGTGGGTTCGATACTAAGTTTTCAGTTCTCATAAGAAGAGGAGGGTGAAAAAATGAATATCAGTTGTTTTACATCCTTACAATGCTGACTCTGAAATCACGTTTATGCACACGAATAATTGGCTTATAGTAGAACCCCACCGATGAGTAATGCGAATACGTTTGGGACCTTATTGATAGTAAAAGGAGCAATTCAAGGCTAACAGTGCGCAGATCAAGCAAAAATCAAGAAATATTGAGAAGACTTTGCAAAAATCGTGAAAGATTTCAAATGATTTTTGGCAAAAAGTGATAAAAATAAATCCATCACTCAATAAAAACGTACCTCTCTCCGTGATCGTAAACAATTGCGCGCGAAGCGCGCCGAAAATTTTCGGTATAGTGCGTCCCGGGAGCTCTGCATTAATTGTACACTGAAAAGGAGGACCAACAGGACTCTCACAACCTTACGTCCATATGGGAGGAGAGATGATATATCACCTTCTTTATGGACTTCTGAAGGGTATACCTTTCAGAAATCTATGACCGATGGTGCCGGCTGGAGTTGGTGATTGGGGGAACCGCAGATAACTGCTAAACCGTGCTTTTTTAGGCAGTGGGATTTTGTATACGCTATATACGACAGCGGGAGAGCCTTTTCTTATTAGTACATGAGAGTGCAATCCCAGGAAGGGGTTTAACCTCCCCTTTGAGAAATTTTTGTAAATTTTAGGGGGCCTATATGCAAAATGGTGGTATCTTTGGGTCATTCTAAAGTGATTGTATGTTTAGAAAATGTCCACAATTTAATGAATTCTAACTTTTGTTCGGGTGAAAAAGAGGAGTAAGAGACGGTTAACATATTGTCTTCAAACCTCCTTAAGTCCCAGGAAAAATCATGGGCGTGGATCCATCTCCAAAAGTGTGTGCGGGGGTGGGACCTTTTTCACATTTGTGAATCGCCGTCCTGTGGCGTGGAAGAAGCAGTTGGTGGTAGCCAGAATTTGCGTCACGGGTAGGCAATAAGTTTTGTGATCTTCGGCATGGGGGAGGGGTCTAAGGGAAATTTTTCTAGAACTGAATGCCCTCAGATGCGATTTGGTGCAACAAAAGTGTATGATTTCTAGGTTATTTTTCTTCTAAAAATTTCGTTTTCCTAGGCATAATTGCAGTCTGTTCCATCATTTTTGAAAAAGTGAGGGGGACTTTTTGACGATGTCCCCCCTTCTAAAAAAGTGAGGGGGACGCATCCCCCCGTCCCCCACGATCCACGCCCATGGGAAAACTGTACACGCAATTATACCTGCGTGGAGTCCACAGAAACATTCTTGGACTATAATAAAATTTTTCCTTTACATTTTAAAAGGATATCCAAGGTTGACAGAGAACAGTATAGAGCCTCCCGGGAGGTCTAAATTAGTTACAGTATACAAAAGAGGGACCAACGGGATTCTCACTACCCGACATCCATATGGGAGGAGATATGATATATCACCTTCTTTTTAGGTATAGCAAGAGGGATGGTGGACAGGCAAAATTTGTTTCAGAAAAGATTTTCGTCATTATTGAACGTCGCGGTAAGATGTTTGGAAAATAAGCAACGGCAATTACGTACATTCAATCTTTCAAATCATGTGCTAGACTAGATTAGTCAAAGATCCCATAATGATGAGAGCCCTACAGAGAAGGACATGTACTCTTTAGAAAAATGTTGCATTGGAATAATTTCTTGCGTCATAGCTTTGTCAATGGTATATAAAATCGGGAGTAAACCCTGTCGTATGCGCGCGAAGCGCGCCGAAATTTTGAATAAAATATTAGTCCATGACAAAACCTGCATTTCAGAACCTGCATCGGACACTGTCACTTTCCCACCAACCTATGCTATTCAGAAACGAATCTTCTGACTGAGAATTCTTAAAAGCACTTTTGCTCCTTTGTTCCCCCGTGAGTAGTTACCGAAAGCTATTGATAATAAGGACAACTCTGACACAAGGCTTGACGCTAGCGGAGCGTGCGAAAATTTGGAATTTGTCAAGAATTTCCAAAACTTATGATAGTTTGAGAACAGTTTGTAAAAGAAAATGGTTAGAACAAGTAAACCAGTCATCAAAAATACATCTCACCCTACACCCGCCACAGAAATCTGTAGCTTAAACGACTTTTGGGACCATTTTAAAAATTTTCAAGAATCGATGGGGGAGGGGGACACACGTCACCCATTGCCCACTGTGCCGACGCCACTGTCTGTAGCTTAAAAGCCTTTTGAGTTCATTTTAAAACTTTTCAGACAGTTTCGAAATTTCGAATAGGGTATCATGCACGCCGCTACTTTGCCTCCAACAGCTGGTGCCACTGTGCACAATAGTAGGTCACCTGACAGCTTGTCTTCTGTGTTCATTCTGCAAGGTCTGTATGGCGAAAACTTTGCCTCTCAATCCCTCTAGATTACAAAAAATTTCACTCTTTAACACAAAATTGTTACTAAATTTCAGTGCAGCTAGCCGAGCCCATACTACATATGTCACGATGTTTACTTATTTAGATCTTAAGTCAAGGATCATTACTCAGCTATTCGCCTGTTTTCGAACATTGTAGCCCTCCTTTCGTCGCCAACCACTTTGAAAGATACATAAAGAGATAATCTAGCGATAGCTTCACCCAACTAGTCCGGGAGCCCAGAGGGGTTAGCTTACCTGGGAAGGTTACCAATTTTCATGTTCATTACTGTGTTTGCCATGGGTTCTTAGTCAAGGAACTGGCCGTCTGCCGGGTTCCTGGTGTTGGGTGTAGAAATGGGGGTCACTGTCCTCAGCCCTCCCAGGTAGGCTAAATGACCTAAGAAGGTTACCATCTGAAATCAACCCGTAATTAAAGGTCATATCCTCGACATCTTTGAATGAGGGTTGCCAGACATTTTAAGTGTTGGGAGGGGTCTGCCAGACGCCGTTAATGACCCCCGGGGAAGTAGGCTAGATGACCTCGGAAGGTTACCAAACGAAACTTACCTCAAAATATTCAGCTTGCCCTGGTGAATAAGAAATGGCCATTGCCAGACGTTTTAAGTGTTGGGAAGGGTCTGCCAGACGCCCCTTAATATACCCCCTGGGGGAAGTAAGCTAGATGACCTCGGAAGGTTACCAAACGAAACTTACCTCAAAATATTCAGCTTGCCCTGGTGAATAAGGAATGGCCATTGCCAGACGTTTTAAGTGTTGGGAAGGGTCTGCCAGACGCCCCTTAATATGCCCCCTGGGGGAAGTAAGCTAGATGACCTTGGAAGGTTACTTAACGAAAATTACCGCAAACTGTTCAGCGTGCCGTCGTGAATGAGAAATGACCATTGCCAGACATTTTCAGTGCTGGGAGGGGTCTGCCAGACGCCAGTGATGACCCCCGGGAAGTAAGCTATATAGTTGACCTTGGAAGGTTACCCATCGAAACTTACGGCAAAATGTTCAGCGTGCCATTGTGAATGGAAAATGAAACTTGCCAGACAATTTAAGTGTTGGGAGGGGTCTGCCAGACGTCCCTACCGTGCACCTCCCTCTGGAGTATTAGTACGCTAAATGACCTCGGATAGTTATCAAATAAGCTCACTGCAAAGTGGGCAGCGTGCTTTGGGGAATAATTGGGCATTGCCGGATATAATTATGCTGGAACCTCTTGAATGCGAGGCTTCCCTGGGTGTGCCCTGGGAAGAAGGCAAGATGACTTTGGAAGTTTACTCAAAAAATTTCACCGCAATATGTTTAGTACTGTAACACTGTGTGAATAATGAATGACACTAAATGTTGGAAACCCACGCGTGACGCCTCTGAAACCAAGGGTGGCACCAGCGGGGGGGGGGGCAGGGGGGCTATGGCCCCCGTCGGGGAAGGCTGCCCCCCCCCCGTCGGGGAAATTTTTCGGTTTCGTCGGGGAGCTGTTATGTATACGATAAAATATGTAGTCCCCGACAACGCCCAGTCGCCCCGACGATTTACTTAATTTTGGTCTAAATTAGGGCAAATTCTTCAATAAAAACCCCAAATTTTCCAATTTTCTTCTTCAAAGCCCCATTTTTTCAAATTTTCCATGGAAAATGCCGGCAATTTTTTCAAATTTTCTCCAAAGAGAGCCCAAAAATTTCGGCGCGCTTCGCGCGCCAAAATTTTCCTTCAAGCATCGTTTCGGCACTTTATTTCCTTCTTTGAGACTTTGGGTTGCTGGCCCCCCTGTCGGGGAAATCCTGGCGCCACCCCTGTCTGAAACCCCCGTCTTCGTGAGTTGATAAAGATCACCTGGGGAAGGGTTACCCAAGTAACACAAAATATTCAGCGAAAACCACTTTAACAAGTGATCAATGGGAAACACTGAAGGTGCAAGCCTTTGGTATCTTCTCAACACCCTCTGCAAAGATCGATGTTCTTGTTCATCTCTCAAACCCCTCACAAACAGTTAGGTAGATCCACTTAGCAAGATGAACAATGTTCAATGCCAACGATTAAATGGCAAAAGTATCATCATAAAGGGTAGACAAAGTAACAATACTAATAGTACTACGTGCATGGTTATCAAAGAAAAGAGGACTGAGACTTTAGTCAAATAGCTTAAGCAGTATTAACCCAATTAAGGGTTGTTAGAAATCAAATAGTGAAGTTAAATGGAAAGTGTTACTGATCCCATCTTTATTTCGGTGAACATAAGCACTTCTAAGGTGAACATTACAACCACGCTCTACAATAAGATGGGTGCCTGGAAGTTAACAGCAGAGGACCGTTCCGAATATATGTAACGTCGAGGAGAGAGCCTAAGTTGAAAAACGAGAGGTAGGCAATTTCATTTCTTTTCTGTGTGTTTGTTCAACGTGTTTGTGTGGGTGTTATATAAGCTAACTAGTTTTTCTAGGTTTTTTGAACTGTAGGTTTTCAAAAGAGATGAAAAAAGACAGCATGCAGCCCGCGAGACCATTCCATCCGGCCCGGGGGACAATTATCAAGCGTAACTTCGGAATCATCTCAATTTTAGTTGTTGATTATTCTTTAGCTTACCCTCTATCTTGCTTATGCTATTTTTCGGATATTGTAGGTAAATACGATACCAATATATTGATTGTACCCTTGCATGCAAGTATAACATGCCTACCGTTTCGTTAGACTTATACCAGGTGCAGAATCCTTGTAATACTAGAGGCAACGCAAACTTTCCGTTTGGGTTGCTGGCCCCCCTGTCGGGGAAATCCTGGCGCCACCCCTGTCTGAAACCCCCGTCTTCGTGAGTTGATAAAGATCACCTGGGGAAGGGTTACCCAAGTAACACAAAATATTCAGCGAAAACCACTTTAACAAGTGATCAATGGGAAACACTGAAGGTGCAAGCCTTTGGTATCTTCTCAACACCCTCTGCAAAGATCGATGTTCTTGTTCATCTCTCAAACCCCTCACAAACAGTTAGGTAGATCCACTTAGCAAGATGAACAATGTTCAATGCCAACGATTAAATGGCAAAAGTATCATCATAAAGGGTAGACAAAGTAACAATACTAATAGTACTACGTGCATGGTTATCAAAGAAAAGAGGACTGAGACTTTAGTCAAATAGCTTAAGCAGTATTAACCCAATTAAGGGTTGTTAGAAATCAAATAGTGAAGTTAAATGGAAAGTGTTACTGATCCCATCTTTATTTCGGTGAACATAAGCACTTCTAAGGTGAACATTACAACCACGCTCTACAATAAGATGGGTGCCTGGAAGTTAACAGCAGAGGACCGTTCCGAATATATGTAACGTCGAGGAGAGAGCCTAAGTTGAAAAACGAGAGGTAGGCAATTTCATTTCTTTTCTGTGTGTTTGTTCAACGTGTTTGTGTGGGTGTTATATAAGCTAACTAGTTTTTCTAGGTTTTTTGAACTGTAGGTTTTCAAAAGAGATGAAAAAAGACAGCATGCAGCCCGCGAGACCATTCCATCCGGCCCGGGGGACAATTATCAAGCGTAACTTCGGAATCATCTCAATTTTAGTTGTTGATTATTCTTTAGCTTACCCTCTATCTTGCTTATGCTATTTTTCGGATATTGTAGGTAAATACGATACCAATATATTGATTGTACCCTTGCATGCAAGTATAACATGCCTACCGTTTCGTTAGACTTATACCAGGTGCAGAATCCTTGTAATACTAGAGGCAACGCAAACTTTCCGTGGGAGGCATGGCATCGAACAGAAGTGCACAATCACATGTACAGACCTACCTATAACAGTACGAAACTCAGTCGGCACTGTGTTTTGTTCCAGTTGATTTCGGGGGTCAGACGTCCTACCGTATGAAGAGTGAATTAAAATTTGATATGTGGATAATTTTGAAATGTAAAGTGGAAGAATAAAGTAGTTTCACAAAAGCGAGTTTTCGCGCCATTCGCGAGAGCTTTTGTACGTCTTCGTTCATTGTTACTTCATACATATCAAACAAATCTAGACAAATGGTCACATTGTGATACTTCTGGTCCGTTTATCCTTGTATTTTATTAAGATACTGGATGAGAATTATAATGCGTACGTACAATTTGATAACCACGCACGTAGTACTATTAGTATTGTTACTTTGTCTACCCTTTATGATGATACTTTTGCCATTTAATCGTTGGCATTGAACATTGTTCATCTTGCTAAGTGGATCTACCTAACTGTTTGTGAGGGGTTTGAGAGATGAACAAGAACATCGATCTTTGCAGAGGGTGTTGAGAAGATACCAAAGGCTTGCACCTTCAGTGTTTCCCATTGATCACTTGTTAAAGTGGTTTTCGCTGAATATTTTGTGTTACTTGGGTAACCCTTCCCCAGGTGATCTTTATCAACTCACGAAGACGGGGGTTTCAGAGGCGTCACGCGTGAGTTTCCAACATTTAGTGTCATTCATTATTCACACAGTGTTACAGTACTAAACATATTGCGGTGAAATTTTTTGAGTAAACTTCCAAAGTCATCTTGCCTTCTTCCCAGGGCACACCCAGGGAAGCCTCGCACTCAAGAGGTTCCAGCATCATTATATCCGGCAATGCCCAATTATTCCCCAAAGCACGCTGCCCACTTTGCAGTGAGCTTATTTGATAACTATCCGAGGTCATTTAGCGTACTAATACTCCAGAGGGAGGTGCACGGTAGGGACGTCTGGCAGACCCCTCCCAACACTTAAATTGTCTGGCAAGTCTCATTTTCCATTCACAATGGCACGCTGAACATTTTGCCGTAAGTTTCGATAGGTAACCTTCCAAGGTCAACTATATAGCTTACTTCCCGGGGGTCATCACTGGCGTCTGGCAGACCCCTCCCAGCACTGAAAATGTCTGGCAATGGTCATTTCTCATTCACGACGGCACGCTGAACAGTTTGCGGTAATTTTCGTTAAGTAACCTTCCGAGATCGTTTACCTTACTTCCCCCAGGGGGCAAATTAAGGGGCGTCTGGCAGACCCTTCTAAACACTTAAAACGTCTGGCAATGGCCATTTCTTATTCACCAGGGCAAGCTGAATATTTTGAGGTAAGTTTCGTTTGGTAACCTTCCAAGGTCATCTAGCTTACTTCCCCCAGGGGGCATATTAAGGGGCGTCTGGCAGACCCTTCCCAACACTTAAAACGTCTGGCAATGGCCATTTCTTATTCACCAGGGCAAGCTGAATATTTTGAGGTAAGTTTCGTTTGGTAACCTTTCGAGGTCATCTAGCTTACTTCCCCCAGGGGACATATTAAGGGGCGTCTGGCAGACCCTTCCCAACACTTAAAACGTCTGGCAATGGCCATTTCTTATTCACCAGGGCAAGCTGAATATTTTGAGGTAAGTTTCGTTTGGTAACCTTCCGAGGTCATCTAGCCTACTTCCCCGGGGGTCATTAACGGCGTCTGGCAGACCCCTCCCAACACTTAAAATGTCTGGCAACCCTCATTCAAAGATGTCGAGGATATGACCTTTAATTACGGGTTGATTTCAGATGGTAACCTTCTTAGGTCATTTAGCCTACCTGGGAGGGCTGAGGTCAGTGACCCCCATTTCTACACCCAACACCAGGAACCCGGCAGACGGCAGACGGCCAGTTCCTTGACTAAGAACCCATGGCAAACACAGTAATGAACATGAAAATTGGTAACCTTCCCAGGTAAGCTAACCCCTCTGGGCTCCCGGACTAAACCCCTACAGAAATATGTACTTTGAATACGTTCTTAGACACTTTTATTCATTTTTTGCTCTTAATTTTTCTTTCTCCTTTTCTTTTTTTTCTTTTTCTTCTTTTTTCACCTTTCGTTTTTTTTTTCGTGGCGAGGGGGGGGGGGGGCCGGGCCCCCCAGGCCCCCCCTGGATCCGCGCCTGGTTATCGTCGTAGCTACACTTTGAGTGGACAGAATTACACATGATAGGACTAAAGGATGGGTGTATAAAGCATAGTTTTGCAAAGGGTATGATTTTGAAAGGGATAGGGAAAATTGAAGGGCCGGAAAAAGAAGGGTCGAGGAAACAAGGGCCAAGGAAAACATAAGGAGGCAAGGAATTGGGTGAACAACGGGTAGAAAGCAAATAGTACGGAGCAAGTGGTAGGGGAAAGGGGCGAGGATAAGTGGTCAGGGAAATAGGAGCAAAGGGAAATAAGCTTTACTGGAAATAAAAATCTGGCTGTAACAATGTGACTGTAACGGGGGAAACGCCAAAACGTTGGAAGGGAGTCAGTTGAACAGAAACCTTAAATCTACCAATTTTTGCGTATACCTGCACTAGCCTAGCTAAGGGGCGAGGCGGTCCGTACAGAGCTGGTAATTGTTAGGGAAGGCATTTTTGATCTTCTGCAATGAAAAGTAAAGGTGCTCCAACTTTTTCACGTCATGATTTCCCAGGGTCCACGCCAGCTATTTTTTACCTAAAAGACTAGAAGGAACTTTATACTTACTAAGATACTTGAGAAGATATCATAAACTACAGTATTCTCGCTTTCCGAATGTATGGAAACTAAGTGAGCTGATGAGTCTTCGTTCACGCAAAAAGCTTCAGCACCATCAAATGTCATAGGTTGTGAATAGACTCTGAAATCATGAAAATATTATGATGTAAAAACTTTAATTTTAAATTAACTGTCATCATTCTTTATATCAGATTTAGAGATTTTAATACAATAAAATCAGGGATGACGCCAGAGGGGAAAAGGCCATCCCCGTCCAGGGAGGCTGCCCTCATTAAGGAAATTGGATAAAGTATGACTAGTGGCTCCTATTGTTTACTTGTTTCCACTCTTAAGGGGGGGGGGGGCTGATTCTTCTTTAAACCAATAGTTTTCAAGTTTTGGCCAGTATATCCCCAGTTTTGAGAGAGACATTGAGAGAGAGATTGAGAGAGAAACCTGGGTTTTGGTGGAGGTCAAATGTCATTTGAAGCCACCAGAGTGGAACTTCAAAAACCTGTTAAACTAAATAGACAGTGAGCGGTACTTCCAGAGTGTGTCGTTTCTTGACCACCGAAAAAGGAGGGCTGAAATTTTGTACCATACCAAAGATAAAATTATAGAGAACCAAATATATCTTTTCACAAGCAATATTCTGGTACATTAATAAGTAATTCTAATTCTAAGTATGCCTAATTATGGACACGTTTGAAGGAACACCGTTACTAAAAGATGATTAGATATTAGTATGTTCATGGTGTAGGGAAATGCTCTGTTCTCATTCTGACGGCACTGCGCGGGTTCGAATCCCACTCAAGGCACTGACTATTTCAGTTTTCGTTATTCAATTTTTGCTTGTTAAATTTGTGGTATTGAGGGGAAGGTTCCTCTTGTTCTTGGTGGAAGTCAGAGGTCATTTGAGATCACCAGAGGTCAAAAATCAAATCCCTTTAAGTACGATATTTCAAGATAGGAGTGATGGACACCTCGCACTGTCTGGCAGAGAGCGACACTGCCCAACACCACCCGGCACCGCCCGCACTCCCACACTACACATAATGAAAACAAAAAACTCGACACAGACTTCTTTGTTGGCATGGAATCATGAAATGGACGTTCTGGTGTTCTTTCATTTTCTGTTTTCCAGTGGCGTAGCCAGATTTTTTGTCAGGGGGGGGGGGCAAGAGCACCAAGATTTCCCCCAATTAGTGATCTGCTTCCTAATAATCAGTGTTCTCCGCAGGTCCAAATTTTGTCCGGGTGCTTCCTCTGACCTGGCTGATGTGACTGATCGCCGTCCTGGGGGAGGGGTCTAAGGGGAGGGGGAACCCCCTCCTCTTTTGAAAATTTTTGCTCATATAAGGTGGGCTAGATGCAAAATGGTGCCACATTTGGTGCTAAATGTTAACTGAATACATCACCAAGAATTCCTATATTTTTAGGAAGCTTTTTTATCTTGCTTGTCTTCAGGTCTTGGTGAATTTTTCTTGCGTCCTACTGGTAGATCAGAATCACAATGGGTGAAGTACAGTAATTAAGTGAACCCTAGTACACCTTTCCCTTCATCAGTTCACCACATTCACCACAATCAGTCCAAATTTTACGAGGACCTGCCCTTGTAGCAGAGTATAGCACTTGACCACTGACTTATTCTATCAAACTGCATATTCCACAATGCTGCTGCTTTAATTATCAAGGAACATTGGAAGTATACAGTAAAAGGACAGAGTCCCTTGTCAGAGGTCCAGAGATCCCATGCTGTACAAAACAGATAGTAAAACATAACTAGTACAACTATAAGCATGGTGTCATCATCCCATCTCTGAAAACCTTAGTGAGGACTGGTTGTGCCAGTGTGGCATATACTTTTAAATAAGTAAAGTGTACTGGTTGAGAAATTTAAAATTTTACCAGATCATGCGCAAATTTCACCATATATTCACTTTCAAAATTTCCCCCAAGATTTTTCCAGAGGGGGCAACTCGCCCCCCCCCCGTCCCCCTGGCTACGCCACTGCTGTTTTCCCGTTTTTGATGGAAGGTTGGCCCTCAGCTTCCCCTGGACATGTACATGGACATAATAAGCCTTTGTGATTTCTGAAAACTTTTAGAATGTGGCATTTATCTTTGGAACGTGTAAGGTTCCACGTAGGCATCAGGGACTCCAATATTTTAGGATTCTTGCATTCACCAGGAGCAGCGATTCTAAGAAAAGCGGATTTGCTGTCGACTCCGGGCCAGGAGTCGCGAGTCTGTAATAGAGTAAGGTTACCCGCCCAATCCTAGTGCCCTGAAGAAAAGCGGACCTTGTCTGCTTAGGATGCAAGACAAATTACATTTGCAAAACTTGGCGAGGTTCACGTTTCTGAATCCGCGAAAATGTGGGATAATTTACTACACCATAGAGCTTCGTCATTGCAACTTTAATGATCATACACGTCATTTTCAGTACTGCTGACTAGTGAACTGCCCCTTTTGCTAGGAATCGTGGATTAATCGATTCGTGATTGTGATAAGAAGTGTTAAACGCTCTCTTTACTGAACAACTATATATAAATTGATGACAGCATAGAGGCAAATTTCTTGACGGTTACTCAGATGTCTTCGTTTTTACAAAACTCCAAACTTTGTCTAAATTTATGCATGATTTTCGACACGATGTTTTACTCTATATTATAGCAGCCCAATATCTGTCAGCTGCTTGTTCAGAGAAAGCTCAGTGCTGTATACGCACCGCAGTACTAGCTATGTTAGGCTGCAGGGGCGAATCCAGCCTTTCAGAGGGGAGTCCAGACTTCGAACAGGCGCCATTTCGGGGACACTTAGGTAGAAGATTCACTTTCGAAAGTTGGACATGTCAGGCGCAGAGTTCGGGTGTCACCATGCAGGGAATTTCAGTTTTTAATGAACCATTGCGAGGAAGAGATAGCTCCTCCCGCTAGGTCCAGGGGTCGGCCTGAAGACCACTCTACAGGCAACGCCTCGGGTGGGCCAGAGGGCAAAGCCATTGAGTTTCTGGGATATCTGTAATACTTGTGAGCTTTTTAATGGTGCGTTTTACTACGGTATCTTAAAATTGCATTGGATGAGAACAAACAGACCCCAAAAATCTTAATTTGACCAGTTTTAACAGTATAACTTACAGCAAATGCCCATCTTCAGGTGCTTGTCGATAGAAAGTATGGTTGAATGTCAGACGTTTGAAGCAGTTTTGAAACAATAATTCCACTCAAGCTGTTTTAGAGGAAGTGGTACCCGAACAATCAATTCGTCTGCGACAGGTGAGCGCGAAGCTTGTGAATGGAAAATACCATTTCTTCAGAGTGTAGTAATGGTTTTGATACATATCTAAGAGGGGAGGGAGCATTTTCCAAAGAGGACCATCATGACACCATCAAACAGAAACTCCACCACTATTTGGCAAGTAGCATGTATTAAGAAAATTCTTACCCAATATGCCTCCTAGATTCCGAGAAATTTCATTTTCCAGGCCTTGTAAGCTGCAACTACACACACTCTAGAAAAGGTTTGATCAGAGGGGCACCGAACAGGAATCTGGTCAAAAATTTGACTAGATCCGGGTCAAAAGTGAACCGAATCTGATCATGTCTGAAACAAATCTAGTCAAATAATTGATCAGATTTCTGTTCGGTGCCCCTCTGATCAGATTCGGTTCAAATTTGACCAGACCTTTTTTAGAGTGCATGCACCCTTCAAGTCATTTTGTTTTAGAACGTAACTTTAAAAAGTTAGAGAAAAGGTTAGCAAGATTACTTTATCATAGTTTTATACAGGTATATGGAGGCAATCATAGTTATTTTGATAAAAATGGAAGGATCCACGTTTAGAGAAAACAGAGCGAGCTCACTGGTCAGGGAGAAGCCGTCACTTAATAGCACACAGATGTTCCCATGGCTAGTGTCCGAGGGATTTCTTCTGGAAAACTTTAAAAATGAAGTTATTTTATGCAATTCTCCGTCTTTTTAGGGTGTATAAAAATAATCAGGACAACGAAATTTTCGGCATTTTCATGCAGGTGTGACGTCAAAGAGTGAAAGCTTCTCGACAGGGTGCAGAGACTCATAGCTGGGGTAGAGGTAATGGGAAGGATGGCTGCAAGGGAAGTAAGAGAAGGGTACTGGAAGGAAACTTTATTCCATGACACAGTATATTATGTAAACACACTTGATTCAGGTATCTAAACTTCCTGATAACGGAACTTGTGGCATGGCATGGTGCGTCAAAATTTTCAAAACACATAGAGACCATTACCCATAACCATCGATAGCTGAAGAGACCATAATCATTCATAGCTGGAAAAATTCCGTCAACCTGCTGGAAGGCTGACCCCTACCAGCGACTAAGGCATGCATTGCATCGTATCCACCCGACCTGCCCAATGAAATTGTCAATCCTACCGCCGCGAGTAGCTTACGGTATCGTACGGCCAACACAAGACAACTAAGGCGTGTTAGTATGAACTAACTTCCCGACATGCGCGGAAAACTGAGTATTCTACCGATAGTATATAGGTAACTTGCAAAACTTTTGGGGTAATATTGAAGAATCTGCCCTCCATGGGAGTAAAACGGATAAACTGTCTGTGAAACTGCGCGGTCAGGAGTGACACCTATTATCATGATGGTGTAAATAAGTTTTAACATTTATCATCATTGTTTTACACAACCGGAAGGTACCTTCTGTGGGCCAAATGTGCTGAGTGTGGGTCATCCGAGGGACTGAGAGAAGAGGCACCGGAATTAGTATGTTAAAAAGGTCCTGGTTTTATCCCATTTTACGTTGCAAATTGTTCACCAGTAGGCCTACATTCCTCTCATCTAATTTCCTTTGATGTTGTAATGATACAATTCATTTGACAGATTTGTGGCCCAATCATTCCTTCCCTCACTACCAATGTTCACACTGTAAGAAGATAATATGTAACCATACCAAAGCGGGGCGCCATCATCAGTATGCGCTTAATCAGATAATGTACCAATAAATTTTGCAAAAGAACCTCCCGGACTACCGTCGGAACTGTGACCCCAAAATTTTGGACTAGCCTTAAAATGTGGGAAAAATCTGTAGAAATTCTGATAGAATGTGTTAAAAATTTGGGCAAAAATTCCACTTCAAATGGCCAAACATTTGAGCAAAAATATTATGCCCCCATCTAAATGGCCCCTACGCTTACGGTCCTCCCCGACACTCATGGGCTGTGGCCGTCCTTTCCTCTTCGTAGTAAAAACCCTGTTCTCCTCTTGTACAACCCCTTGCTGTATATCGCCTTGGGCTTAATACCACTAACGACTAGGCGAGAAACGCAGTAAAACTATTCTATAGGCAGTTTGCACAAAGCTTTGGACAGCTGGCCTCGCTGAGGCCTCGAAAGGCCTCTGCTAAAGAATTCGAGGCCAAAGGTACGAGGGCGAGGCCTCAGAATTTGGCCTCCGGGCCGGCCTCGAGGTGATGCCTGGTCTTGAGACCTTCAACATTGTACGTGACAAAAACGGAGAAAATTCGAAAATTTAATTGGTGTGCATAAAACTTTTTTTTTCAATTCTCAAGTAACCCCCATTATACCATATTGAAAATTAAAAGTAGGTTGCAACCTCCGTGTACTAGTGTAAGCTCTGTAACAGGCTTACAGGAAATGCACAATTGTATATCTGTATACTTTGTGTTCTTCCAATTTGCATAGTGTGGAGAACAAAAATCTTTTCAACTTAAGTTGTTCCATGAAATACTGCTTTGGTTTTCCGGACTGGTCTCGGTTTGTCTGAGAGCTTTATCGGTATGCGTAATTTGACTCAAAATCCCCAAACCGACACTGATTGTGAATGAAGCATTTCATAAACTTCAAATGGTAATAAAACTGCGCATTAAACAGAAATATCACTTAATTACCATGGCTGTTTTCTTAATAACTTACGGTAGACTGCAGGCCAATTGATTTGGTGACTGAGGAGACTGGAGCATGGGAAGTATGGATGATGGTAGGGGGTTGTATACGGTTTGGGATCAGTAAATCCACTTATGCTATCTTAAGTGAGGTGATAGAGAAACAATTCCGCAATTGAGGATTGGTGTGAAGCGCGAGGAAAAATTAGCTCCAATAAATTTAAAATTAATTTCTATGCTCCAATAAGACCTGCTATTAATATGATTTCATTTTAGCGTTGTAAAGTTTTTCCGTCATATTGTTAAAATTCTCCCTGACATGGGTTCAAATTACCTGAATGTCTGAGATATTTACAAATTAAGGGCACTATAGCTTGAAGCATTTTACTAAAAATGACATTGTATGCACACTTAAACACAGTACACATTGCTGATTCCTTGCCGAAGGCAGGCAAGGAATCTATGGTATGGTAATCTATGCGATGGTATGTCGTGTGTGAGTGTGTGTGTGTGTGTATGTATGTGGGCATGTGACGCTTAACTTGTAAACAGGATATATCCAGTTAGCAATGACCAACACTTTTCATATTTATTATATACATTTGTCATGTTAAGAGAAAAACGCTATTGTTTTTGGTAGAGGTCAAAGGTCATTTGAGGTCACCAGAGGTCAAAAAGCGAAAACCTTGTAAACACGATATCTCAAAATAGCAATAACCGACACTTTTCATATTTAGTATACAGATTTGTCATGTCAAGAGAAAGAACGTTATTGTTTTTGGTAGAGGTCAAAAGTCATCTGAGGTCACCGGAGGTTAAACTGCGAAAACCTCGTAAACGGCTTGTAAACACGATATCTCAAGATAGCAATGACCGACACTTTTCATATTTGGTATATAAATTTGCCATGTTAACAGAAAAACCCTATTGTTTTTGGTAAAGGTCAAAGGTCATTTGAGGTCACCGGAAGTAAAAGATTGAAAACCTTGTAATAACGATTTCTCAAGACAGTAGTTAAGGACACTTTTTATATTTGGTATACAGATTTGTCATGTCAAAAGAAAGAACCCTATTGTTTTTTGGTAGTGGTCAAAGGTCATCTGAGGTTACTGGAGGTTAAACTGCAAAAACCTTATAAACGGCTTGTAATCACTGTATCTCAAGATGACAATGACCGACACTTTTCACATATGGCATATAGATTTTTCATGTTGAGAAGAACCCTATTGTTTGTGGTAGAGGTCAAAGGTCATCTGAGGTCACTGGAGGTAAAACTGTGAAAACCTTGTAAATCGCTTGTAATCATGATATCTCAAGATAGCAATGACCGACACTTTTCATATTTGGTATGTAGATTTGTCATGTGGAGAGGAAGACCCCTATTGTTTTTGGTGAAGGTCAAAGTTCATTTGAAGTCACCGGAGATCAAAAAATCCCAAGAATTCCCAATATCGTCATATGGGGTCACCAGAGGTCAAAACGCAAAATTTCCCAACAATTCCCAAGATCATCATCTGGGGTCACCAGAGGTTAAAAAGCAGAATTTTCCAAGAATTCCCAAGATCGTCATATGGGATCACCAGAGGTCAAAAAGCAAAATTTCCAAAGAATTCCCAAGATTGTAATATGAGTCACAGATGTCAAAAAGCAAAATTTCCCAAGAATTCCCAAGATCGTCATCTGGGGTCACCAGACGTAAAAAAGCAAGAATTCCCAAGAGTGTCATCTGGGGTCACTAAAGGTCAGAAAGCAAAATTTCTCGAGAATTCCCAAGATTGTCATCTGGGGTCACTAAAGGTCAAAAAGCAAAATTTCCCAAGAGTTCCCAAGATCGTCATCTGGGGTCACCAGAGGTCAAAAAGCAAAATTTTCCAAGAATTTTCAAGACCCAAGATCCATTGGAGGTCAGAGGTCATTTGAGATCATCAGAGGTCAAAGACCAAATGCATTGAAAAACACGATATTTCAAGACAGGGGTGTTGGATACTTGTAATACTTGTAAATTTGAGGGATAAACCTCAGTGCAACAAAGCATCCCCATTCGGCAAGGAATCACTAAGCCTTTGGGCTTTTGGTGTTAGATAGCTTAACTTAGACTAAAGGCTGGTCGATTTCGTGATTCATAGAACTTGTAGGTAGGAATTATGAATGATGACAGGGTTTGTATGCGCGACTTTGGGATAAAATTTCCACTCAGGCTATCGTACAAGCAGTGATAGTGTGACACATAGTCACCCTACAATGGGATGAGCACAAAGTGTGTTGAAAAGTAGCATTATTCAGACATTTTAGTAATGCTGCATTCCATTTCCAAAAGGTAAATTCCACTACATTATGACCCCTTTATTTTCTCTTGTTTAAATGTCTGTATTTATTACTATATAGTATAACAATGCCTTTGCCTAGATTTTTGAGTGGGTGGTTGTCTGTGTCTTATTTCACCAACCGATTTTTGTGACGGGGATACATTCCAGCCACTCCAGCGATCGAGTGAGACTTAAGTCCATAGTTTAACATCTCGCCTGGTACACCATTGTCAGGAAGACGGAAATGTTTAAAAAATACGAAATCGAATTATTTGCTTTTAAAACAACTTGAGGTGGTTGATTCGTTGCTTGAATATGATTGCCACCAGACTGTAAAATATTACACTACTCAGTAGTACTTTTGTTGCTGCTAACCTATTGCTTTCTGTTAACTTTGTTATATTACTATGATAATGCTCCCATTTAGTTTTAATTGTCGTTCATAGTTTAACAACCTTCAATTTGATAATACCTGTAGCAGTATGCGCCGTTAGGTTCCCAGTTAGATGGGCATGAGGCGTCAGTCCTTGCGCACATGCCGAGGAGAGTCACCAGGGACAAAAGCAGCGTGAACCGAAACGAGGCCATGTTAATATACACTGATCCAGCACTGAAAGGAATAAGATAGGAAAGAAATTATGCGAAGTTCAAGTGTTGATGAAGGGTAGAACATATTCTTATGAAAGGTCAAATGAACAATACATCATTACGAAAAGGATGAAACTTCCAATTTGCCAAAGTATTTTTGTGTTTATGAAACACGATGAGGTCTTCAAAATTACCGTCTATAGGACCCAGCTCACAACTTCAGGGTTTACTCAGGCAAGGAAGTTCCATCTGCGTACCGAATAGAGGTGTCTGGATATCGAACGTGTTTGTGACGACTCATTGGCTGGAAGTTTTCTTAGATGAGGAGAGGGTGACCCTCACTCAGTGATTTGTTCATTTGCAGATGTCTGGCATGGGGAGAGGGTTAAAGAGACCCCGCTTTTGAATTGTTTTAAAGTGTGATGATGCCTACGTTTACACTTGTGGCATTTTTTAAGGAACTTGATCCAACAAAATGCGTGATTTAATTTTCAATATGTTTTAACTGAATATGTTGGGAAGATAGGCTGCACTTACTTTCTTAATTTGTCTAAGACTGAAGGTTTTTTTTTCCTTTTAAACCATAGGCGTGTAGGATCTTTCAATTCAGGATCAAGAAAAATGAGACCGAGTTTATAAATCTCACGCAAACTTATTTCTCACTAAAAGCGATTTAAATAAAAGTGTAATGCGCATGAGGTATGTGATGCGGTGCAGAATTTTGAAATGTAGTTGATCTAGTACACAAAGTCGGGCCTTTAAGCAAAAGAGCAGGGGTGGTGCCAGATAGGGATAGGCGAGGCCGGGTGATCCAATAGGCAAAGCAGGTACTGTGCCTAGGGCCTGGAAAATTTCAGAGCCACATTTCTTTTCTTTGGGAGCGGGAATGGGGACTACGAAAATATCAAGTGCGTGCACATTCCCGACATCACTACCTTACGTAACTTTGTTATACCTCAATCACCTGACAGGTGGAAGCTTCCTGACCCCAAAGTGCTCGCGATAGCCTTGTGCCTGATGTATTTACTACTATCAAATGATCTACATTAGAAATACACCGATACACATATACATTACACCTTCACACTGTCTCCCACTACATCTGCTCAAAACAGTAACGGCATCGTTCTAGAGTCACCTTGGCTCAGTCGTTCCCTGCAAGGGAAACTTTACCAAGTATATAATGGCCGGTACTACCAAATAAACACTCGCTATAAAGCTCAAGAACCATATATGGTCACCCCTTGTTCTTCGGGGCCAACCACTGGTATAGCTTAGAGCTGAACAGTGTTCAATTTAACTTTTAGCTTTATAGAGTTGTAATGAAGTATATGAACCGGCCTTAAGGCCCGATTCATACTTCAGTATGGCGCTATAAAGCTATGGAAGTTGAACACTGTTCACGTCTGAGCTATGTTAATGATTGGCCCGAAGAAAAAGGGATGACTGTATATGGTTCTTATAGTATTGTAGAGCCTGAAACAACGCATGTGTTCTATAGAGGGACTCCATGTAACTTCAAGCGATTGGGATTGCCCGGCATTGTCAGGCACAGAGCACGTGCAGTAAGCGTATTTACAGCACACGCGCACGACATAACCATATATACTACTGTGACACAATGGACGCTTGCCATTCAAAACCAGAGATTTGCAATCACGTGACGTCTATGGCAAGCCAATGCTCAATATTTCGAGAAACATGGGTTTTCGAACAAAAAAAAAAGAAACATGTTTATCGACCGACAAACCATGATTATCGATAATAAAAAACATGGTTTGTCGTCCGAAAAACCTAAATTTTCCGTTAAAAATCTATAGTTTTTGCTCAAAAAAATATGTTTCTCTGCCGATAATCTAAGATTATTGCCAAAAAAAAACTTTTGGTCTACATTTTTTTTTTTGGTCTAAAAACATGGCTTTGTAATAGATAAACATGGTTTTTTAGTGATTATTCAAGTTTATTGGAATTAAACATGCTTTATCGGTCGAAAAGCATGGATTTTCAACGATAAACTAAATTTATCAGTTAAAATACTTGGTTTTTTGACCGATAATCCAAGTGTTTAGTGAAAATCCAAGTTTATCGGTGATAAACCCGGAATGTTGGTCAATAAACCAATTTTTTCTCGATAAACTTGGATTATCGATTGATAATCCAAGTTTATTGGCGTAAAACGTGGATCATCACCGATAAACTTGCTTTATCGGTCGAAAAACCTGCATTGGATTGTTGTTGATAAACTTGGATTTCCAGTCAAAAAAAATTGATTGTCGCAAATTAACTTGGATTATCTGTCGATAATCCAAGTTTATCTCAAACTTCTTGATTTTTCGACCGATAAACTTAGATTTTTGATGATAAACTTGGTTTTTCGACCGATAAACTTAGATTTTGACGATTAACGTGGATTATAGACTACAAACTTGGCTTATCACGTAAAAATATAGCTCCTCAGACACGTACTTTCTACACCGTCCGTGTCTACACAGTAGCAAATCGCACGTACGTACGTCATACTATGGCAAGCAAAATGCTTAATAATTAGAAAAACATGGATTATCGACCAAAAAACAATGTTTAAACATGGTTTATCGAAGATAATCCAAGGTTGTCGGTGAAAATCCAAGTTTTTTGGTCGAAAATCCATATTTTTGACTGAAAATCTATGTCTGTCGTCGATAAACCTGGTTTAGCGCCGATAAACTTGGATTATCGACCGATAAACATAGTTTATCACCTAAAAACTTAGATTGTGACTGACAAACCAGGTTTTTTGATTGAAAACCCATGTTTATCGGTGATAATCCAAATTTACCGCCGACAAACCATATTTATCGGTCGATAATTTAAGTTAATTGGCAATAAACCATGTTTATTAGTCGAAAAAGATGGATTTTTATCGATAAACATGGTTTTTTCAGTGATAAACCTAGTTTTTCGGTAATATCTAAGGTTATCTAAGGTTTTCGGTAATGTCGAAGGTTATCATAAATCATGTTTGTCGGTCGATAGTCAAAGTTTATAGGCGATAAAAAATATTTACCGGTCGAAAAACATGGATTTTCAACGAAAAACATGGTTTTCCGAGCGATAAATCAGGGGGTAATCTTGCATTATCGGCTATACAAAACATGGTTTTTCAGGGGAAAAAACGCAAATCTTCAACCAAGAATCCAAGTTTTTCGGTCGACAAACCATGTTTGGATCGATAATCATGGTTTTTTGATCGATAAACATGGTTTTTCGGTTCATAATTCATGTTTTTTAAGTTATTGAGCATTTGGCTTGCCAAAGACGTCGGTAAAACAGTTCTATAGATAGGCTTGATTCGATCAGAGGTTCTGAGATCTGTTTTGTTATTGGCAGTGTGTACATTCCTCACCAGGTATCTAAATATCCTGCCTGACCATACCATGCCATACCATGCCTGATTGACGATAACTATAGATTGCATTGCTGGGAAAGCTTCGTACAAGGCTCCACTTCTTGTCTGACTGGAGATTTTAATTCCAGAACTGGGCTTTTAGGTGATTTCATTGACTTCGATGAATTTTCCTCTGTTGCACATGGGCTGGAAATTTTCTCGAACATTGTAAAATTTGAAATGACAAATACCTTTTTCGTATGGTGTACAGGTTTTTGAGAACTTTACATGACAAAGGGATTTACTCAACTCCTTGTATTCATAAAGTACATTCAATTTTTACTTAGACAGGGTTATCATACATATATGGGACAGCACAGTCATGAATCCTCAAAGTATTTACTCGAGCAGATGGGTGTTTATTGTTTCATATCTAAGAAGGGTAATGAAGTAGAGGGTAATTTACATTTATTAACAATTTTGCATTTGATGCAAATAATGTATGTTTAATTAAAAGAATTTTTAAGATAAAACAAGAGTTTGATAAGTATACATAAAATTAATGACGAATTAACTTGTGTAAACTTCGATGTAGAACTATTAAGATACCTTCAGTAACTAAACTGAATTAGAAGATGGGAAACTATTGTAATATTTGGGATGTGCGATACATTCACATATGAAAAAGCATCATTTTATTTAAGAACAAATTCAAACACTTTTTAAATAGAGTGATCATTTCAAACTAAAAGTTTGATAAAACTGATGAACTTGTTTTTATTTTGCGAAAAGATATAAATCCCTTTTAATTGTGTCGTAGGTTGGGGCCAAAGACAATTTGCCATTACTTATCTGTTTTCATCTATTGCATTTTATTTCTTTCATTTTTCTCTGTTTTTGAGGTTACTTGTAAAATGAAACTATGGTTTCTAATTAATTTAATGCTGGCTCTTACACCTAGTTGAAGGATAAAAAGAGAAATATACTGAAACACACACCAAACTGAGCTTATTCTAGAAGACATTTAGATCGCTTCTCGGACGACTCCATAAGTCTATTTCTCTGGCAGGGTTTGTCCAGGTGGGATTGTCCGGTGTGGAAATGCCCCTAGTAGGACTTATCAGAAGGGAGTTGTCCGTTTACGATATAAATCATACTTTCGTAGGGAAAACAAAAGTGGGTTCTTACCGGTGATTTTTGTGTCTTGACCAGAATGTGCACCGTCTCTCTTGTCTTAAAATCTCTTTTCCAACCTATCACAAACTACGTGCACTCCGACAATTTCTTAACTTTTATGCATCTTTAAACTAGACTTTTAAGTCTAAATTTATAGGATTATACAATGATTATATATGGCCGTTTGCATGAAATGCTCCTATTCCTTAGTTCTGGTAAGTGCAGCTGTCTAGCCAAATAAGCTATTTAGTGTACAAGGATACATATTGCATTTCTCTTAGCTTTTTTAACACAGATCGACATGAATCACATCCCATTATCACAAATTTGTAAAAACATTATGGATATCACTTATATGTTACACACTATTTGTTACACACCGTCATAAACTGTTACTTGCCTGTCTTTATAACTCTTCAAACCATGATAGTCTCATTTGCATTGATCTAATGGGCCTTTAAACCTGATAAATCATGTGTTGGCTTCTCATCCTTCCATGATTATGGCTCGCCATGATATGATCATTTGGTTTTGATAACCTCCGTAAAATAAGAACCTAAGGCCTATAAAAATCTTAATCCAACCCGGCGACAAGGGTCGTGCTCCCTCATCTGGGAAGAGTGCCTGGGACCCCTGCCTGGAAATTTTCTAGTTTCTTCGGGTATTTTTAGCTGGTACAATTAAGTATGTATTCCCCCTTTTAGTCGCCCGACAGTTATACAGTTTAGCCTACATGTTTTTGTTCTCAAGTAGAGTTTCGTTATTTCAGATTTTTTAACAGTTCCGCCCCAGATAGCTAACGTGGTCTATAGGTAGTCTACACAGTTTCTTCAAACGTCGGATGCGGCAGACAACTGTCATCGTAGGGTTTGACTATTTCATTGGGCAGACGGAGTGGATGCGATCGTCTATAATGCACGTCATCCCACTGTACTATCGTTTTTGCAGCTGGTAATTTGGAAATATATTATTTGTCTTAGTTACTTGTTTGTTAATCATTTTAATTCGATTAGATCGACTTGTGCGATCGCAACAATGGGTTTGGCTAGACGTTTTGGAGATTTTTGGCCTTTTGGTTGCTGTTCTCGACCGTCTTAAAAGTGTATGGACCTACAATTTAGTGAAGATGTGCAAGTTACTCAAATAATACATGTAAAAATTTGTGCCGACTGATAGTTATTTGGAGCCGCTAGAGCTAAGTTTCCAAATTGTGGCCATAAATTCTTTTATCCTAGAGATTTTGATATTTGTTCTCGAGGCTTGTGCAAAAAGCTTGTTCGGAAATAATCCGCGATGTGACAAGAACAATGTTTTAAGGGGGCAATTTTGAATCTAACATTAGCCGTTCCGAGTTGAAAGGAATTCCTCTTAGTGGAACGAAAAAGAAAAAATTAACTGATCTTAGTTGCTTTAAAAACTTGTCAGTAATCTGCTCTCAGTAAAGAATATGTTTCATTTCATCAAAGTATGAAGTATTGAAGAAAATTTGATATAAATTACCTTTTTATGTCCAAAGCAATCCCTTCTGCCAAGCACAAAAATTTGTGCGTTTTGACCGGGTGCAAGCCAAGACATTTTTAGAATAACGTCAACTTTATGTCACTTGGCATTCAGAGATTGTATAGTTTATTTGTTAGCCGTGTCCACACAAAGCACAACCGTACATGGGGGGGGGGGGGCAATCATCTTCAGCTCCCAGGACAAATGGTGGCCGTCTTGTCAGTATCAAGTTATTTGGCGTTGACCTCACATAAAAAGAAATAGCCACTTTTGCTCTACGAATTGGCCAAAAGAACAACTTTGCGGCCGCCCTATCTACGCTCAAAACAAAGAGCTCATTATACATCTCCATCGTTTACATGTGATCGCACGTGTACTGGTTAAGGAAAGCACGTCGGTAATCAGTGTTGGCCAAACCCAAACAAAGCTATGCATTGCTTGTAGTATAAATGCCAGGCAAGTGTTTTTAGCTCAGCTGAGCTATAGCTATCGTACGCGGCAAATGTCTGTCACTTTTCGACAGCGTGTTTAAATGCGTGACAATTCGCTATTTCTTCATAGATTTGACTGAAATTTGGGTGGCGTGTAGATGAGTAAAATATCTTAATGATGCAACCATTTTTGATAAATATGAACGTCATTTGACTTCGGGAGAGGGTTTCATTTGAAAACGTAAAATCCCTTCTTCTCGTTCAATTGTGCACCAAATGTGCTGAAACGTTTCATATAGATAGTTTGAATAGTGCTGAACAAATGTTGTATCTCTTAGTTGTTGTCGTTATCATTTAAGGGCCGAAATTAGCATTTTTTGAAAGCAAACTTTCGTTCAAAAGAATAAACTATTCACATTTAGGTTTACAGGGAGTCGAGACTCCCAGTTGTTGTCGTTATCATTTTAGGGCCCAAAACAGTACTTTGTGTGCAAATAAACTACGTACAAAAGTATATTGTATACACATAAATGTACAAGACGTCTCGTGCTTAATCGTGTGGAAGCGTTTAGGCAAAAAGCAGTATATCGACAGCGATGATGTCAATCGGGGGTGCTACTAATGAATGACCGATATTGCTCGTCGGTACAATAAATGCCCGACCTGTGTGAATGATTGCCAGTGATGTGTTATTGATTGCCCGACCAGTGAATGATTGTCCGACCGGTGAATGATTGCCCGATTAGAAAAGGTTTTATTTTGAGGCCTAACGTTAGGCCGCACCGTTATGATGAATGTGGAGAGATCTGGATATTAACGAGAGGGGTGTTAATTTAGTTATGTGCTTGTCGGGGATCTCGTGTAATTTGGTAGCTACTCGTGAATTGGGATGCCAGGGTCACTACTTCAAGATGAGGTGAATGTTGTTTAGGAAATGGGTTTAAGGGGAAGAGGAACTCCCTTCCTCTTTTTTTAAAAGAACATAGCCCTTTGACTGAAAATATAGTACGACATGTTTAAGCCTTAGGGTTGTGTTAAAGTAAACATCGCATTTCAAAAGAGATCTACTTCACACGGACGCCGAGAAGTAAGGTGGTATGTGACGTACTTTGACTATAATGTTGGCAGCTTAGGGGAAAATTCGTTCTCAGTCATCATTCCACAAACCCCTCGGGAAACATATCACAATTCAGTTTTGATTATATAGGACTTGGGAATCTCAGCCTGCTAGGACTGTAACCACCCCTCCCGCAGGTTACGGTCCTGTTGAAGCCTCAACGAAGCTACAAAACTTAAGGCGAGGCAGTAACGTCACGTGCAATAGGCATACGTGACGCTACCGATCAACTGTTGTCAATGTCACTCAAGACAACCTGAGCTTCTTCCCCAGTATAGCTGCGATGCCTGTACGATGTCCAGTCTTTACAAACATCTGGGCAGTATATAACAGTAATTTTGTGTACCACATTTAGTCTTTCAGTGCTTCAGGAGTTCAATAAATATTTGTTTCCTTGCATATATATTTACCTCTTTGTTTTTTAACGTACTTATGGAGAACTTGAGTAACAGACTTACCCGAAATATTGAAACTTTTCCAAGACCTACACTGTAAAAAAAGTTGGGTAAAAACTCACCAACGCTGGTCACGTATGTCAAATTAGTGTAATTGGGTAAAGTTTTCCCCAATATTTCTTGTTTATTTGGTAACCGTAGAGGCTGGTTACCCAATTAAGTGTTAACTTACCAATTGGTTTACCCATTAATCAACAATTATTGGAGAAAATTTAACCAATTTCAGTAATTTGACATACGTGACCAGTGTTGGTGAAACTTTTTTAAGAGTGTAGGATAAGCTGAGCTGCGGCAACGTTGTTGCTCTTGTTTTAGCTATGCTATGTACCTTGGATAAATTTTATAATGACCCGTGTGTGTGGGGGGGGGGGGTAATTTGCTGTCGTGCTGCTTAAACGACTTAAATTTCCTTTCGGATATTGTGTTTGCTTTAAACTGCTGTATCAATTAATCAATCATTTGCTTATATTATTCTTTCAGCCTGTAATTTATGCAATCGAATCACGAACTATGAGAAATATACCTATTTTTTTTAAAGAAACCCACTTATGGTTATTAACAAGTAATGTTTTCGTACATACTACTGATGGGTGAATTTTGTAAGTGAAAGTGTGTGGTTAGAATTGTCCCAGTTGAATAACCCGTCGAAAGTCACAAAGCAGGACTTGTCCTGATGTTATCCAACCACCTCCAATACGTTAACGTACATTTCACCCCAAATGCACCAGTGGAAGATTGCACCACCGATGTTTTGGTTTCCTAAGTTTTTGTTTTAATGTATGAATGTACTTTTACGTTAGAGAACAACGTGCTAATCACTAGGACTACATCCCCTCCCCCCCCCCCCCCCAGCCCTTTCATCTTTATCCCGTCCCAACGGTCTTGACTAGAGTTACATGATAACAATTGACAGGGATGAGGGCGTACCCTAAGAGCATCAATCAGGTCAAAATACTGTTCCCTTTACATTTACCGACTCTTAAAGACAGGCAGTGATAACCCCAAAGTACATTTCTGGTGTAGAGGTGTCAAAATTCTCAGTTGGTTACTGCTCTTTGATTGACATCAAAGTCTGAAACTTCAAATGATGCAGAAAAACTAAAGTTTCACACAATACAGAGATACTGTTTGGATTACACATTTTTGCCTTGTTTGCTCATCAGGACATGGCCCAAAGTAGTAAAATGGGTTTGCTTCTGCACAACGAGGAGTTTTATTTTATACAGTTATAATTATAGGAGGAGCTACAAGTTGCTTAGTTGAGGGAATTGGAACTGTCTGGAATGACGAGACTTTAAAGTCAAATATTGTGTTTTCATTCCATCAACATGAAAAAACATCATTAAAACATAAAACATTATCAAAACTCAGTCTCACCATATCTCTGGGTTCACCTTTCTTCCCAAACATATTACACATTAAAACAGTAGAATGAAGTTTGCATCATCTCACATTTAACAATTCTGAGCATGGAAGTATTCCTTCCATGGTTTGGATGAGCAAATTATTTATGTCCTACAAAAGTAACATATCACTGGGTTTCTTCCTGATACGATACTTAAAAATAAAGTTAACCAACCGGTTTTAAAATGCCTGTCATCCTAAATCTGTAAATCATAGCTTTAAAGGTATGCAATGATAAGTGCAACATTTCCCTTAAAAATGCAAGATCAAGCAAACAGTTCCGTATGTTCACAACGTAACCGATATTATGAAACTCACCTCTTTCCAGGTAGACGTATCTTGCAGAATTAACTTGGATGAATTTATCGACAATGGCTTTCTCCTGGTCTTTTCAGAGCCTGTGATGCTGCCAGCTGGTTTCAGAATGATGGAAGAGATCGCTGAAAGTATGTTTTATATTGGCAGTATTAGTCAATAACATTTGAGGCAAGGCGGTCATGCATGTATGCAAATTTGCATGACAACGGAAGAAAGCCTGCATGTATGTTAATAGCACATGGAACTGACGAAGTACTTCGAGAAACGCCACGTAGACTTAGCATGTGGGAGTGGTTTAAAGATTCCACCAATCAGAACGAAGAAAAGCATGATCAGAAAAGTTTGCTACAAGCAAAGCCCCTGGCAAGCTGCCAATAACACCGTGCTAAATTATAATGTGTAGCTACTGGGGGCTTCTAGAGACCTGGATCTTCTGATTATGAGGTGCGGGTCTGACGGCAGAGAGGATTTCACGATAAGTCGTAGTGTCCCTTCATGGGGACGTAGCTCCTTCAGGGAGCAGAACCACTTGGGAATAACGTTTGGTTTTCGCTCTACTAAATCCAGCGAAAGGGACATTTCCAATTTACGACTAACTTTGAAGTAGTAAATTTGAATTTGAAATGTACCGCCAAGAGGTTACTTTACATATTAACCCTGAGCTTTGTAATGAACAAGGCGGGTCAAAAATTTCTTGAACTCGCGCAATTGCTCAAATCACAAGTTTTACGCATTATCTGGCCGAGTGTGTGTAACATCCTTCTCCTAGCTATTCAAAGATGATACTGCAACCATGTACGGATCCGTAGCACGTGTTGAACACTTATGTAACGGCCTCTGAGTATTATCTCTTGTTTAGCTTGTTTGAGCTGCTATCTAATGTCACCCACAGTGCGAACTGAATAGACCACTTCAATTGACCATGGGTGGAGTAATGGCATAGGGAGAAGTTTTTCCTTTGGTAAGGCAATGTACACACTATGTGATAACGTGATAAAATACCGACTTATATCCACTATTACTGCGTGTCACTTAAAGGCCCTACAATCTTGCACCAGACAGTAAAAGTTCTCCTTACTAAGTTTACTTCTATCCTCTCCCCCAACTGGAAACACAATTAAAATAATTATAATTAAGATAATTATATGAGTGGCCATTTTGCTATTTCCGCCATCTTGGTTGACCTGGAACATGTGAAACTTGTCCAGAAAATACTTTTTGAATATTTGTCACAGATTACGGCCAGACGTTAGGTTTAAATGTGTTAAAAAAATTTTTACAGATTATTTTCCTTATTAATATAAAATATTGTAATTACACAACTGGCGGTCATTTTGTTTCTTCCGCCATCTTCGTTGACCGGAATTCCAACAAAAATGTTTTGGAAAATATTTTTGATACATGTGGCTCAAAATATGGCCAAACATAAGTAGCAACTGTCACAAATATATTTTTTAAGGATAATTTTCCGTAGGGCTATTATTATAATTGATTGAAATTTTAACATTAGTGGCCATTTTGTTATTTCCGCCATCTTGATTGACCCAGATCCTGCAAAAAATGTCCAGAAAAATACTTTTTGAATATTTACAATAGAATATGGGCAAAGATAAGGGTTACCTGTGTATAAAGTATTTTTTAATAATTATTTTTCCTGTTATTATAATATATTGACACAATCATTGCATTGGCGGCCATTTTGCTTTTTTCGCCATATTGGTTGACCTGAATCCAAAAGAAGTATTTCAAAAAACCATTTGTATTATTTGCCATGGAACATGGCCAGATATTAAGGGCAACTGTGTCAAAAGTATTTTAAATGACTATTTCTCATATTATTTTTATACATTATGATCGTTATATTGGCGGCCATTTTGTTGTTTTCGCCATCTTGGTTAGGCTGAGGTCTTGCATTACCATGCTTTGAATTTTATTGGCAACCTTGACTAAACATATTTAGGATTTTCAATTGAAATATATTTTTAATTATTATTTTTTGTGAATTTTTGTATTTTTTTAATTGCTTTTCGTTTTTTGGAGGGGGGGGGGGTTTACTTTATTGTTTTTACTCTTTCGGCGATTTTCCGCCATATTGGCTGGCAATTACACTTGTGCCAAGGATTGTAAAACGCAGTCGTAATTGTAATATATTAATTTACATCATTAAGAATTGGGATTGTGAAGATTTACACTGCTTTTAGAACATTTTTGGAAATATTTCATTCATTTTGGCGGCCATTTTGCTTCTCCGCCATCTTGACTGACCTGAGTCCGGCCAAAACAGTCCCAAAAACTAGTCTTGGAAGTTTTGTCGAAAATATGACCAAATGTTAAGATTAGATGTCTCAAAAATATTTTTAGGAATATTTTCTGTACAAAATTGTGTCTTAAATAGTATTTACAAACGGAAAATGGAAGCCGTTTGGGAAAATCGGCCGCCATTTTGAATTTTGAGTGGCTAACGAGTTTTTTCAAAAGAGCAATTTCTAAGAAACATGTTTGCAAATTTTGGTGCTTCTTTCCACTTGTGAACGATTTTACCAAAATGCATTTATCTGCCCTACTATGAATAGGAAGCTTTTTAATCTAAGTCAGGGAAGGCTATTGACAAAAATAAATGACAGTTTAATGGCAGTTTAACTAGTTACGTAGGCCTTGTACTTGAGGCTTACCACAGTCTAAACGTCCCTAGGCCTATACCGAAAGCAAAACATCTCCGCTATTGGTCAAAACGTCCCCATACCAAAACGTCACCAGTTGAATCATTGGTAGTTTTATAATGGTTTTGTTACTGGGCTATTTGGTCAGTTTCGTCTAGGCCTAACGTTTTTTTTTTTTCTTACGGTAGGCCCAGGCTTAACTTTGTAGGCTAGTTTTCTGTTTCTCTGAGGAAAATGAAAAAGGCTAGCCCTACAATTACAATTTACAGCTGTGATACATTTATGAATGCAATTTTACGTGTTGTATAGCCCACATGCAGATATTGCAGTGAGAAAGTACAGTGCAGGCACATTTGATTGAGCGTGGTATAGTCCTATCCTGCTCGATGACTGGGCACAGGTTAGCTACAGTTAGCGCTGCGCTAAGTACTTTCTGAAACTGTTCTGAAAACCAAAAACTGTCACTGAATTCCTAATATCTCCAACAAATCAATATGTGAAACTTCTCTTTACTTAGACTTAAAGAAGTTTTATGTACAAAACAATACACATCAAATGAAGGCGGGGACATTTGTGTATTACATATATACTATGGTGAGAGATATATACCATGGTGAGAGATGAAATGCAATGGTAAACCCAGGGTAGCTCAACCGTGTGTGCTTCCTTGATCTTAGGTGCAGTGTCTTATTGCAGGTCATGTATTTTTTACCATAAGTAAAAGTACAATAGGAATTGATATCTTTAAACAGGCCCTGAGTTTTAGATTTTCAAGGTGTGCTTCAAATCACACTCCTAAGGAAATTAAGGAGTGTGGTATTGTAAGTGTGCTGTTTTATTAAACTTTAATAGATTTATCTGAGTTCCCATGCTTAATCAAGGTGTGCAAAAATCCCACTTCTCACAGTGATTTGAGGCAAGTGATGGTGTGCGATTGCACTCACATGCCTCAAAATCCAAGGCCTGTTTAAAGAAAATCCAGGCCTAGGTACTGTAGTCTAGACTTGGCCAAGACTTCTGGCCAAAATGTTTGCCATTTGAAATTGAAAACAATCCTGTAGCCTACTGTATGCCACAAGCTTGCTTCACTGAGCTTTTTTGAACAGTCCCATATATCAATTTAATTTCACAAAGGGTCCAACAGTAAGCGGTTGTAAGTTACACTGTACTGTATGTACTACTAAGTGACAACTATACTTATTTACATTTATGATTAAAAGTACAGCATGTAACATTAAACTGATTTGTACGAAGTGTTCCCTTGTCCCAAGTAAGCCATGGTTCTGCAAGTTTTACTGTTATAAATTTGAGACCTTTGGTTATTTCTGATTCTGAATGCTTAAGTTAGAAGCATGTGAGCCTAAATTTTAGACAAATTTGAGATTAACTTGTTAAGCCCTGTGATAGTACTGTAGGTACTTTGCAATATTCTAGTCAATCCCTTAGAAATAAAATTACAAATTTTGTGCAAAATGTCTCAACCACTGAACTACAGTAGGGGTATATATTAATTAATTATGGCTCATATTCTTAACAAAGACATTTACTTTGTGTACTACAGCACAACTGCATACAGTGCAAGTGTAAATTAATTGTACAGAAAAGTTATATGTGAGGGGCAATTAACTTAGATACAGCTAACGGTTCAGTAGTACTAACTGTCGAAGAACCAGTAGATCGAACATATGTTTCTGTAGTCATAGGTCGTTTTGTAAAAGGTATTTTTCGCACCTTCAGTTTAGTAGGCCATTACGCCAACCCCCCTCATCCCCACCTTAAATAAGCACGTTTGAAGTGTGCTATAAGCATCCACTTAATTCCATGTACAAACCTTACCCTAAAAGATTAATTACGTAACAAAGAATGGTGCAGGGTTCAGTAACCACTACAGTACTATTATATTTCAAAGTGACAGCAGCAGTTACTTTGGAAGAGTGAGACCATTGTTCTCTAACTCAGCTGCTTGATCTTGCATCAGTACATCACCAGGGAATGGAAATTACTTTGATCACAATCTGCTTATGATTACTTGCATTTTTCTCTTTTAAATTGTTTACAGGGCCAAATGGTTTTTACAGTATCTTAAAGTTTTTGATGTCTGTCAACCATCCATGTTGCGCCACGACAGAAGTATCAGTGATTGCATTCATCAACTATGTTGTGAACTGTATCTTCTCTGAGCAGAATTCTTGGCAAAGTGTTTTATGGGAACTTGAAGCAAGGAGCTGTTATTTGGACAGCTCCCTGCTTGAAGTTCATCTAGTCCTCGTCTATGGTGCAGGGCCCTTGAGCATGCTGCATAGATTCCTTGGAACTCTACAACTGTCATCTACTCATTTGAAGAAAAACATTGGTAATTATAAACATAGTTTTGAAATAAGAAGGTGACTTCTCTATGTTCTGACATCTCTTTGTTTTGTGATGCCTAACCAGGAAGCTGTTATTTGGAAGGAGATACTTTGCTTTGAAGTGAGGTTTGACACGGCCAAGGTCACACAGTAATCTGTCTCTTGTTTCTGTCTTGGCATTTCTATAACACTTACACTGGATTAGGTAGCTCATACAAAAGGGATTTGTCGTCGCCTACATCTACAGTAAGACTGGGGGCGGTCGCTATACCATTACCAGTCGCTTGGAAATTAAAAAATATTGCATCTTTGGACGCTCGGTGAAGCGAATAAGAGTATACCAGTAACGTTTTAGGTTAAAATGTGAACATGATTCTGTACGTGGTCATTTCAGTAAACTTCCGGAAACTTTCCAAATTTTTGTGACAAAAATTAGACTTCTGCCTCTTCAGATCATTTGTATGACGTTTGTTCTATAGGAAGGGGAAGACCTCATTTATGTATTACAATGAAACAGTGGTTTCGAGTTTTGAAGCACCTGCCCCTAAATTGGTGGCGGCGTAAACCTTATCATCAACGCATTGTCCTGAGTAAGCCAATTGTGATAGGATTACTAGACCTGAATGATGTTGCAAACATATCGTTATCAAATTGAAGCCAACGAATAAAAGAAAGAATTCGCAATCAACGGAATAAGTAGCTTATCATTAATAATCTCCCCGGAATTTATTGAGTCTTTGAGTATTAGCATCAATTAACTTTCCGTTAAATCTCCTTCCAAATAACAGCTCCCTCGCCTAAGGGGTTAGGTTCAGGTGTTGGATTAAGGTCATGGCCAAGGCCAGGGATAAAACTGAATTTGTACAGTAAATCTCAGTATTTCTGTGAAATTTTAAAAATGTAGTTCTGTCACTCAAATCCATACAAGCTGTGCATCTTCATGTCTAAAGTCTCAGAACATACAGACGTCAAAATATATAGAAGTCTCAGAACATAGAGACGTCAAAATATATAGATGTCGGAACATAGCTAGAGTTAACCCCTAATAGTGCCCATCACTAAGGTGCATTTGAGGTAAAATGAGACATACACAGAAATTATTTTTCCCCAAACCTCTATGAAGAACTGCACTGTGTGTTTGTTGTATACCTGCCACTATGTTTTATTAAAAACCACTGGAGACATTTCAGCCAAAGGTAAAGTTGCAGAGGCCCAAACAATTTTGAACAACCTTGTCCCAGTGTTCCACACCTGGTGGTACATTACATTTATACAACATATGGGACACAATGAGAAGGTCTGTTTCCCGTGTTAAGCTAATGTGATGAGACCATTCGTATAGCAATCATTTTAAGGTAAGGTCAAATTTCAGAGCAAGGCTGCTGCTTAGTCCAGCACAGTGAGACACAGTCTCACTGTGCCGCATAGGCCAATACCATACCATCTCAATATACCCCAACTGTGCATTCTTCCATAAGGTAACCATTACCCGGTTGTCCTAGATTATTGGGCGTAAGTTTAGATATGGATTAGAAGAAAACTGTAAAGAGCGACTTGAAAAGTAAGATTGGCTTTTGAAACCATGAAAATGCTGGATCCCTGTGATAATATGGATGGATCGGTACAAAATGGCTGATACAAAAATACTGTTTTGTGGGATCGCGCTGTACATAGTTGCTTTGTAACCCTGTGTTCCATGCTGAGCTGTGATAAATTGAACGGTAAATCTACACATAATAACTTATATCTTTAGTGAAAAGGTTCAAAGCTATGAAGTAAATTGAAACATGTGTTGAAGATTTTAAATATTTTTTTTAATTATTAAACTTACTTAAAACTTTAACATACTGCAAAGAGCAAAGTAGTGCAACTTACAGTTTAGTAGGAAACACTATGAAAGAGTTCCCTAGTACTGTTGACAGAGACGTTGTAGGTTGATTGAGTAAAGTTTTTCATTTTCAGGTGGCATGCAAGTGTGTAGCTTGTGCTTGATGTAATAATTACTTGCCCAGTTACATCGATAAATTTTTACTTTTATAGAAAATACAGTGCCGCATGGACCTATGTACGCTTTACAAGTGAACAAGGCTGGCAGGAAGCAGACCATCTTAGCCATGAAGATCAAAGACAAAGACTAAAATACAGTACTTACTTGGGTATTTGCTTTCATCACCTGGGTTTGAAGAGTTAACTTTTGACAATACCAATAGGCGGTCAGGAGGACAACTTGAAATCGTTTGGAGAATATGTCATTACAAATTAATAGACGATCAATGGGTATGATAGTACTATACATGTGACGTCAATAACTGAAGGAACCTGAAACAAACATTTGAGATAACCACTTGAGCAAACTTCAGATACATTCTGATTTAACAGTAGATTTGTAAAATTTCCATCTACATTGAAGTGTCAATTTTCTCTTATTAATCACTGATGATTATTGTGGATTTCATTTGGAATTTAACAGATGCTGACGTTGTTAAGTTTTGAGATGTTCAGCAAGTTCAAGCAATTGTATGATTTTGTAAATGGCCATTGACCCTGCAAGTAACTACTGAAATGTTTGTCATATGATCATTTGTGAAAACAGGCTCTATAGAAAACAAGGTACAGGTATACTTCCGAAAATTCAGTCTTCAGACTCTGTTTACAATGTCTTCATGTATAAGTTAGCTTCATTCTGACCTTAAAGAAAGGAACAACTTATTTATGAATGACCAAACCTTTAATTAGTTGGTACCACTGAAGTCTCTTTGTGGCCATTAGAGCCAGTAAAGGAAGGGTTTCAGTGCAAATTTAGTTTTGATTTGCAAAATAGGAAAGTTCTAACTTTAAGAATTGTGGTGAAATTTCCCTTTAATTCCTACAGTGTCCTATGCCTGGTTCTAAAGATGTCAGCCGATGGGGTTACTATGCTTGTTACCCAAAGTGAACTTGAAGCAAGCAGCAGCGATCTTTATCGCCTTAATTCAATGAGCTTTTTTAATGTATTATTTTGACCTTGAAAGAGGAATTATGTGAGACTAATCAGAGGGAGTGCATAGTCTGTTCAATTCCCATGCTTATTGTTCACTTGCAAAAGCTTGCGATTATGGGCCAGAAAAATGATTTTAAAATTTAAGAAGAAATGAAGACTGTTTATTAACATGGAACTATGTTTTAACCAGTGCCTGCTTCAAGTCCATCTCTTTTGTAAGAAAATGCAGTACCTTCATCTTCTAATATCTGGAGAGCGTCACCAAGTAATTGACAGTAACTTTCACTAGAACGACTACAGTATATCTATTTCCTCTTTTACATATCAAAAGGCAAATTTTAGGTCACGCCCTCCTTTAAAGGACTTTTAGGTTGCATGGCAGATGAATTATAAATGAAACCAGTCAAAACCATTTAGCTGAATCGGATTATCCACTTTACACCATTCCAATACGAAACAATTTATCCAGTCTATTCCAAAAAGTTAAAATGTTTTTCTCCTAGCCTTGAAGGTCCCCTCATGTCACATGCTCAGTTGACGCTGGTGAAATGGATGTTAGATCTGAGAGTAAAGAATAAAGAGTTTTATAAAAGAATCCCTTTTGGACTGCTCCGTTCAAATCCTTAACCAGCAGTCTCACAAATACATCTTTTGACATCCTTTGCAGTTATATGTCCTTATTTATAATAGGACCTAAAGACATATAAAACAGCTGTCTTATACAGCTCCCTTTCAGATTTCCCTTTGAGTAGGACCCCTTTTGGATTTCCCTTTGGCTTTAAATGGTGTGGTCCCTCTGAGAAGATAACCTTTTCAACCCTTTGTTAAGAAACTTTGTGAACCCTTTGATACCTTTCAAAGGAATCCCTTTGACCAAATACTGTTAAGCCGAAGGGTACTCTTTCAGTGTGAAGAATTTTTCTCAAAGGGAATTTTTAGATGGGCTACTCATATTTCAGTCAAAAAGGCCTTTTACTTTGGTACAACATATCTTAATCATATTATCAGGCTCAACAATTCTCATGTTTAAGAAGCTTTCCAAAACTGCTGCATAAACGACCGCCATTCGGGTCATTTTAGTTACAGAATGCTCTGTAATATGTTTCTGCAAACTACTTCAAGACAGGAACATAAACAGGAGGTGGTTTACACTTTCTAGAAATAAAATATTTTTGAAAAGATAAAGCTCTTATTATCATCCCCTCAAAAGTTATCACAGCATGTTGGAAAAGACTGAATAGTGTTGTGAAAATGCCTGCCAATTTTTGGGAATCTTAGCTTGCACTTACTTTGAAATGGTTTTTGCAAGTTGCTGTAAAGTTTTCCAAAATATCCCTGAGTCTTTTATTTACATAATCTAACCCAGAATGCCAAAATGCATTGAGGTTTCGATGATATATGTTCTAGGCTAGCCTAGGCCTATTTCACATATTGTCATGACTTCCCACAGTTAGTTACTGGTCAAATGCTGTCTGAATGTGTTGGAAAAATACAGTAACTTTTGTGTTCCTATTTAACTTGGGAATTCTTGGGAAAATTTTTGTTTTTACCTCTGGTGACCCCAGATGAAGAACTTTGCAAATTGGAATATATTTGGACTACATCAGACTAGCAGAGCTGCCAAGCCCTAAATTGACATTTCCTTTCAAAATCTACAGTCAACTTTCTATCAAAAATCCATAAGTAGGCCTAGGCTAGGCTAATACAAAATAGGCTAGGCTTGACACAGAAGTTTGTTAGCCTACATAAGGTGCCCAAGCAACTTTTCCACCCAATAATCATCTTAGTATAACATAACAGCTTCCTACCATGCTCCCAAATAAAGTTTTTAACGAAAGCTAGGCTTCTAGGCCTAATGTTATACACAACCTATGCGACATTATGTTAGGCTGTTCATTCAATGTCACTGACCAACCAATTGTTGTCAAACTTGAACTCCTCTACCCTAAATAAATTTATGCAGAAAATATAAATGTGTGTACTGAAAACAAGCATCCTGCTAACATCTACTTATCAAGAATGCGTACTCACTTATTGTGATTGATCCTGGGCCCTGTGGACTTACATCTGGCTCAACTCCCAATACTGTCACTTCACTTAACTGTATTCCTTACCTTTTTGTACTAGATTGCCATGCACATGATAAGACCTAGTCAGGGTAACCCTGCCGGGGGTAACATTGTATTTGGTCCTTTCACTTACAGGCCGGGATATGTGGAAAGACAAAATTTAACGTCCCTCGCGTCAGGGGTTACCCTGACTAGCATATGATATGAGTGTACACTTAGCTCAGACATTTGGGCATGTAATGCACAGTACGGTATGCATGCTGAGCATAGCATGGTATACTTATACGGCGTTCCAATGGGTCGGTGAGCTATGCATTTTTTTCTGCAGAACAGATATGCCACATTTTGTCTGCTTATCTACGCTGCATAAAAAATAACGCTCGTGCACACCATGATCACCCACCAATGGAAAGCTCTAATACAGTGCATGTACATTATGTAGCTTGCTCAGGTACCGTGCATGCAACTATGTCAGACACAGGGATTACACATTAGCTGTTTGTTGTAACCAGATAAAGATGTTGGTTTTGAGTGTTTGACCCCCAGAGACCCCAGATGATCTTTGACCCCTACCAAAAGCAATAGGGTTCTATGGGTATATACTTCATGTAAGACTACCTCAAACTGACTTACATGAAGTATATACCGTTCTATGTCTCACCATAACGCATCTGCATACTATGTATGAAATTTATCCAAGCTTCCCGTCTCGAGATATTCTGTTAACAAGGTTTTAAGAGTTTGACACTGGTGACCCCAAACGACTTTTGACCTCCACCAAAAACAAAAGGGTTCTTCATCACACCATGAGGCATCTACACATTAAGTATAAAATTTATTCATGCTTCCTAGCTTGAAATATCGTGCTGACAAACTTTTCAGGGTTTGACGCCCGGTGACCCCAGATGAACGTTGACCGCCACCAAAAACAATACGATTGTTTGTCTTACCATAACACATCTACATACTAAGTATGAAATTTATCCAAGCTTCCTACCTTGAGATGTCGTCTAAATATGGTTTTCAGGGTTTGACCACTGGTGACCCCAGATTACCTTTGACCGCCACCAAAAACAATAGGGTTCTTCCTCCTACTATAAGGCATCAAGAAACCAAGATTGAAATTCATCTAAGCTTCCTAACTTGAGATATCGTGTTAACAAGGTTTTCAGGGCTTGGCCCCAGTGACCCCAGATGACCTTTGACCTCCACAAAAATGATAAGGTTCTTTTTCTTACCATAACGCATCTACATACTAAGTATGAAATTTATCCAAGCTTCCTACCTTGAGATATCGTGTTAATCAGGTTTTCAGGGTTTGACCCGGTGGCCCCAGATGACCTTTGGCCCCTACCAAAAATAGGGTTCTTCCTGTTAATATAAGGCATCTACATACAAAGATGAAACTTATCCAAACTTCCTTTCTCGAGATATCGTGTTAACAAAATTTTCAGGGTTTGACCCCGGTGACCTCAGATGACCTTTGACCTCCACCAAAAACAATAGGGTTCTTTTTCTTACCATAACACATCTACATACTAAGTATGAAATTTATCCAAGCTTCCTACCTCGAGATATCGTGTTAACAAAATTTTCAGGGTTTGACCCCAGGTGACCCCGGATGACCTTTGAACTCCACCAAAAATGATAGGGTTCTTTTTCTTACCATAACACATCTACATACTAGGTATGAAATTTATCCAAGCTTCCTAACTCGAGATATCGTGTTAACAAAATTTTCAGGGTTTGACCCCAGGTGACCCCAGATGACCTTTGAACTCCACCAAAAATGATAAGGTTCTTTTTCTTACCAAAACGCATCTACATACCAAGCATGAAATTTATCCAAGTTTCCTACCTTGAGATATGATGTTAACAAGGTTTTCGGAGTTTGACCCCCTGGGAATGACCTTTGACCCCACCAAAAACAATGAGGTTCTTCCTCTCAATATGGGCATCTATGTACCAAGTTTGAGAACCGTCAGAGTTTCCCTCCTTGAGATATCGTGTTAACGAGCAAAGTGCCACATACACATATAAACACCCACCCACACACCCACCCACACACACACATACACACATACATACACACGCACGCCATCACATTGGTTACTCTTATCATCAAAACCAAAAAGTGTATTTCACATTTTTCTCAAATTTTTCTTGAACATTGCTAAAACACTTTTTGGAATCTTCTGACAAGTTCTCCTAAACAGTGTTAAAGAATTTCTGAAACCATGCTAAATGTTTTTGGAAACATTGCTAAAATATTTTCTGAAATGTTATACTAACGTTTTATTTGACGCTGATGCGACTCAGAAGTTACTGTCTTTGAAACGTTTACAAAACGTAAGTTAGTAAAACATTGCAAATGTATTTGCTGTAACCTATTGAGAAACATTGCTGAAACCTTTCCTGAAGCTCTGCTGAAACGCTTTGGAAACATTGCTGAAATTTTCTGGAACGTTTTGCTAACGTCCTTGCAACGCTTATGCCACTCAACATTTAATGTTTTTAAAACGTTTCACAAAGCGTTACAGTAAAATATTGCTGAAACGTTTTCTGAAATGCTGATAAAATGTTTTCCAAGACATTGCTGGAACGTGTTTGAAGCGCTGCTGAAACGTTTCCCACAACATTTGTTAAACGTTTCTCTCAACATTGCTAAAAAGTTTTTGGAAACATTGTTGAAATGTTTTCTGAAGCGTTATACTATTGTTCCTTGCAACGCTGATGTGACTCAACATTTAACATTTTTGAAACGTTTTACGAAACGTTATTAAAGCATTGTTGTATTGTTGTCTGAAGCGCTTCTGAAACGTTTCCCACAACATTTTTGAAACGTTTTCCGCAACATTGCTAAAACGTTTTTGGAAACATTGCTGAACTGTTTTCTGAAGCGTTATGCTAATGTTCTTTGCAACGCTGATGCGACTCAACACTTAAAGTTTTGAAATGTTTTATTACACGTTAACAAAAAACGTTTCATTTGTTTCTGTAAGAGTGTAAAATGTTCTTTTTACTTTTCTAAAACATTTCTGTGTTAGCTGGGAATCTAATATTTCGTTGACATAGTAAGAGCTTAAAAATGGCAGTACATAATGAGAGATGTCTGATGTTGAAGCTGTGGCTATAGCCAGAGAAGTATGGTTATTAAAACAAAAGTTAAGAAGTGATTCTCAGAGAACTGATACATTAATATCAAAGTTTAAAGCATTATTAGATCAAACATTGTAAAGGATTTGTACTGGTAAAATATCGGCCTAGAGTAGTCCTGTTTGGATTTGTGATCAACAGCACGGAAAACTCGTTTTTGGATTACAAAAAGTCAGTTAATGTGTACTACAGAAGACTTACCCCACACCATTGCACAATAAGAAATAACAGGCCTATAATACACAAACAGATAGTACTTATATGACAAAACTGCATCAAAATGCAAAATATGACCAACGAAGAAGGAAAACAAAACAATTATGGAAAACAGATGAAGCAATCACATATGACTCTAGACAACACAGACATGACAATAACTGCAACAAAAACAAAGATCAGCCACTTATGCTAACACCATTTGAATTAAAGGTTATAATATCAACTTAAAACTGTATCCATAATTATCTTTTGAAGCTTAATGAGATTAAAGGGGTCTTTCGATTATTGGTTTGAAAAAGCTCTTAACAGCTAAAACAGCGTAAGAAATTCTACTAATATTGTACGTCATTATACGTGACATTGCAAAAGTGTTCCATTACGTACTTTAAATTCTTACCAGTGGAAGCCAGGGGGATAAGCCCTCTGGAATATCTAAAAATTGTGGGCTTTAAACTAAAGCACTTTTAAATGGCGTTGTAGGCGGACGCACAATACCAAACAAATCACAATTCCAGCATTTTCTTTTTTATAATGGCTTAGACTATAACGGTTGGTAGATTTCATGACTAGAAGATTTTTGGTGAGAAGTATTTACTATGGTAGGGAACCATAGGCGAACGAGGCCACAGAGGGGGTACGAGAGCTGCATCCCTTCCTCCTATTATCCCAGAAATTTTATTTTCGGGCAAAGTGTAAACTATTTATGAGCAGCTGAAATTGGTCCCGTACACTTTGGTGGGAACAACAATTCTACCCAGGCTGATAATGGGACAAATGGGCTATCTAAAAGGGGTGCAGGCCAAGCCCCTCGAAAAATTGCATTTAAAGATATTTTGTAATGTTTTATTTTACATTGCAAACAGCTTTCAATGATATTTTCAAATTTACTCCTTAATCTTCCTTGTTTTACCTCCCCATTTTATTACAGTGCTTTCAGCCAGATTTTGTTAGGGATATCTAAAACATATTCCTACTTGTTTAAGGGGATAGTTCCTCCAATACCCCCTCATCCCCGCCCCTGTAGGAGGATGCTTACTCTGTCTTAATTACTGTCTATGATTTCCTTAGTCAAAAGTCTTTTGATAAACAATGCCGACCAGCGACGTAGCCAGGAATTTTCAAGGGGGAGCACATTTGTGACTGATATGGGGGAGGGGTTCCCCTCCCCTTTGAGAAATCGAAGGTTCTTAGATGCAATCTGGTGTTTTGCCACTTTCATCATTATCATATATCATATCATCAGCAGATTTTATCCTGTTTGAATTAAGAACATGTTAAAAAAAATTCAAACAGGAAAAAAATTTGCTTGGTAATATGATATCACATGATAATGATGAAACTGGCAAATTATTGCACCTTTTACATGTTCTTTTGTCTTTGAAATTCCCTGACTAAGGAAGACTAATGTTTCCATCTGGACAACTTGAGGCAACCCATGTTTACGAAGTACTTAGCACCAACCGCAATAGACTGATTTGGGAAGTAGATAATTTAATAAGTACGGAAGCGTAGAAGGGACACTGCATTGACGAGTTACCGACATGGCAAAATGACAAAAATCTGCAAATTGACAAGTTGATGAGATCGTATCGTGACAAAATGCAGCAAATTGACATTTTGACGAGATGCTGGATCTCGTAAATGCATCAATTTTCTGCAAATTGACGAGTTGCACAGTTGTCACCATCTCGTCAACATGACAAAATGCAGAAAATTGACATTTTGAAGAGATGCTGGATCTCGTCAATGCGTCAATTTTCTGCAAATTGACGAGTTGCACAGTTGTAACCATCTCGTCAAAATGACAAAATGCAGAAAATTGACATTTTGACGAGATGCTGGATCTCGTCAATGAGTCGATTTTCTGCAAATTGACGAGTTGCACAGTTGTAACCACCTCGTCAAAATGACAAAATGCAGAAAATTGACATTTTGAAGAGATGCTGGATCTCGTCAATGCATCAACTTTCTACGGAGTACGGAAGCGTAGAAGGGACACTGCATTGACGAGTTACCAACATGGCAAAATGACAAAAATCTGCAAATTGACAAGTTGATGAGATCGTATCGTGACAAAATGCAGCAAATTGACATTTTGACGAGATGCTGGATCTCGTAAATGCATCAATTTTCTGCAAATTGACGAGTTGCACAGTTGTCACCATCTCGTCAACATGACAAAATGCAGAAAATTGACATTTTGAAGAGATGCTGGATCTCGTCAATGCGTCAATTTTCTGCAAATTGACGAGTTGCACAGTTGTAACCATCTCGTCAAAATGACAAAATGCAGAACGAAAATTGACATTTTGACGAGATGCTGGATCTCGTCAATGAGTCGATTTTCTGCAAATTGACGAGTTGCACAGTTGTAACCATCTCGTCAAAATGACAAAATGCAGAAAACTGACATTTTGAAGAGATGCTGGATCTCGTCAATGCATCAACTTTCTACGGAGGCCTATAAATGCCATAAAGAAATAAGCTAACAATTTGCAATAACTTGTTACATTGAGCACATACTTCTTTTGGGGACAAGGGGCCTGTTAAAGGGCTCCTGGCGGGGGTCCGGACCATGCCCACGTGGGGTCTAAGGGGTGAAGCTCATATGTATGAAGCTCATATGTATTGCTGTATTACTATATCACTAAGTAATGGTAATTCCTCACATGGCCGTTAACTCAGTAGGGCAGCAGGGGTAGTTTCCCTCTAGAAAATTGGTATTATTATTATTTTTATCACATCGGTCTGTATAAATTTTTCAGGTTTTAAAATAGAAAAAAAAAAAACATTTGGATGCAACTTGTAAGTTACGGGATGTGCCATTTTTGGCAACATGGGAAAAATCATTCATGGTAATAGTTTGCTTCTAGAGTTATGTGCCAATTTAGGTTGGAGCGCTTCTTACAAAATCTCCTCTTTATCGAGAAGTTTTTTGTTGAGTAATGTACAAATCATAGGCGTAGGAAGCTTTTCGAGATGGGGGGGGGGCTAAACTTTTTTCGGAAAACCGTCCTGGGGGAGGGCTCTAAGGAGGGGGACACACCCCTCCCCTTTTGAAAATTTCTGAGTATTTGGGGATCTTTAGATGCAATTTGATGCAACAAATTGGGAACATTTTAAGAAAAATTGTTTCAAAGTTTTGGCATTTTTATACACGCAATAAATAAGGTGTTTTCATCCTTAGATTGAGGGGGGAAGCATAATTACGCCCCTCCACATTTTTGACTAAGGGGGCTAAAGCCCCCTCCCCCCGCTTCCTACGCCTATGGTACGAATTAAATTATTGCGCGTACTGCAAAGTGTTTTCATGTCAAAATACACTACTCAAAGTCTGCGTGTATGCTTCAGGTGACTTCGAACTATGTATCATGTAAGATGACGAGGGTTCTTTTATTTAGAAGTTGAGGGTATTTTCTCCTGTCCCCTATTTGTTGAAGCCCTTGCTTCGCTGTTAAATGGGAGGCTCCGCGTTCCCGGAGAGTCGTTTACATATTTCAAATTGGGATTCCCCCTTTCAGACAAACTTTCTGGCTTGTGTTCGGCCCGCGAAATTTTCGTGATTAAAAATGTGGCCCGCCAACGAAAATAATTAAGAACATCTGCTTTAGAGAGACACACATTGTCACGTCCTGATGTTTATTTTTCATGCAGTATGACTCTCGAAGTGCCTAGGGCCAGTCGAGGCCAGGCCGACATATGTAATTTTTTTATTGTCGTATTTTTTTGGGGCGGGGATAAACAGGGGGCCATGGTCCCCTTGTGCCCCCTGTCTACCATGGGCGGCGATCCTGGGGGGATGGGGGATATATCCCCCCAATATTTGAGAAATCGCCCATTGACTTTGATTTTTCACTCAGTAAATTATTGGAAATTCTGGTCATATCCCCCCCAATATTGAGAACAAATCGCCGCTCTTGCTGTCTACGCCAGTGCCACTGAACAAACTTATCTGTAAATCAGCAAGAGTCCTCTACCTTGGAATCCATTGCTCCATTGCTCCTCCGGGAGTTGTTATCACAAAGTATTGATGAAAAGCATGACACTGAGTTGGCTTGAAGCGTGCGGAGCGCACAAAAGGTTTGATAGTTTTCAAAACACTTAAGTGAATTCTGATAGGTTGAAAACCATTTGTGCTGTGACGTGATTAAATAAATCCATCAATCTGTCAGAAGTACACCTTACCCTACTCCGTACGAAAACCTTTCACTTGAACGCCTTTTGCGATTATTTAAAATCAAAACAAAGAAAAATCCAAAAATCGATTGGAGAGGGACTATCCCCCCTATCCGGCACACACACGTCTTGCACACACAAACGCGCGCACACATTTTTTTCTTTCCTTCTTTTCTCTTTCTCCCCTCCTCTCTCCCTTCTCTTCTTTTTTCCGCTTTTATTCTATTTTATATTCCCTCATTTTCAATGGGTGGCATGGCCTGTTGCCCCCGCCCCCAGGATACGCCACTGAGCCATTCACATCAGATTTATACAATGTGAAATGATATAAGATCAACTTGACAGAGTAACTGGAGCCGATTTCTGCACCCTTAATATACAATATTGCGAGAGCTCCGCGGAGGGGAAGGACTTCGCCCCTTGGACCCAACTTTGGCCACGCCCCTGGACCTCCGCCAGGGGCACTTACACAGTCCCTTGACCCCACGAGAAATATGTCCTCAATGTAACAAATTATTGCAAATTGTTAGTTTGTATCTTTGTGATGTCATGGCATTCATACGCTTCCGTAGAAAGTTGATTCATCGAGCGTATCCACAACCTCGGCAAAATGTCAATTTTCTGCATTTTGTCATTTTGACGAGATACTAACAACTGTGCAACTCACCAATTTGCAGAAAATTGACTCATTGACGAGATCCAGCATCTCGTCAAAACGTCATTTTTCTGAATTTTGTCATTTTGACGAGATACTAGCAACTGTGTAAGTCGTCAATTTGCAGAGAATTGTTACATTGACGAAATCCAGCATCTCGTCAAAACGTCATTTTTCTGAATTTTGTCATTTTGACGAGATACTAACAACTGTGTAAGTCGTCAATTTGCAGAGAATTGTTGCATTGACGAGATCCAGCATCTCGTCAAAACGTCATTTTTCTGAATTTTGTCACGTTGCTATGTCGTCAACTCGTCAATTTGCAGATTTTTGTCATTTTGCCATGTCGGTAACTCGTCAATGCAATGTCCCTTCTACGCTTCCGTAACGGAGGCCTATAAATGCCATAAAGAAATAAACTAACAATTTGCAATAACTTGTTACATTGAGCACATACTTCTTTTGGGGACAAGGGGCCTGTTAAAGGGCTCCTGGCGGGGGTCCGGACCATGCCCACGTGGGGTCTAAGGGGTGAAGCTCATATGTATGAAGCTCATATGTATTGCTGTATTACTATATCACTAAGTAATGGTAATTCCTCACATGGCCGTTAACTCAGTAGGGCAGCAGGGGTAGTTTCCCTCTAGAAAATTGGTATTATTATTTTTATCACATCGGTCTGTATAAATTTTTCAGGTTTTAAAATAGAAAAAAAAAAACATTTGGATGCAACTTGTAAGTTACGGGATGTGCCATTTTTGGCAACATGGGAAAAATCATTCATTGTAATAGTTTGCTTCTAGAGTTATGTGCCAATTTAGGTTGGCGCGCTTCTTACAAAATCTCCTCTTTATCGAGAAGTTTCTTGTTGAGTAATGTACAAATCATAGGCGTAGGAAGCTTTTCGAGATGGGGGGGGGGGCTAAACTTTTTGCGGAAAACCGTCCTGGGGGAGGGCTCTTAGGAGGGGGACACACCACTCCCCTTTTGAAAATTTCTGAGTATTTGGGGATCTTTAGATGCAATTTGATGCAACAAATTGGGAACATTTTAAGAAAAATTATTTCAAAGTTTTGACATATTTATACACGCAACAAATAAGGTGTTTTCATACTTAGATTGAGGGGGGGAAGAATAATTACGCCCCTCCACATTTTTGACTAAGGGGGCTAAAGCCCCCTCCCCCCGCTTCCTACGCCTATGGTACGAATTAAATTATTGCGCGTACTGCAAAGTGTTTTCATGTCAAAATACACTACTCAAAGTCTGCGTGTATGCTTCAGGTGACTTCGAACTATGTATCATGTAAGATGACGAGGGTTCTTTTATTTAGAAGTTGAGGGTATTTTCTCCTGTCCCCTACCTGTTGAAGTCCTTGCTTCGCTGTTAAATGGGAGGCTCCGCGTTCCCGGAGAGTCGTTTACATATTTCAAATTGGGATTCCCCCTTTCAGACAAACTTTCTGGCTTGTGTTCGGCCCGCGAAATTTTCGTGATTAAAAATGTGGCCCGCCAACGAAAATAATTAAGAACATCTGCTTTAGAGAGACACACATTGTCACGTCCTGATGTTTATTTTTCATGCAGTATGACTCTCGAAGTGCCTAGGGCCAGTCGAGGCCAGGCCGACATATGTAATTTTTTTATTGTCGTATTTTTGGGGGGCGGGGATAAACAGGGGGGCATGGTCCCCTTGTGCCCCCTGTCTACCATGGGCGGCGATCCTGGGGGGATGGGGGGATATATCCCCCCAATATTTGAGAAATCGCCCATTGACTTTGATTTTTCACACAGTAAATTATTGGAAATTCTGGTCAAATGCCCCCCAATATTGAGAACAAATCGCCGCTCTTGCTGTCTACGCCAGTGCCACTGAACAAACTTATCTGTAAATCAGCAAGAGTCCTCTACCTTGGAATCCATTGCTCCATTGCTCCTCCGGGAGTTGTTATCACAAAGTATTGATGAAAAGCATGACACTGAGTTGGCTTGAAGCGTGCGGAGCGCACAAAAGGTTTGATAGTTTTCAAAACACTTAAGTGAATTCTGATAGGTTGAAAACCATTTGTGCTGTGACGTGATTAAATAAATCCATCAATCTGTCAGAAGTACACCTTACCCTACTCCGTACGAAAACCTTTCACTTGAACGCCTTTTGCGATTATTTAAAATCAAAACAAAGAAAAATCCAAAAATCGATTGGAGAGGGACTATCCCCCCTATCCGGCACACACACGTCTTGCACACACAAACGCGCGCACACATTTTTTTCTTTCCTTCTTTTCTCTTTCTCCCCTCCTCTCTCCCTTCTCTTCTTTTTTCCGCTTTTATTCTATTTTATATTCCCTCATTTTCAATGGGTGGCATGGCCTGTTGCCCCCGCCCCCAGGATACGCCACTGAGCCATTCACATCAGATTTTATACAATGTGAAATGATATAAGATCAACTTGACAGAGTAACTGGAGCCGATTTCTGCACCCTTAATATACAATATTGCGAGAGCTCCGCGGAGGGGAAGGACTTCGCCCCTTGGACCCAACTTTGGCCACGCCCCTGGACCTCCGCCAGGGGCACTTACACAGTCCCTTGACCCCACGAGAAATATGTCCTCAATGTAACAAATTATTGCAAATTGTTAGTTTGTATCTTTGTGATGTCATGGCATTCATACGCTTCCGTAGAAAGTTGATTCATCGAGCGTATCCACAACCTCGGCAAAATGTCAATTTTCTGCATTTTGTCATTTTGACGAGATACTAACAACTGTGCAACTCACCAATTTGCAGAAAATTGACTCATTGACGAGATCCAGCATCTCGTCAAAACGTCATTTTTCTGAATTTTGTCATTTTGACGAGATACTAGCAACTGTGTAAGTCGTCAATTTGCAGAGAATTGTTACATTGACGAAATCCAGCATCTCGTCAAAACGTCATTTTTCTGAATTTTGTCATTTTGACGAGATACTAACAACTGTGTAAGTCGTCAATTTGCAGAGAATTGTTGCATTGACGAGATCCAGCATCTCGTCAAAACGTCATTTTTCTGAATTTTGTCACGTTGCTATGTCGTCAACTCGTCAATTTGCAGATTTTTGTCATTTTGCCATGTCGGTAACTCGTCAATGCAATGTCCCTTCTACGCTTCCGTAACGGAGGCCTATAAATGCCATAAAGAAATAAACTAACAATTTGCAATAACTTGTTACATTGAGCACATACTTCTTTTGGGGACAAGGGGCCTGTTAAAGGGCTCCTGGCGGGGGTCCGGACCATGCCCACGTGGGGTCTAAGGGTGAAGCTCATATGTATGAAGCTCATATGTATTGCTGTATTACTATATCACTAAGTAATGGTAATTCCTCACATGGCCGTTAACTCAGTAGGGCAGCAGGGGTAGTTTCCCTCTAGAAAATTGGTATTATTATTTTTATCACATCGGTCTGTATAAATTTTTCAGGTTTTAAAATAGAAAAAAAAAAACATTTGGATGCAACTTGTAAGTTACGGGATGTGCCATTTTTGGCAACATGGGAAAAATCATTCATTGTAATAGTTTGCTTCTAGAGTTATGTGCCAATTTAGGTTGGCGCGCTTCTTACAAAATCTCCTCTTTATCGAGAAGTTTCTTATTGAATAATGTACAAATCATAGGCGTAGGAAGCTGTTCGAGATGGGGGGGGGGGGGCTAAACTTTTTGCGGAAAACCGTCCGGGGGGAGGGCTCGTAGGAGGGGGACACACCACTCCCCTTTTGAAAATTTCTGAGTATTTGGGGGTCTTTAGATGCAATTTGATGCAACAAATTGGCTACATTTTAAGAAAAATTACTTCAAAGTTTTGACATTTTTATACACGCAAAAAATAAGGAGTTTTCATCTTTAGATTGAGGGGGGGAAGCATACTTACGCCCCTCCACATTTTTGACTGAGGGGGCTTAAGCCCCCCTTCCCCCGCGTCCTACGCCTATGGTACGAATTAAATTATTGCGCGTACTGCAAAGTGTTTTCATGTCAAAATACACTACTCAAAGTCTGCGTGTGTGCTTCAGGTGACCTCGAACTATGTATCATGTAGGATGACCAGGGTTCTTTTATTTCAGAAGTTGGGGGTATTTTCCCCTGTCCCCTACCTGTTGACGCCCTTGCTTCGCTGTTAAATGGGAGGCTCCGCGTTCCCGGAGAGTCGTTTATATATTTCAAATTGGGATTCCCCCTCTCAGACAAACTTTCTGGCTTGTGTTCGGCCCGCGAAATTTTCGTGATTAAAAATGTGGCCCGCCAACGAAAATAATTAAGAACACCTGCTTTAGAGAGACACACATTGTCACGTCCTGACGTTTATTTTTCATGTAGTATGACGCTCGAAGTGCCTAGGGCCAGTCAAGGTCAGGCCGACATATGTAATTTTTTTTATTGTCGTATTTTTTGGGGCGGGGATAAACAGGGGGGCATGGTCCCCTTGTGCCCCCTGTCTACCATGGGCGGCGATCCTGGGGGGATGGGGGGATATATCCCCCCAATATTTGAGAAATCGCCCATTGACTTTGATTTTTCACACAGTAAATTATTGGAAATTCTGGTCAAATGCCCCCCAATATTGAGAACAAATCGCCGCTCTTGCTGTCTACGCCAGTGCCACTGAACAAACTTATCTGTAAATCAGCAAGAGTCCTCTACCTTGGAATCCATTGCTCCATTGCTCCTCCGGGAGTTGTTATCACAAAGTATTGATGAAAAGCATGACACTGAGTTGGCTTGAAGCGTGCGGAGCGCACAAAAGGTTTGATAGTTTTCAAAACACTTAAGTGAATTCTGATAGGTTGAAAACCATTTGTGCTATAACGTGATTAAATAAATCCATCAATCTGTCAGAAGTACACCTTACCCTACTCCTTACGAAAACCTTTCACTTGAACGCCTTTTGCGATTATTTAAAATCAAAACAAAGAAAAATCCAAAAATCGATTGGAGAGGGACTATCCCCCCTATCCGGCACACACACGTCTTGCACACACAAACGCGCGCACACATTTTTTTCTTTCCTTCTTTTCTCTTTCTCCCCTCCTCTCTCCCTTCTCTTCTTTTTTCCGCTTTTATTCTATTTTATATTCCCTCATTTTCAATGGGTGGCATGGCCTGTTGCCCCCGCCCCCAGGATACGCCACTGAGCCATTCACATCAGATTTTATACAATGTGAAATGATATAAGATCAACTTGACAGAGTAACTGGAGCCGATTTCTGCACCCTTAATATACAATATTGCGAGAGCTCCGTGGAGGGGAGGGACTTCGCCCCTTGGACCCAACTTTGGCCACGCCCCTGGACCTCCGCCAGGGGCACTTACACAGTCCCTTGACCCCACGAGAAATATGTCCTCAATGTAACAAATTATTGCAAATTGTTAGTTTGTATCTTTGTGATGTCATGGCATTCATACGCTTCCGTAGAAAGTTGATTCATCGAGCGTATCCACAACCTCGGCAAAATGTCAATTTTCTGCATTTTGTCATTTTGACGAGATACTAACAACTGTGCAACTCACCAATTTGCAGAAAATTGACTCATTGACGAGATCCAGCATCTCGTCAAAACGTCATTTTTCTGAATTTTGTCATTTTGACGAGATACTAACAACTGTGTAAGTCGTCAATTTGCAGAGAATTGTTGCATTGACGAGATCCAGCATCTCGTCAAAATGTCAGTTTTCTGAATTTTGTTACGTTGTCATGTCGTTAACTCGTCAATTTGCAGATCTTTGTCATTTCGTCAAGTCAGCAACTCGTAAAAGCAATGTCCCTTCCACGCTTCCGTAAATAAGCGAATAAACTTGCCGAGCTCCTTCAAAGTGAGATGGAGTTGGACCTGATCGATACTGATTCGAATTGCCAGACATCTGGCCTAAAAATACTGTTTTCGCAGTGTGATAGTAGTATAATAATTATTCAGCGGAAGCGCGTATCACGTACGACTGCTATACGCGCGCTAGCTTAGCTTCATAAACAACGAATCATACGAACATGTGCGTTATGACCCTTTCTAGTTATGTAAAGTAGCTCAGTCAGGAGGCCTGAATGCTTCTACGATTATGATGGAGTTAACAGAGCTGACGAGAATTAAAGATCAAAATACCCTGCAAAAACATCACAGTTTTAACATTTTTTCGACACTGAAAGGGGGGAGCTGTGGCTCCCTCTGCTCCCTCTCTGGCTACGTCCCTGATGCCGACTGTTTTACCCCTTGCGTTTTCGTATTGTTGTCTGTGACTGCAAAACAACCACTCTGTGAAATCTCTGGGCTCAGTCGAGAAATGTACAATTGTTATTTTGAGTACTACTTGCTACTTTTGTAAAAAGACTCTAAAATTACACAAACGATTCTTTTAAATGGTACGTTATTCTTTATTTCGAGGAAAGAGCTAATTCTCTCTTAATTCAAAAGACTGAAATTATTGACCAATCGGTAATTTCGATTGAAATACTCAGTCTAATACACTCTAAAAATGTCCTAGTCAAATTTGAATAGAATCGAATCCTGTCAAATCTTTGACTAGATTCGGTCCATAAATGAAACGAATAGTTTCATTTTTTAGCCATTTCCACTCAATTTTGAAACACATCTTGTCAAAAATTTGACAAGATTCCGGTTCGTGCCTCAATCGACTAGATGTTTTGAGAGTGTAGATTGAGAATGAATCTTAGTTGCTTGAAAATTTTCAATCCAAATGTAGAGGAATCCCTCGTCCCACTCTTTCAGACTGATTTTTCAATCTAAGGATTAAGCAGTGTGTGAAACATGGAGATTTTCGCAAATACCCTTATGTCTATCACTTGAATTTTTTATTCAATTACGGTAAAATTCAAGTCACTCGGTACATGCAATAGAGTATGGAACTTCCCCTTTGAAGAGAATTAATATTAACGCGCTGATGGCTTTGAAATAAACATTTTACCTCATTAGCTCCTTTTATTGGTTGTGATCGGTATGAACAATAAATGCATTCGTTCTTTTCTGCTGTTCGTGTAAAAAGTCGCAGAAAATATACAAAGAATTCTTTCAAACGGTGTCTGAGCTATTCTTGCAAACGGTTTCTGAGCCATTATTTAATGGAATGTTTAATTACGAAGTTATAAAGCACCTCCCTGGTTTAATTGTTGGGAACACAAAGATATTTGTAATCATGCTCATGGCTTTTCATTGACCTTTATCGTATTGTCGTAAAAAGTTTAGTCACCTGGTTTGCATAATATGAGTTTTCATATCTTTCTAACGACCTTCTAAAGAGCTAGTTAAAAAGATGAATGCACCTCTTGTAATCGTGTCCGTATATCTTGGAATACTTGATAAGGATCACAAAATGGCTCACTTACGTGCCAATGACTTTGAATATACTCTTTATCAAAGTTCCGTGAAATTTCCTTTGTCAAGATACTATACAAATATTGGAAATATGGTGCATTGACCTGTTACCAGTGAGAAACAATGTCAAAGTCTCTGGATGACTTGAGTCACAGTGCAGGGGCGGATCTAGGGTCTTTTCTGAGGGGGTCCAACATAAAAAGGGCACATTCATTTTTTTTTAAATTTTGGTTCCCATAAATGTCAACAATTATACAATTTACTGCATATTGACAAAGAAAGGATGAACCAAGAGACATACCAAACTGGAATCAAAATCTGGAATCTAAAAGGTGAAATTGCAAAGCACGCGAAACTTTTTTGGGTAATCCTATACTAATAAGAATTTGTACTAATTTAAAGCTTATATAGAACGATTGTCCGGACAGTTGGGTACTATCGGGCATAACTTTATTGTACTTCCCTCCTCGAGTCACTAGCCATACCGTACGAAAGACAAAAGTGAACGTTAACCAGGTTTAGCGAAACGGGATTCAATTCTCGACATTTACATAAATGCATGTATTCTACTTATATTAACTTGAAAAGGTGGAAAGGCTTTGTATTATATTTAGCTATAAGTGTAACGGAAAGAAGGATGAGTGAAAAAGCGTACCGACAATTTTGGGTTTTACCCAGAAATTACCCTCAAGAAGCCAAAATAATTAAACCGACCATGGATGGCTGCAGGATTTTCCCAACAGGGGGCCGGCTCATTTCAACTACCCCAAGTTCCGACATCCCCTATTTCCAGGGTATCATGAGAAGGGCAAATGGAGGAGCCTCATTATCCCATGCCATTGCAGGCATATTTTGCATTATATCACTTAACACTTCAAGATCCGAGTTGCGCACTGGTAGTGTTTTTTGAATCTTGATCGTGAAATTGAAAAGCGCGCTAAGCGGGCGAAAATTTTTCACAGGCTTTCAAATAAAACAAATAACGAAATGAGAAAAAAAGAACTATAGGGTTTGCAGACCGTATCGGGTGTAACATACATTGTATCGAAACCACCTGGACCACACGATGAAATAACCAAACTTTTCTCCGTTGGTCGCTCACTAACTGACTGTACCGCATGACACACACAAGAGAACACCAACATCACCATGAAAGTTACCTTTTCATACAGGGCCCGATTAGCGTTGTGTGGGGCCCCCGGCACTTTCTATATCGGGGCCCCCTTTACAAGTTTAACCTCCTTCCCCCTCGCCCACCCGCTTACACAAAATTAATAAAACTCAACAGAGTAAATTTTAGCTTTTAACCGCTAATAACTAATAGTTGCTTTTACACATTATATAGTGATACATGACAGTTATTATACATTATATGCCAGAGGCAGGGGGCCCAAAAGCGCGGGGCCCCCGGCATATGCCGGTTCTGCCATGGGGTTAATCCGGCACTGTTTTCATACCCTATGTACTCTGCCTATATGTTATTTGGTAAGGTGGACAGAACTTGTGCTATCCTGCTATGTGGAATGGCACTATTAAAAAAATAGAGTGACTCTACAGCGCGCGTAGCGCGCCGAAAATTTTGGGTTCTTTTTAGAGAAATTATCCTCTTGAGAGCAAAAACAGGTAAACCATCAGGGCGACTGGTTGTCGTCGGGGACTGCATACTTTCGACTAAGACTCCCAGACGAAACTGTAAAACTTCCCCGATAGGAGACCAACCTGCCCCGACGGGAGACATGAACCCTTCCCCTACCTGGCGCCACCGCTATCTCGACTGGGGGAAGGGGTTAAAATACTGTATGTTGTGTTCCCGATATAGTTGCGGAGCGACTGTCAAAAATAATCTGTCAGAACAGATGACTGAAGTCGAATGTTTGCTTTTCATTTGCGACAGCAGACCGGTCATCGGTCCAAAGACTTCAAAAAATTGAACCGACTGACATTGCGTTAATTGACCCGGTGGTAATTTTACATAGTAATTTTAAAATGAAACAAACACCGATTCGTCTATTGTGACTTCTGGTCAACTCTTGGCTGTGGACTTTAACCTAAGATTGGTTTTTTATTCCCATCACTAGGGCCACACTATAAGAGTAATTCCAGACCAATATATCAGCGAAACGTATTTACCGATTCTCTTTTGTTCATGAGAGGAGAGGTACTAGCGGGTGGAGGGAAGATTTCGTTAATGTGGCTTTTAGGGAGTGTGAACAGATCATTATTTTGTAAGACCAAAAGACTAGCAGTGACATTTTGGAATCAATAGTAATATACGTTGCACAAAGCGCTAGCTAGTGAGTATAACGTAATATCTGTATGTTTTGTATTACTTTGAATGCCCAAGCACGCCACACGTGGTTCCAAGGGAAAAGTGATGACAACGCCTGACCGTCACTCAGGCAGTAAGACATACTGAAGTCACATTCTCTGTATAACGATTGCACTGTTCGTGTTTCGGGGCAGGCAATATAGGCTACCGTAATCAAATATATTGCCCAAAGTTTCTGCGATACATGGCTAGACTTTTACGGGTGGATTGATCGATACTGGATGGGGGTAATCAAAATCTCCTCCGAATTGGACAACTGTCATTTACCTGAAAACTGTCTCGTTTTTTCTTTCTTTTTTTCTTTTTTAGTGTGAAAAAAAACCAATTTTTTAAAAAGGGCAAATTGGGAAATTTGAGGGAGGGGGTCCGGACGTCGGCGACCCCTCCCTGGATCCGCCACTAAGTGTGTCTCAGTGGTGTAGCTAGAAGGGCAAGGGGGCGGTTGACCACCCAAAAAGCCTCCAATGTCTCTGTCGGAAATTTTTGCGGCCATACAATTTATTGCAGCAACAACGATTGTCACGGAATACATCATGATCCTTTCATTCTCAATTCAGAAACGTAACCAAACACTCAATAATATTTTTCGGTAAGCTTTCCGCGCACCCAGTTCATGGGCGGCTCTAAGAAAGTTTGTCTGGGGGAAAACTCAAGTCCGTATTCAGGGAGGTTCAGAAGACCCCCTCCCCCGGCAATATTAATAGTCAGCTCCGGATATTTCAATAGGAGTACGGGGTTATTATTATGTATTAAAAGCAATGCCCCATGCAGTTTCAAGAGCTCTTCAAAAACCATTTCAGTCATGAGCTGACTACTTTAAAAATAAAAATACAAACGTATCAGTAAGAGGCAGGTGAAATGGGTAAAGCGGCATGATCCATTTATATAAAGTGTGCCCACCCTTTGAATATTTTGTTGTTTCTTTCATTGTGTCACAATATGTTTCAGCTTTGCCAAGAAGCCATAAAATGTTGGTGTTCTGTATTGTTTTCTTAAACTAATGAAAATTTCGAGCACTGAAGATACTTGAAAACGATGAAATGATAGCACTATTTTGAATCTCAGTACCGTACTGCAACGAATTGTTTTAAAGGGTGAAGGGGAATTCTCCTAATTCAGTACGACGTCTCATCCTATATACAAATAACTATATGACAGTTTCGTCGCATACGATAACAGGCTATTTTACAACGAGCCTCCTCAGAAAGCTCAGCCTTTTTCTGCAGACTTTGAAAGCAAGTCTGTCGTCGTCTCGGTCGGCAGCGAGTGTACGTAGGTACGTACGTACCGTCCGTATACTGCAGTATAGTATAGTACCCTTTCATTAATTGTGTACGTACGTATGGAGCGCAAATCAGTTCACTTTAACAAACCTGGGTAATATTGCAAGAGAGATGGACTTTACCCAACCTGAAGGTTAACCAACCCACTTCGTTAATCTGCTTTGCCACTTTGTTGGTTAACAAACTGCCCAGGTTGGGCATTTTGAATTTTACCCAACCCTTTTTAACCAACTTTTTTTAGAGTGTAGGCCAAAAAGTCTCACTACACTGAGCTTAGATTGACTGTTTGGTGTGTTTATTTTAAATCAACTGAAACGGTACACTTTAGCACAGAGGTGGAGAACCTTTTGCTTGTAACATGCCATTTGCCAGTCATAAGACCGCTCGTGGGCCAACGGCGCTGTTAATTTGGATAAGGGAAGGGAAACCTCTCCTTCTATGGGAAACACAATACGTTTAGACTACGCGCCCGTTACGGCTTGTTGTAGACAGATAACTATACTAATACTGACACCCGGGCAAAACTGCTTTTAGTCGTGGATGATAATCAACACGGCTAATGGGTTGTGTATCTAATGACCCCGAAAGCCCTGAAGCGTCTGCAAAATTATGGGCATTTAACTCCAGCATTACCGTTACCCTCTGTAAATGACCTTATGATGCCTAAGCTAATCAGATTACAAATATCACAACATGATCATTTGTTTTGATTAACTTAGCTTGCACTAATGGTAGGTCAATTTGTGATTTCTGAAGTACATATAGTAGCAAACAAGCAACTAAGAAAACGCGCGCGAAGCGCGCCCAAAAAAATGTCGTTTTGAAAGCACCGTGTTTAACCTTCTCATTCTATTGGAAAGTTATTCACTTCTTTAATTTTAAACCGAGTCAAGGAAAAGGGAGGCCTAACCCATCTCGAATTACATGTTTTATTTATTTATTATTTTTTGGAAAATTGAAGACCATGCTTTGCTAACTTTTTTTTTTGGGGGGGGGGATGGGCAAGTGCCCCAGTGCGCCTATGGCGAGCCGCTAATGACCCAGTTACAAACAGGTGTGTGATTATTCAGATTTTTGTAAGACAAGTTGAGTAAACTGTACATATTGTACGACATCTTGGGTGGAATGTTAACCTCTTCCACAATCCTCCTAATACCAATTACCTGATAACATTAACTTGAACAATGGTAAGTGTGAGTTATTTTTGCACTTTTAAAGGTTTTCAATTATCTTTGTGGCCTTCAAACTGTCATGCGATTTGTAGATAGTTAAAAGCGTCATTCTAATCACCACAATTTTGTTAATACTCCAAGTTCCAGCAGGGCCGTCGCGACCGGGGGTGTGTGGGGTGTCTCACCCCGACCCCCCTCCCAAAGTTCGTCAGAGCGACGATAGTCGGAAATCTGAAATACCAGTTGGCATTTCTGATATCTCAGTCTAGCACATTTGTCCGACTGAGCCTGTGTCAACTTTGTAGCCTATATATTTTCCAACTAGACCAAGTGAGAATAATACCAAACGTTATTTCCCTCACGTAAAATCGAATCAAAACTGTCCTTTTTTAGCAAATTCTTCTCAAACTCTCAAAATTTTCTCGCGCTCCTCGCGCTTTAAACCTTACCTCAGTGTTGTTCTTATTATCAATATCTTCCGATAGCAACTTTCGAAGAAGCACAACAGCAGAAGTTGAAAGCTGTTTACAAATTACCAATTTGAGTGGCATATTGGCCTTTTTGGGCAATTGAAAGTATCTCGATGCAGATTTTGAATGCAGGTGTTGTCATGGAAATCTTATTTAATGAAAATTTCGGCATTACTCGTGCACATGCGTCACGATTTACAATCAATCTCATGAACATTATTAAGGTAGTTATACCAGGCACGATTCTACGGGAACTAGCCCCCAAAATTTTTCCACGCCCCACAAAATTGTGCAAAATTTTATATAGACTTATACTGGTGAAGACATAGATATACTCAGAAAATATTTCAAAAGTCTATTTATCAGGCCCGTAGCAAGTAAGTTCTGTAACGATTCTTTCTATAACTTCAAAAAAAAAAAAAAAATCGCAAGTCAGGCGCTCTTTCATCTATAGTTCTGTGCAGTGGTAACGTCCCCGTTTTAAACATATTGGATTTATTCAACGTTTCCACAAATATTGTTCTTCCGTGTAGGCGTGATTCAAACACGAAAAGGTATCGTTGTGCAGTTCTTTCCTTTTTTCCCTAACTTTTGGAAGATTCTTTCTTCAGCCTCGCCATTGTGCAAACATATTTTGTAAGAAAAAAAGATTTTTACAGTTTCGTAGGGGAGCCTTAATGGGTAACATAAAGAATGCAATCCGCGACGACGACCATGCAGTCGCCTCAACAAATTTCATGGTTTTGTCCAGATTCTTCGATAAAAACCCAAACTTTTTCAACTTTCCTTAATGAAAACAAAAATGTGAAATCTTTTTTCAATATAACCCCATATTTTTCGTCGTGCTTCGCGCGCCATATATTTCGAGTTTGGCAACCCATTGCATCTTACGGGACTTAGAGTAGCTCGCCCCCAGTCAGGGCGCTTCGCCCCCATGTCGGCAAATCACAGCACCACCCCTGGCTGAGCCTGCGTGCACGTTTTTCATTTTGGCATTGAAGTATACCCCCAAATTTCGGCTCGTTTCACGAGCAATCCTCACAATCCACGTTGTATCACTTATGAGCATTATAAGGACAAACGTACCAGTGAACTTTTATAGCATAAACTAGGTGTACATTCTGAAACGCACTTGTTAGTCCTACTCCTACACCCCTTTTGCTATACCTGTCCGGGAGGTCTAATATCACCTTTGTGCACCTATTCTCTCCCTCCCGTCCATTCCCCATTGCTGGAAGCTGCTCGTCTGGATTTTCGTTCAAGAAAATTAGTAAAAATACGATAGATGTAAAGTGCTTGGCGTCATACTCTATATCATTATTTAGATGTCAGGTAATAAGCATTATGTCATTGCCCCCATTTTGTATAATTGATCCAGAGCTGCCAGGAGGCCCTATACAGGTATATGCTAGCCTTAGATGCCAGAATAGAAGGCAGTAAAGTAGTCAAAGGGGGGGGGGCTCAGGAGGTTTGTTGACAACGTATTCTTCTCTTAGACAACATACTTTCTGCTTTCACCTAACCAAATCTTAGTATTCACTAAATTATGGAAATTTTCTAGCCATATATGATCAGTTCCAAAAGTACCCCAAAGATAGCACCATTTCGCATCTAAACAATCTCACCTTAACAAAAAGTTCTCCCCTTAGGCCCCTTCCCCAGGACGGCACTTTTATGTAGTGACAAAGGAAGGATTCCCACTGTTGTATACAAACGTAAGGCCCATAAAAACGAACGTGTAATTTACGGGCCGACCCTCATTTGGAAAAGGATCAAACCAGTCTGAAAAATTAGAATTCACTTAATTATGGTCATTTTCTAGCCATATATGATCAGCTCCAAAAATATCCCAAAGATAGCTCCATTTTGCACCTAAGCAACCTAAAATTAACAAAAATTTCTCAAAGGGGGAGGTGCCCTCTCCCCTTAGACCCCTCCCCCACGACGGCACATTTATGTCTAGTAACAAAGGAAGGATCCCCACTGATGTATGTAAACGCAGGGCGCATAAAAAAGTGGTGCAATTTACGTGCCACCATTCAGTTGAAAAAAAAAACATCCATCCAGTCGAAATTTGGGACCATCACACCCCCATACATATGACACTAGCTACGGCCCTGGTTCCAGGGCTTTACCACTGGACCTCAATTATCCCGTTTCCCTGGCCCCACCATTAAGGTGAACCCTTGGTCGCAAGCTGGCAAGGGGAGCGCCTAACTCTCCAGCAACCATATAGTTAATGCAATAAATGATGTCGGTCAAAAAAATTTGCAATCATCGTCAGCCAAAGACTTCATTGGTGTCTCAAATTAGGAGGAGGCAGGGTGTCCTCTAGAAATGGTTCAAGATAGCGGCAGATGCCATTTAAGTTAAATTGACCCCTAGGCTACATGGCAGTGGCTTTGCGACTTCAGCGCTTGCCTTTCAAGACTTCGCTCGCCACAATTTATGTAGCTTCCGAAGAAAGCATTTGTCAATGACTTTTTTTTCTTAGGGACGCCCATGGTCATTGCTTTGTATGAACTTCTAGTACAACAGTACTTTGCTGATTTAATGAACCGCACCCTCAAACAGCAATAAAAATTTTGAAAGGTTCCTGGTACCCTAATATATTGAAACATATAACATTCTGCATGTAAGCGCTAGGTTTTCTTGAAACATTGCAAATGGGAGCGTGTTCCCCACCTATTACACTTAATTTTTAAGGCAAACACCCTAAACGCTTGCAAAGCATACTCAGTGCCTCATGTTGCAACAGAATTTGCATCAAAATTGTAATTCGAAGATACAATCTGTGGGAAAATTTTGGTCTTCACTCCCCCACGAAAAAATTTCTTGCTGCACTGACCTATCCTGTGGCCGAGTGGATAACGGCGGTGGCATTTGAAGCGATAAAGCATAGCGTTCGGGGTTCGTTTCCTGGCCGGCTCAAAGTCAGGTGGATTTTTCATGCAAGGGATTCTATGGATTTCCCATCTGAACTGGCCTTTCAAAAGAAAACAAATTGATCTAAACTGTTGGGTTGGTTAGTCAACCGACGTAAAGTTGTAATTTCTATACCACAGGCTTCTCCCATATTTGTGGTCTTTTATCGTCTTAAAACAAATGCCCTCCAAGGCCTGAATTATAATACCTATTTTTGAGCCTCGGAAAAAGCAGGCTATTGATTTTTCTTTTCATTCGAGTTAAGTGTTGTATGGCTGCATGTATGGCTGCACATCGACCTACATGTAAGTTCTGCTTAAGATATCGGTAACAGCCTTTACGTTAACTTAGTTTATTGTATCTCTTTTCAGGACTCACCTGGTGACTGGAGGGGCTGGATTGGTACATGGGGGATTAACGATCAAACTTGGAGAACACGTATGGGCAAGCAACTACCTTGTTTCTCTAAACTAGTTATGTTTGTGCACGAACTTAGCGAAGGGTGGGTAAAGTCAGCCGCTTGCTCACCTCGGGAAAATGGGGAGGTGGAGCGGGTGAGGTTTAGGCACAGCATACATTGTTTGAAGCCACTATATGCTCTGTCTGTGTGTCGATCGGGAAAAAATCTCCAACTAATAGGGGAGAACTTTTCCTAACCCCTCTCACCATGCACATTGACTGAGAGGGCTGGCTACGGCTTAAGTTTTGCAACCAGGTGATCTGTAGACAGGTAAAAGATGGATCTGGAGGAACAAACCGCATTTGATGGACTAAAAGTGGAGAATAAACGGTCAAGACTAATTTGGCAAATAACGAGAGGCACGTCTACTCTTGCACCAAAAAAAAAACTGTAAAATTTTCGTCATAGAAAAGTATGCAATCGCTTGGGAGAGGTTACATGTAATGTAAGTGTGGGTATGTATGGGTATGTGTATGTGTGTGAAACCCTCTCTGTGTATGTCCAGTTTGTGACACTCGGCTTGTAAAAACGAAATCTCAAGATAGAAAGGATGGATCCTTTTCATACTTAGTATGTCCATTTGTCATACCAAGAGAAAGGCTTGCATCGTTTTGGTGGAGGTCAAAAGTCGTTTAGAAGAGTTAAGAAAAACTTTGCAACATTTGAAGACTGGAAAACTTTCGCTAAACTTCTGTTTTTTTAAGAACCTTATTTCTCAGAAGTAGATTTAACCAGTTATTTCATTCGGGAAGTTTTACCATTTTATGCAAATGATACATGTTTTTAAGCTATGAAAACTTTTCTGTCCACAAAACCAACAATTTCCTAGTATTGCATTTAAATTGTGTTAATATGACACAGAAAATACCTTTTTAAGATTCATTTATTATTTAACCACTTAGGCTCATCGCTTAACTCGGACAATAGTTTTTCTTTCCATAATTTCATGCAATACTGCATCACTTTAAAATTTGAAAAATTGGGTGAAGAAATTATTCTTGATCATGCATCAAAAAAGAAGTGAATTGTTAATTTTAGAAATTATTCCTTGAAAATAATGTTTCCTTTGCTACGTAATATTATATTGTCCATTATCCTGCATGTGTAAATTACGGTTTCAAAGTTACGAAATTTTCTTTTACCTACCACAAATATACTATTCTCGGTTAAGTACTTACTTTACATGTCCAGCCAAATGAGTAAATTTAGTCAAGGGACGCCTAATGCAATGAGTGGTGCATTTGGGCTGTATAACCCCTATCCTCACCAGGGGTGGCGACAGGTGAGAAAAGGGGGCCATGTCCCCATGAGAGAAGGATGGCCCCTTTCGATTTTCATCGGGAAGCCTTCATGGGCACGATAAAGTATTTTATTCCCGATGGCGAAGGTTGACTTAAGTTTGCTTTGAAGAAGGGTAGATTCTTCAATGAAGCCCCCAATTTTCCAGTTTATCTCAATAACAGCCAGTCAACAAATATTCCAGTTTTAGAAAAAACCCTAAAATATTCGGCTCGCGAAGTTTGCCATCCTTCCAGCTGGCAGTTGCTTTTGTGGAGGTTTCGGATTGCTGCCCCCTCCACACACACACACACACACACACACACACACACACACACACACATACTCACCCTCGCTTCCTTAGCGGTACGCGGGAAATGTACCGGTAAGGAATTCGCGGGATTTCCCCATTAGACTGGCTGACCTCAAACTAACCCAGCAGACGTACGTGCTGGAGGGCGGGCTGCTTGCCAAGGCAGGAACGTGCAGCCGCGCGAGACTTCTCATTGCAGCGACGGGATTTTCGGGCAGCTACGCCAGTTTCGAGCTCCGCGTGAGCTAGGAAAGACGTGCGAGAGCGGAGCTCGCCGGCTGTACCGTGTCCTGTTAAGGACATGTTGCTGAGTGCACACACGATGGTTACGGCCGCCCATGAATATGATTTGGAATAGCGCACCGTAGCAATCTGACGTGATGTGAAAAGTGAGCGAAAAGTCTGATAATGGTACATGTATCTTTTTAACTCAAACAACAGTACATTAATGGTCAACATTGTCAATGTGAATATGTCGACCCCCCTTTTTCCCCTGGGTGCTCAGGAATATCGTAACTCATGTGAGCTCTTTGGGCTCGTATGAATCACACATCTCACATTGATCCACGTAAGTTCCTCACCCATCCTAGGTACTGTCTGTAGCACAAAGTCCTGTGTTTTCAATGCTAGTATGGGCTTCGTGGAATTCCCCCTTTTTATAACAAGACGCATCTCAAATCCTTCAATAACCAGAAAGCCAAAAGGCTTAGTGATTCCTTGGCTGTTTTGTATAAGCTTAGTACTGTGATTTCAATTTGACAATTCCATACTATACTTAAATTTAGGTATAGAAATCCATGGGCATAGACCAAAGAGATTATGTGAGGACGGTCAAACTTTAAAATAAACTTTTGGTGAAGTTAGTTTTGCCTACTACACGCCGGATATAGGATCCCAACGTGTGTCATACTTGAAAAACATGCTGATAAGGTTTACACAGCCTGATTACTAGTTACTTTAAGTGACTGTTGTCTTCAACTAAAAACAATAAAGATCATGCGATCATTTATGGGACACACAGCCTTGAGTATTAGATTCTGGTGTTTTATTGTTTGAGATGTCGTGTTGACATTTTCACACTTTGACCTCCAATTCCCTATATGACCTTTGACCTGTATCACATGGCTAACTGTTGAGCACCCACATGGTAAGTATGAGATTCAGCAGTTTCCTTACTAACTTGAGATGTCATGTTTATAAGGTTTGAACAGTTTGATCTCTAGTCTAAGTTTACCATACTTCTGCACATCAGAGAAGGTTTTAAATTATTATCTCAGGAGCAGAGTATCTAAAGTGCCTCTTAACAATGCTAAAGTTCGAAGGTCAAGCGTGACAGTGCAGATATGCTTGAACTGCGCAGGTTCAATTGAACACAAAGCTAGACGCTGTTAATTAACAGCGTCTAGCTTTTTATACGACCATACATATGTTCAAAAACATCATCATTAATTTGTATGACGATGCTCGTAGGCAAATGTATGATCGCATGGACCGCTTACCCAACAAGTTTGAAGAACGTCAATAATGTATGAAGTTGTTCAAACTTTTAGCTGGTTCATTGTTCCAATAAGTGTTCGAAATTGAAAAGCGTGGTCGGCTCTCCAGAACTCAGTGACGTGACTGAAGTGATGATATGTCAGGATATACAAGATACCGATAACGTATCTTAGAACCGTCAAAATACCATGCTATGGTAAATAATAGCGGTAATCAGGAAACCAGGGATGGGTCTGGTTTAAATGGTATAGAGTGACCTTACTTGGTAGTAAGCCATAGCTGGTATGCTATTGCTAGAAGCGTTTCGACCATGGAAGATAAGTACCAGGTCTCATCAGTAGCGATAGGGTTAAGTCGGCGATAAATTGCCGACAAATTGTCACGCAAGAATTTTGGTGAACCAATCGTAAAATTTGTATTCTCTTATTTTTGATAAGCTGGTGCATAGCTGGCAATAGAGAAAAAACAAATTGGTTGCATGATAACAAACAGACCTTTCCCCAAAGCAGTACTTCAATTGGAATGATATAAGAGTGTTACGATTCCATGCTTCTTTTAGGATGTTGTATATAGAGTTTGTGCCAGTTACGGTTAGAAATATCACGGGTGAATGGATATTTACGTGGCACAAAACTGCGTCTATGGATGGTTTGCAAAGGATAAAGTTGCAGTGAAAAAGCAAGGATGTAACTAGATGGAAAAATATTTTTCCAAAATAAAGTAAAGCTAATTGGTAAGTGGGTGTAGAATGTTTCCTGAATTACAGAAGGATATGTTTCTGTTCTAGGAAGTTTCTCAAGTGCAAGTAAACCGTGATAGGCTGTCTCCCTGGTAAAGTGGGATAGATTCTTTTCGGGTTTTTATATCAGTTTTGATAATACAAATGTCTGATCGGTATGACTAGAAAGGCAAAAAATACTCCTGATGTGAGTATCTTCAGAAAAACAAAACACACCTCCGATACGACCAATGTTCCGGTGAAATTAGAAAGCGCCGCGGTACGGTGTATTTGTAGTCGGAAGAAATTTGATAAAGTTGCTCTGACACTAAACATGAAATTGTGTTACAAACGCATAGTACGACCAGTGTTCCGATAGGTTGGAAGCGTCGTGCGCGTAAGGACTTACAATTTTCTGTTATGAAAAGGTAAAAACTCAGTTTCAGGTGTGCCAAGCAAATAAATATTATATTGCTCTCAATATTTTAAGATTGTGTTACTAACGCATGATACAACCAGTGTTCCGATTAATTGGAAGATGTCGCACGCGTAAAGACTAACAATTATCAGGTGTAATTGCTCTGTTTGAGCAAATGGAGAGCAGGCTCTGGTATTATAGGGTTTCACGAAATTGTGTTACAAACGCATGGTACGACCGGTGTTCCGATTCAATTGGAAACGTCGTGCGCGTAAGGACTTACAATTTACGGGTGTAGAAACTCAGTGTGATAAACTGATGATAGATAGATAGAAGACTCGTTTACTCTGTTCCACCCGGAGGTGCTTCAGAAAGCCCGAAGGCCGGAGAAAATGAGTCACTGGCATACCAACTCCTGAGACCAGAGAGAGCAAAAACACCAAACAACCGCAACACGCCGAACCGGCAAGGGCGGAGAGAGACCGGACAGAGAGGCCCAAAGCCACCAGCTCAGTCTCCCCAAAACAACCAAGACACCCCCGAACCAGCCCACGCCCGGCCCAACACGGCGAAGTGAAGGCTACCGGAGACATGTGGGGCCATTCTCGGTGATAACGGTTGTAATCATTGGTATCGTTGGCGCAGTGACCCTTATTCAGGGTGTGGATGTTTCGGCAGGGACCCTTCTTCAGGGTTTGCCCGTTGGTGTCGTTGGCGCAGTGACCCTTGTTCAGGGTGTGGATGTTTCGGCAGGGACCCTTCTTCAGGGTTTGCCCGTTGGTACCGTTGGCGCAGTGACCCTTATTCAGGGTGTGGATGCTTCGGCAGTGACCCTTCTTCAGGGTTTGCCTTCCTTCGGTGGCTGGTCTTGACTTCGATGGCTGGTCTTGATTTCGTTGGTGCGCCCTCTGAAGTTAGGTCAGGTTTTTCCACCTTTCCTTAGTCCATCCGTCTAGTGGAGTTCGTCTGAGATAAATTGGTCGAAGTTTAAGATGAGTCCTGATGAACTTCCGAGTTTGTCTGTCTTTGTGTCTGGTTTTAGTCAGAAATTTGGTGTGTAAGTCTTGGTAACGTTGTTTAACAGTAGGTAGTCCTGCTATGTCAAGTATTGTGTCAGAAGGGTGTAGCCGGTGTAAGTGGTGGGCAATTCTGCACGCCCGTCGTTGAGTACGTTCGTATTTGTCAATGTCCTTTGTGTGAGCCAGTGCTGGTGCGGCGTATTCAACTATAGGTCGTGTCATGGTCTTGTAAATCTTTAAAGTAGTGTCAGGAGAAGCAAGTGGGTGGTCCTTGGTACCCGCGATTCTAAAAAGTAACGAGACTTGCTTTCGCATTCTCGCAGCGTTGTCCTTATGGTGTCGAGTAAAGTCAAGTTTGTTGTCAATAGTCACTCCAAGGTATTTGACCCTGTTTAGTACAGGTAGTAATTTGTCTCTGTAGGTGACGTAAGGTTCCCGTCTAAGTGTTCCGTTGATCCTAATGTAGAGTACTTGAGATTTGTCGGGGTTGAGTACGATACGCCAGTCGTTGCACCAAGTCTCAAGTTCGTTAATGTAGTGTTGTAGTCGTTCCTCTGCTTTGTCAGCGTAACGGGAAGTTGCCCATACCGCTATGTCGTCCGCAAACTGTGATAAGTAAGTCAGTTGTTTGGAGTCCGGTTGTGGGATGTCGGCAACGTACAAAATAAAAAGTATAGGGCTGATAGTACTGCCCTGTGGAGTCCCTGTGGTAATGTCAAGTGGTCTAGACAGTGTGTCCCCTACTCTGTAGCGAGCCTGTCTGTCATGTAAAAAGTTGGCTATCCACCTCGTAAAAGTCTTTGGAATGTCAAATTTTCGCATTTTAAGTAAAAGGCCTTCATGCCACATTCTGTCAAAGGCTTTTTCAGCGTCAAAGAAAGTCGCCATGGTATGTAGTCTTCTCCTTTTAGAGGAAGTAATACTTTGAATAAGTCTGAAAAGTTGGTCAGTCGTGTTCCTTTTCCTTCTAAACCCTGCTTGAGAGGGTGGGAGGATTTTCCGTTCCTCCAAAAAATTTGAAAGTCTTTTGGCAATAATTTTTTCCAGGCATTTTCCTAGCACTGGAAGGAGACTGATAGGTCTATAATTTTTTGGGTCCTTGTGGCATTTACCTGGTTTTGGAAGAAGAATAGTAACGGCTTGTTTCCATATTTTGGGAATGTAGCCAATTTGGAAGGAAGCAGTATAGAGTCTGCTAAGTTCTTGAAGAAAAATTGGCGGTGCAGCCTTTAAGTGCACATACTGAATTTGGTCTTCACCAGGTGAAGTATTAGAGGTGCGTCGTAAAATGTCAGTGATGTCGCGTGCTGTGATAACTTTGTTGATGCCGTAGTCGGAGTCCTCCGTCGGGTCAATGTCCGGTTTGGGGTTGTAAGTGTCCGGGTAACCAGTCTTAATGAAGTTTGCTAGTCTGTAAATGTTGTGGTTAAATTTTGGGTCCTGTGGTAGCGTGTGAACAGTGTTGAAGTAGTCCCTGAAACAGTCAGCCTTTTCTTGGTCTGTAGTAATGGTCTTGTCGTTGTAAGTCAAACTTGGAATTGGTCTCCTAGCAGTCTTTTTCCCAAGTATTCTCTTAACTGTTTTCCAAAAGTCCTGTGGGTCTTTGTTGTCAGAAAGTTGTTTGGCCCTATTGTCAAATTCTTGCCGAGTCGAAGTTTTAATCAAGTCAGTAATTTTCCGTTGTAACTGGTTAATCAAAGTGCGAATATGTTGGTTCCTAGTCCTTTGGTAAATCCGTCTGAGTTTGCGTCTCTGCCTAATTATGGTCAGTACACGCTTAGGAAGTTGAAACTTTCTGTGCCTAGTAATGGTCGGAATTGAAATTTTGGCCGCAGTAGTGATAAGGTTGGTCAAGGTAGAGGCCCTATTGTCAATGTCCTGAACAGTAGTCGGGTTATGTTCTTGAATGTTGTCAGTGATGTATTGCCTATACTTTGTCCAGTCGGCCTTTTTGAGATTTGATCTAGGTGGCCTAGTCAGTCGTTTGGCATTTGTAGCTAAAGTAAGTAGTTGAGGAAGATGGTCCGAACCTAAGTCCTCCCCAATTCGAAAGTCAGAAATTCTGTGGTTCAGAGAAGGTGAAAGTAAACAGTAGTCTAGTTGATCCGGTGTGTTCCCGTTATGTGGATAAGAAGTAGGAGTACCGTCATTAAGACAAATAATGTCAGTCGTGTCCAGTAGTTCGCAAAGTTCCTTACCGTTGTTGTTTGTAGTGAGGCATCCTAAATCCACATGTTTTGCGTTCAAGTCCCCTAGAACAACTAAGTTTGTGTATGTATTGAATAACTGAGAGTAGAACTGCGTAGGAAAAGAGTCATTTGAAGGTGACTCGTAAGTCGTGATGACATGTAAATGTTGGCCAGTGTGAAGTGTGACCTTGAGTCCTACAGCTTCACCAACTGGATTGGAAAGTGTGAGTTCGGAGACTTGTAAGTCGTCCTTCACCGCAATAAGAACACCTCTATCAGAGGGTTTTTGTGAATTTGACTGTATGAAATTATAGCCTTGTATGAAAGGTGTATGGTTCTTGTGAACTGTTTCGTTGAAACAAGCAATGTGAATGTTGTTGTTATGTAAGTAGTGTGTGATCTCCTGGCGTTTGTTCCGTATGAAATGAATGTTGATGTGTAGTATGTTGAGTCTAGAGTCAATGTCCGACGTCAATGGTCCTAAGTGGGCGTCAGTAGTAGTACCAGAGTCGGAGTTGTTGGAGTTCAGAGTCATAGTTACCTTATTATGATGTTGATGATTGCGCAGTGGCTCCTCTTCTTGGTTCTTCAGCAGTGACCCTTGTTCAGGGTTTGCTTGTTGATTTCGTTGGTGCAGGGACCCTTCTTCAGGGTGTGGATGCTTCGGCAGGGACCCTTCTTCAGGGTTTGCCCGTTGATGTCGTTGGTGCAGTGACCCTTCTTCAGGGTGTGGATGCCTCGGCAGGGACCCTTCTTCAGGGTTTGCCATTTGTTGGTTTAGCATGTTCAAAGAGGAAGGCATTTTTAAAGCATGTTCTTAGAGTGACCTTTTAGCATGTTTCAAGTTGACCTTCTACCGGGACGTCGTCTTCTGGGCGGTTGTCTTCTGCTGGAGTCCTTCCTTGATAGCGGGGATTTCGATGGAGAGTCCCAGGTGCTTCCAAGCCTTCTCCTTGATGACCGTAGCCTTCCGGTAGTCCGATGGTGGGTTGTCTCCTTTCTCTGGGATGAGGCACGTCAAGACGTCTCCCAAGAAGTGCGTCAGTTGTCCTTTCAGCTTGTGGAGTTGGGTGATCGTCTCTTCCCGCATCTGGTGGAACAGCTGGCTGTTGGCTTCTTCTACTCTCTCCATGGTGACTTGATGTTGCAGCTTCAGGGCCTCTAGTTGTAGTTGGTGGCGCTCTTCCATCTTGGTTATGGCCTCTTCGTGCTTCCTCTGGAGGTCGTCAAGGATCTGTGGAGAACAAAAGGAAGAGTCGTTAGAGGTAGTCTGGGGTCTAGTGGGGGCCGGGGGGGCACGCGGGGTCTTCGGGGGCTGGTTCTTCTTCGTTGATTCGTCGATGGCGCGTTGGTACTTGGAGCATCCCTTGAAGCTTGCGATGTGGCTCCGTCTGCAGTTGGCGCATCTTGGTTGGTCTCTCGGGGTGGTGCAGTCAGCAAGGGCGTGGTGACCAGCGCAGCGTAGGCACGTCTTTTGGTGTTGACAGTTTCCGGCGTAGTGCCCGAAGCGTTGGCAGTTGTGGCACTGGATCGGAGACGGCGTTGACCTCAACTTCTCTACCCGGTGGTGCTGGTATCCGATGAAGACACCCTTGGTGACTGCACGGTCCAGCTCTTCTGGTGTTCGGAACCTCACGGCTGCCTTCCACGTTGGCGTCTTCGTTCCCTTCCTGAAGAAGCGTCTGAAAGAACAAAGTGTGAAACCGTTAGTGTTACCCGACAGCTCCGCGGCGAGGTCCTCTTCGGTGACTTCTGGGTGGAGTCCAACGATGACGCCCTCCGTCTCCTCTGCCTTGTCCTTCTTCTCCTTGGGTAGCCTGGGTGTTGGGGTCCGTCCACGGATTGGTTTCCACTGTCCAAGTAGTGTCTTCTGAGATGCCGGATTCTGGGCGGCGATGATGGTCAGGCCTTTCCTGCTGGTCTTGATCCCGATGACTTGGGCAGAAGGGTGGCACTCTTCCAGGTATCGGCGTATCTCGATGGGGTTCCGTAGGTCTGGGGGTAATCCGGTGAGGATGACGGGAAACTGGCAGTGGTGGGTTGGTTCCTTCTTGGCTGGTTCGGGGGAGTCAGGCGCCGTTTTCCTTCTCTTGTTCCTGGATACAAGCTGGAAATCCTCGTCATCACTCTGGGTTGGGATGGTTGGGATGAGTTCTTCGTCCATGGCTCTGATAGTAGTTGATAATTTTGAAGATTTAGACAGTTCAAGAGAGTTCTTGACTTGTTGGTTCCAAAGACTGGAATGAGTGGTATTTCGTGAGGGTGATAAACTGATGAGCCGAGATCAGCCTCAAAAGTCCAAGGGTAGACGTGAAAGAAGATACCTCAAAAGGAATGATTTGATTGGTTGGATTTTGATGTGTCACGGTTGAATGCTTCTGCAGTGGTATCAAAATTTAAATTTGTGCTAGTTAGGGTTGGGAAATTGACCGGTAAATGGTCAAAACTAGCACAAAATTCATTTAAAATATATCACATTGTAGATAATAACCGGCAAAGTCTTTTGGCAGAAGTAAAAATCCGATTTGATGCAGGATAAATGATTGCACAATAGAAACGTTCACAAAACGTGATTGCCGTCGGTATGCTAAGCAAGTAGGGTAGATTGACAGGTTCGAAATGATTTCTGCCCGAGTGAGGGCGACATATCAAAAAACGGTAGCTTCTTCGATTGGGGAAGAAGACTCACAGCCTGAGGATCGTCGAGGATTCACACTGTACCAGCCAAGACCGTCCCACATCAAAAGATGGGGAAGCATAAAACAGAATTGAAAAGAGTGGTCGGCTCTCCAGAACTCAGTGACGTGACTATACTCCTGATGTGAGTATCTTCAGAAAAACAAAACACACCTCCGATACGACCAATGTTCCGGTGAAATTAGAAAGCGCCGCGGTACGGTGTATTTGTAGTCAGAAGAAATTTGATAAAGTTGCTCTGACACTAAACATGAAATTGTGTTACAAACGCATATTACGACCAGTGTTCCGATAGGTTGGAAGCGTCGTGCGCGTAAGGACATACAATTTTCTGTTGTGAAAAGGTAAAAACTCAGTTTCAGGTGAACATTGGTCGTATCGGAGGTGTGTTTTGTTTTTCTGAAGATACTCACATCAGGAGTATTTTTTGCCTCTCTAGTCATACCGATCAGACATTTGTATTATCAAAACTGATATAAAAACCCGAAAAGAATCTATCCCACTTTACCAGGGAGATAGCCTATCACGGTTTACTTGCACTTGAGAAACTTCCTAGAACAGAAACATATCCTTCTGTAATTCAGGAAACATTCTACACCCACTTACCAATTAGCTTTACTTTATTTTGGAAAAATATTTTTCCATCTAGTTACATCCTTGCTTTTTCACTGCAACTTTATCCTTTGCAAACCATCCATAGACGCAGTTTTGTGCCACGTGAATATCCATTCACCCGTGATATTTCTAACCGTAACTGGCACAAACTCTATATACAACATCCTAAAAGAAGCATGGAATCGTAACACTCTTATATCATTCCAATTGAAGTACTGCTTTGGGGAAAGGTCTGTTTGTTATCATGCAACCGATTTGTTTTTTCTCTATTGCCAGCTATGCACCAGCTTATCAAAAATAAGAGAATACAAATTTTACGATTGGTTCACCAAAATTCTTGCGTGACAATTTGTCGGCAATTTATCGCCGACTTAACCCTATCGCTACTGATGAGACCTGGTACTTATCTTCCATGGTCGAAACGCGTCTAGCAATAGCATACCAGCTATGGCTTACTACCAAGTAAGGTCACTCTATGCCATTTAAACCAGACCCATCCCTGGTTTCCTGATTACCGCTATTATTATATACCATAACATGGTATTTTGACGGTTCTAAGATACGTTATCGGTATCTTGTATATCCTGACATATCATCACTTCAGTCACGTCACTGAGTTCTGGAGAGCCGACCACGCTTTTCAAATCTGGCCATATAGGGTTTAGATCTGGTTCTGGCGTAGATCTGGGTTATATCTGCCCAATTTTTTATCTGGCCCTAATATAAATCCCATATCTGCAGCAGATATGGGCCAAATATGAAATACATATCTGGCCCATATATGGAATTTCATATCAGGCCCATATCTGGATTTCGAGTAAGATAAGTACCATTTATACGAACATGCACTTGTTCAAAAACATCATCATGAATTTGTATGACGATGCTTATAGGCAAATGTATGATCGCATGGACCGCTTTCCCAAAAGTTTGAAGAACGTCAATAATGTATGAAGTTGTTCAAACTTTTAGCTGGTTCATTGTTCCAATAAGTGTTCGAACAGCTTGTATGACGATTTTCATGGACAAATATATGATCAGGACTTTAGGCCTACATACGAACTTGAAAGTTATAAGCTGATTGAGTCTAGCCCCACTAGCCAGGCTGTAAGACTTGAGAGAAGTTCGAGAGAAACCACTGAAACTGCAGCTTCATCAATGCCTTAATATACTTACAACAGACTGTATGGTCAATTCATCCTTCTTGCATGGACTCACTTTCAGTGGAATCGGGGTCTAGGCCTATAAATATGCCGTAGACTCGACTGTATACATTAGTACTGTAGAAATGCGGCTCATGATCAGGCTCCATGGTGATACTGATGACTGGTGAGCATAATGTACGTCGTCTATGCATTGCACTGTATGAACTGGTAAAGTAAATGTTACTCGGCCACAATTTCTGTTCTTCAAAAAATCCATGCAAAGCATTGCTAGCTGTAACGCGTGACATTGCTGGCTATGAAATGCGAACAAATGCACACAACACAATTACTACAGAAAACGAACACGGTTTCAATGCCTGCCCGAAGGACGTGTATTATTATTAGCCAGAATTTGATATCGCTCTTGTTCCGAGGATCGACGTGAGTTAAAACGGTGAAGTCAATTAGAACAATTCGTAATAATTCAATGGAATGAAACACTTCAAAATACTAAAATAGTACAGAAAACTTAATTAAAACTACAGTAAGAAGTGTTTCCCGAAAGGGATGCACTGTTCAAAACTATATATATATATATATATATATATATATATATATATATATATATATATATATATATATATATATATATATATATATACACAGTTGCCAAGTTGCTCTTTTGACAGAATTTTGTTTCCGGTCTGGACGTTGAGGCGTACGAGTAAGTAGTCCATAGGTGGTAAGGATTGAAGGAGTATCGTTTGAGAGCGTCGTTCCCTGTATTTTCTCCACAAGGTACTGCCACAAGTTTTCTATGAAGCCAACCTTTTAACCTTTGACAATTTGTCATCATGAAAATAATCCAAAAAGTTCTCCTAAAAGCTATTCTGTGCATTATTTGACAAAGAAAATTGACACAGAAGCATGACTCACTTGACAGAAAGTATTTGCATGGAAATACTACCTCAGAGGTAGTACTTCCAGGGTTTTGTTAGCACTCAAAAGCAGTGCACGCCTGCAAACATGAATTCGAAGCAGTTGGCGAGCGACCGTCTGAAAACTGACACTACCAGTAACCTCGTCTTCGACTTACAGCAATGTCTACCATATTACGCTTGACGAATAAAACCACACAGTAATTGCCTGTAATAATGGCGATGCAGTTGGTGGTCATTCCGACTTTGCAAGTTTTATAGCATTCGATGGTCCTTTAATACCATAGCACAATTTGCCTGCTCGGCGAACGTGTATTACTCTGTACCTGCATTCGCTCAACTTCTTAGAATGTGAACATCAAACCCTAAAATGTACATTCGACACCTGCTTAGAAGGTTATGGTACAACTACGTCGGTGGATTTTATCACAAGAAACGATATGGAGCAGTGTTGACTACTCATCAGTGTTGACTACTCATCAGTGTTGACTACTCATCAGTGTTGACTACTCATAAGTGTTGACTACTCATCAGTACTGACAGTAGTTGCGTACATTGTAATCCCTGTGATACGGTAGTCATTTTTGAATTTGCAATGCGCTGTCCCTTTCAAGTTTTTGCAAGGTGGACAAGAGCGGCTCCTTAGTTTTCCCTTTCGGTAAACCAAAAAGAGGGGGAAGGGTTGAAGGCTTGAAAGTGTGAAAAGTAAAAAAGTACAAAAAACTACAACTCAGGGAAGAGATGAGTTTTAGAGTGTTCTTTGAAAGCATGGACTTTGGAAAGCTGACGAAGTTCGAGTGAAACGCTGATCCACAGACATGTTCTAACAGGGACGGATCTAGGGTCTTTTGAGTGGGGGCCCAATATGAAAAGGGCACACCCCAAGTTTTCAGTTTATTTCACATGTACGGCACCGCTTACCCATTACATCGTTTACCCCGTATGACAAAGAATGAAAGAAGAAACCTCTAAAAACAAGAGTACCTGCACTCATACCGTACTCTCTTCTTAGCCTTTCATCGTATCTAATATCACATTAGAATGCACTTCCAGACCTTAGCCTGCACGAAACCTATAGATGGCAGTCGAGTCGCGTACATAGGATAGTTGGAAATCGGGCGGATCCCTCCGTTGTCACCCCCTGCAGGTTGGCCCTCTAAGGGGAGAGTGACATTTAACATACAACAAAACAAAGTTAAGGGGCATACAGGAGGGTCAAAACCCCATAATGTGCAGTCCAGACCGATCATATAAAACACTATTGAACCAAAAACCTAACAAAGGCCAGTACAATCAGCGTCTGTCACAGTCACAATAGAACTTGTCAATGTTAACCTTGAAAGGATGGTCTTTTGTTATTCTTTAAAGGAATAAAGTAATTTTACGAGAGTATATAGAGAGGTATATGTCATGTTGTAGACTTGTCACAGTCTTTAAATGTCTGCTGACATGAAAATTACATATAATATTCGATGTAAAAAAATGCATTAAAATCCAGAAGGTAGCCGTAATTTCCATCGAATATTGACCATACTACAGGCCGGGGTAATTTCTGTTTCACACAACATGAGCTAAATATGCATATTTGTAACGTCAAAAGATAGCCTCACTAAATATGGTGAATGTTCATTTCAAGGACACTTGTCGCATCGGTATCCCCTCAAGGATTTACTGTGGAAGTTAAGATTGTTTTCTTGGAAAATGTAAGTATCACTCACCAAATTGTAAATTATCTGATAAGTAATTAAGAGACATTCATGAGTTAACAAAAAAAAATCCTAACTCTGTGCAATACTGTACATCATTACATTTGCACAGGCACTGAGTTACTCCAGAAACCATGATCAAAGTCTGAAGGGGTATTTTTGAAAACTGAAAGATTGAAATACTTAGACCGGATGTTTGATTGGGGGATTTTAGTTTTTAATTTGCCAAGTAAAAGCGGGTCCTTTTGCTGGCATGTCACCATAACTTTAGGTCCTATATGTTGTCATTTCACCTGTGTTACCCTGGTCTTGAGTTGTTATACAACACTTGGTAATTTTCAAATATTATATTTTATGCAAATTAAATGTCAAAATAAGGTATTAGTGATGATTTGAGGAAGAAAATCTGCGCTACTTTCTCTTAAGCGATTATCGTAAGTCTAACTCGTAGTGTCCAGCCGCCTTTTACCGTTTTTGTAGAATGCTGTTTCAAGCACATTTGTCACTTTTCCCCTAACAGAAATATTTAGATTAACCAGAAAGCCCAAAGTCTTAGTGATTCCTTGCCGATAGGGGATGTTTTGTTTCAGTGAGGTTCATCCCTCAAATTTATACTTCTTGACTATACCATTTTAAAATGTTTTCAAAATTTGACATCTGCTGATCTCACATGACTATTGAACCCCACTTAAAGATGAGTAGCAAAAAATGAAAGAAAGTGTCTTGGAAGGGATTCGGACCCGGGTCGTCTGTGTGAGAAACCGAGCACTTTTCCACTACGCAAAAAAAAAAGAATGCGTTAAGTATTTGGAATACAAGACTTACACGTCTGCATAATTATAAAATTTAAAGGGTAATTCTCGTCATCCTAGACAGTTCCAATTCTCTCAACTAAGCAACTTGTAGCTCCTCCCATAACTGTTTAAAGCTAACTCCCTGAGCAAGCACAAGCCTACTTTATTGCTTCATGCCATGTCCTTGTGAGCATACAAGGCTATAATGTGTAATCCAAACACTCTCTCTGAATTGTGTGGAATGTGAGTTACTCTGCATCATTTGAATTTTCAAACATTAATGTCAATCAAAGAGCAGTAACCAACTTAGAATTTTGAAACCCCCACACCAAAAATGTACTTTGGGGTGATGACAGCCTGTCTTTAAAGTTTAGTTATTACTGTAACATTTAAGCTTGTGACAAAACAAATGCTGTTTTCTATAGTTTTATCTTTGGAATGGAAAATAAATTTAACCAGATCCGGTCAGATCCGATGACCTCAGATGACCTCGACCTCCAGCAAACCATAGGGTTCTCTCTCTTAAAGTAACACAACTATATACCAGGTATGAAAAGTATCCATCATCCCTGTCCTGAAATATAGTGTTTTGACAGGGTTTTCGGTTTTGACTTCTCATGACCTCAAATGACCTCTGACCTCCACTAAAAACAATAAGGTCCCTTTTCTCAATATAATAAAGTTATATACCAAGTATGAAAAGTGTCCGTCATTACTATCTTGACATATCGTGTTTACAAGCAGTTTTTATGAATTTCGTAGTTTCACCTCCGTTGACCTCAGATAACCTTTGATCTCTTATATATAGGGTTCATCTTCTTTACCATTAGGGTTAATCTCTGACTATAACTCATCTAAATGTCAAGTATGAAAAGCATTAATGCTTCCTACCTAGAGATATCGTGTTTACAAAGTTTTCGGTTTTTGACCCCGTTGACCTCAAGTGACCTTTGACCTCCACAAAAATAGGCATCTTTCTCTTAATATGATAAGTTTATATTCCAAGTATGAGAAGTATCCATCATTACTATCTAGAGAGAGAGACGCTAGCTTTTTCGACTCCTGCAGACTCAGTGTCTAAAAAACGTTATTTAAAGGCTATGTTTCGGCGCACTTTGCGCGCATCCTTCATGTGCATAAGCGCATTTTCACTCGCGACAGACTTTGGATCAGTTAGTGCATTGTTGTACATTTTGCAAGTACCCTCGGCTCTTTGGCCAACTTGAAGAGCCGGAGGGAGAAACCAAACGTTACTCCCAAACAGCTCAGCTCCCTAAAGAAGCTACGTACCCAAAGCGACACAAGACAAAGTAGAATTTTTGAGATGTGCCTGCGTATACCGCTCAAGGACAAAAGCCTTGATGCGGCGAAGTGCTCAAGTGCAACTGACAATGTTACGGTAGTGTGACAGTCTGTGTCTTCTTGATAAGTGTTACTGTGTTAGGGTGAAATCTGTCAGAGTATTTTGGTGCAACAGGTAATGGACAAACAGTTTTTCTGTTGTTTCAAAACTCAAGTGTACTGTGCAGTTTGCAATTTACATGATCTCACTATTCCCACCTGAATACACGAAGGGCCTTGACATTATGATGATCGGTACTTCGGTACGTGCAGCTGCGTCACCCATTGCATATTCATTTTGTGCTCTGATAGGCGTGGTTTAAGCTGCTTGTAATGATCGGGTTTTTTTCAAAATAGCTTGCAAATAATCATTTTTTGCGCTGTTTCTTTACATTAAACCATTCATACTGTCATTTTTAGTCACAGTATAAAAACAGTTCATCTATAAATATCGATAACATATTGACAAATAAAGAAAAAACATAAGACTTTATAGTTTTCGGTACTAACGGGATCAGTGTGTGTCACCCCTCCACTTAGAAAACACACCCTTCTCTCTTGTACCCAACTAAAAGGAAGAAGAATTCACTACATTATAAGAATTTTTCAATATATCATCAGTTGGAAAATTCGCTAAATATAACACCATTTTGCATATAAGCCACCTTAAATCAGCAAAAATTTCTCCAAGGGGAAAAACACCCCACACCCTTGCCCTTAGACCTCTGGGGGTAATTTGTCTGAGGTGTGATTACATCATCTTCTGTGGTGCCCTCCCCCAGTCACTGACTCCTGTCAGCACCACTTTAAAAGGTATATAGGAATAATGCGCACGTACAGAATTTTGCCCCCCAAATATTTGCTTGCCCCTCTTGCCCCCACCCACCCCACTTTTGAAATCCTGGGGCCACCACTGTTTGAGAGATGGAAGGGTGCTTTCCTCTAAATTTAAAAATACTTAGAATTTCTACTGTAACCATCTCTTGCAACATGTCATTTACTGATAACTGGAGCCATGATAAATACTCTGGCCACGCCCCTGTCAGTACCCTCAATTACAGAGGAGTCACTAACTGTGACTTCTGGTTGCCTCGAACTTTAAATACATTTGGGGTGATGTTTAGGCAAGGAATCACAAAAGCTGGAAGGCTTTCCAGCTTCCGTTTGGAATCAATCCATCACCTTGGACCATCCCACTAGGAAATACTTATGAAATAACCCGAAAAAGTTGAGGGAATCTTCTAACAAGGTTCAGTGGCGTTGGTCCTGTAGTGATTTGACAAGGCCTCAGTATCATTGACTGTATCTAATAATCAGAGAAATCCTAAGCTTTAGCTAAAGCTTAGAATTTCTCTGCTAATATTACGCTGACTTGAACTTGTTTGCCTGCTAGATTCAATTTGCTCTCGTTTCCACGACGCTCAGCAAGAAAATTTCGCAACAACCGTACTTCGCTTTGGTCCAAAAATTATCGTATCATCACCACTTGTTTATTCAATCATACGCAGTGTGGACATTTTTGGAGTATCATTGAAAGCTCATACTACTGTATTTTACATAATGGATGTGCAGGAACTTGCATTTCCATTCATCATAACATTTCATCGCTGCATTTCTCAGCTCAAGAGTTTCTATGTGGATTTCTGTACAACTAGTAAGCAAACGTAATACTAGCATAGGGCCGCTGTATTAGATTCCTTAGATTAGGTTTCTAGAGCCTGTGACCGGCTACGGCGCGATAGATTTCCTATGCATAGCTGTCTCTCATTCAATTAACTTTGAGCGAACTTAAAGGTACTTCACCAGTGTGTATTTTAGTTTTATTTTACCTGGGAAGATTGTGTGACTCTCACCTTGTATTAGTATTTTGGAGGATATGTGCTCCGAACCTTACTTTCATCGTTATTTCATTCGTGGACAGCGCCACCCTCTTGGGGAAGTTTTACTGAGTTTTTTATTGTGTATAGGCATGGGCGTCCGCAGAAAAAAATTCAAGGGGGGCAAAATTTTTTAGGGGCCCAACTTTTTCCATGGGAAATATTTTACTCCCAGAAAAGAGTTTAGATGCTACTTTTCACACAGTGTTGACAAAGGCGTAGCCAGGAATTTGTCAAGGTGGGGGGGGGGGGCGAAGCGCATAGACAGACTCTCAGCGCTCAGCGCCACCTTGGGTTGGCGCGGAGCGCAAGAAAATTTGCAAAATGCTTCCCAGATCGCTGGAAATGGCACTTCCAAGGCCTTTTTGCCGCATATAAAAAGGGGAAACATAAGCAATATCGAAAATATAAACTTTAAAAAATACCAAAATATGCTCGGGAGGCTGCTGGGGCCTGAGTGTTGATATTTTTATTCAATTCCTGTTTTGAGAGTAGAAATTCACACTGATTGAACTGTTAAGAAATGTTAATGTTATATTTTCTTCGTTTTTTCTTTATTTTTTCTTCGTTTTTTTAAGTTTTTGATTTTCCGGGGGGCAAATGCCCCCCTTGCCCCCCCCTCCGGACGCCCATGTGTATAGGTTTTGCTACGGTGTAAGCTTCCAATTGGCGAATAACCGCCGTATATCATCAACTACAATCAACCGTCCTGATCGGCGAATAACAGCCGCCGGGAACACTTACTATCAGCGGCAGTCCGGCGAATAATCGCCACTGTACTGAAAGCACAACAAGCTTCCAAGTAACTTCAACACAAGACTTTGGGTGAATTAATTTGTTTTACTTATCCTTAGTGTTAGTAGCTCTTAATTTCAAGATTTACTAAAGTCCCTAGTAGTTGTTTTCTGCAGTCAACTGGTTACATTTTCTGGCACGGACTTCTCATATGTGGAAACTCAGATTGTTTTATGTGACCTCGCATTTTATCACCATGACATCAGGATGCCAATACACGAATTCCCATACATATCATTTTTGTGTCAACCTTACCCATAATCTGTGACATAGGTATTTGACGTCGATTTCCCGTACTGATGAAATGACGTATTCAAGTTTCGCCAGGGGGTAGGAACGATAACAGTCCCGGCTGAAAGTGCTTCTCACTGTTAATCTTCAATATGGTTGCTGAAATCAGCACCAGGAATCGGTAATGTACTGTAACCGACCCGGGTTACCATAAAATAGAACAGCTGGGTGCGAAATTATTCCAAACTTTTCCCATGCCATAATCTGCACCGTCAGTTGTACATAAGCCTGCGATGTGGCTGTTATTCGCATATGATTTCTTATTTTCTTTGACACAATTGTAAATGCATGCCCGGCTACGCAGTCACTTCCGCTCGACGGCCGCCGACTGCATTTTCCCAGAACTGGGACGCACGTGTTTACAGATCGCTTGGTAGAGTCAGTGTGTATTAGTATTTAACCAATCAGGTTGTACATAAGTAGTAATGAATAATCATTGTACGTATTCTGTATAGCTTAACTGTTGAGACGGCACTCATAGAGGCGAGGCAAGAAGTTAGCCTAGCCAATCACAGGCGAGTCAGGAAGCTAGTCTAGCCAATCATAAGTATTTTTGAAGTTGTATACGTTTTATTTTCTAAGCAGCCACGTGCTTTTGCTGGGCTGTCCTGGCAAAACCACCGTGGTGCGACTTGATCAAGGAGATTCTTCAGTAAGCTTGCGAGCAGTAAGGGCATACACATAGCGCACTATTTCCTCTGAGATCGTAGTTAAAAGACATCCTAATTTTTGTAAGTGTAAACAATTTCTCGCACAGTGCATTCATGTTTCGTTAAGCTTGGTGTATTCCGCTGATTAGGCCTGATTAATTATCATCGACGCAGTTAGTGCGCTGCGTCCGCAGGATAAGTTAAGTGCGGCGCAAGTAGTGCGGAGCATAGGCAGAACCATTAATTATCATCGACGCAGTTAGTGCGCTGCGTCCGCAGGATAAGTTGGGTGCGGCGCAAGTAGTGCGGAGCATCCGCAGAACCATTAATCATCATCGACGCAGTTAGTGCGCTGCGTCCGCAGGATAAGTTGGGTGCGGCGCAAGTAGTGCGGAGCATCCGCAGAACCATTAATCATCATCGACGCAGTTAGTGCACTGCGTTCGCAGGATAAGTTGGGTGCGGCGCAAGTAGTGCGGAGCATCCGCGGAACCATTAATTATCATCGACGCAGTTAGTGCGCTGCGTCCGCAGGATAAGTTGGGTGCGGCGCAAGTAGTGCGGAGCATCCGTAGAACAATTAATAATTATTGACGCAGTTAGTGCGCTGCGTCCGCAGGGTATATTGGAAGCGGCGCAAGTAGTGCGGAGCACCCGCAGAACAATTAATAATTATTGACGCAGTAAGTGCGCTGCGTCCGCAGAGTATATTGGGTGCGGCGCAAGTAGTGCGGAGCACCTGCCAAACAAGTATTTTATTGACGCAGTTAGTGCGCTGCGTCCGCAGGGTATATTGGGTGCTGCGCAAGTAGTGCGGAGCTCCCGTAGAATTATTATTTAGTTACGCAGTTAGTGTGTTGCGTCCAGTACATACGCTATCTATTATCGTTACACAGTTGACGTGTTGTGTTCATACCAAGGTTTCTACTACTGCGCAGTTGTTGCCCAAGTGCCCAACAGTGTGACCATGTATATATGTATATAAGTTAAGTTACTATAGGTACAACAAATATTGATCATGCAATCCGCCTCACGGGGCTGCACCATTTTTATCATCATCAAAGAATATAACCGAGACCTTTGCAGAAGGCAAAGTACCGTTTTCTCTCGTTTTTGTGAGTGTTCCCATCCAGATGTCTTAAGGCCTTTTTCTTTGGCTGACAACGAAGTGACGTTACAGAACTCTAACTCACACCCAACTTTCCCCCAATCCGTTTTTAAATGTATTTACCGTTAGCCCTCTCGCTTTAAAGCCGTCTGTTATTTCTTCAAAAAAGTCCTCTGTAAAGTGTCAATATCTTCATGTGGGATCTACGTGAATAAATGTAGGGTTTACCAAAATGATTTCCATATCTTAAGGGTCACTCACTGTTTACTGTTCTCTCTTCTGGGAGTTCTAAACTGGTACCACATCTGATAAATTTGTCTGTCGACTCAGCGAATTCAAACCCTAGGTTTACCAGTTACATTTTTGTCGCTTTTCTGTGATGACAGAATGTGTTACATTGATTGCACGTTACTCATCTCAGTTCCCCACGGATGCATCATGATAAAGAAACAGTCTACTTCGACCGTCTTCTTCCCATCAATAGAGTCGGAAGCTGAGACTGTACTGACTACGACGCCAGCAGCCACGACATCCAACGCGGATTTGACACCAATACCAACATCTTCCCGGGCCTTAGGAAATAGATGCGATGGCAGGAGCAGCACAGGACACCTGGTTGAGCATTCCTATTGATCGAGATCAGTGGCGTAGCCAGGTTTTTTGTCAGGGGGGGGGGGCAAGAGCACCAAGATTTCCCCCAATTAGTGATCTGCTTCCTAATAATCAGTGTTCTCCGCAGGTCCAAATTTTGTCCGGGTGCTTTCCTCTGACCTGGCTGATGTGACTGATCGCCGTCGTGGGGGAGGGGTTTAAGGGGAGGGGGTTCCCCCTCCCCTTTGGAAAATTTTTGCTCATGTAAGGGGGGCTAGATGCAAAATGGTGCCACATTTGGTGCTAAATGTAAATTGAATACATCACCAAGAATTGCTATTATTTTAGGAAGCTTTTTTTTATCTTGCTTGCCTTGGTGAATTTTTCATGAGTCCTACTGGTAGTTTAGAATCACAATGGGTGAAGTACAGTAATTAAGTGAACCCTGGTACACCTTTCCCTTCATCAGTTCACCACATTCACCACAATCAGTCCAAATTTTACGAGGACCTGTCCTATAGCACTTGACCACTGACCCATTCTAACAAACTGCATATACCACAATGCTGTTCCTTTAATTATCAAGAAACATTGGATGTATACAGTAAAAGGACAGAGTCCCTTGTCAGAAGTCCAGAGATCCCATGCTGTATAAAACAGATAGTAAAACATAACTAGTACAACTATAAGCATGGTGTCATCATTCCATCTCTGAAAACCTTAATGAAGACTGGTTGTGCCAGTGTGGCATATACTTTTAAATAAGCAGGGGCGTCAATCCGTATTTAAATGTGGGGGGAGGGGACGGGGGACATACATGACTTAGCACAAACCAATCCCTTTGGTTCTGAAGAGGGGGCGTCTTCCTATAGGCCCTTTCCTTCCTCCCCCCCCCCTTATGATGACTGACGTTGTCCTGTTCTAATAAGAATTATCATTTCAAAGTTAACATGACCATCATAGATGATCTGCCAGGTGAAATACACGGAGTCCACGGAATTACTTCAAGATGCTATTTTTATCATGTCCCAAAATAGCTGAAACGCTTCGCAGCGTGGATCATTGTCGGAGATCATGTGCCCGACCAGGCCCGTTGCTAGGGTGATATATTTGGGGGTGTGAAGGTTCCAAATTCCGACCGGCTGGATGTTTTTTCCACCTGAGTGGAGGCGTTTAAATTGCACTTTGTTATGCGCTCTGCGTTTTGTATACAGCAGTGGGATCCTTCCTTTGCCACTACATATATGTGTCGTCCTGGGGGGAGGGTTTAAGGGGAGGGGGAGTTGAGAAATTGTTGTTAACTTAAGGCTGCTTAGGTGCAAAACGGTGCTATCTTTGGGATATTTTTGGAGCTGATCGTACATGGCTGGAAACTGTCCACAATTTAGTGAACTCTAATTTTTCCGACTGGCTGGATGTTTTTACTAATTGCAGTGGCGGCGCGTAAATTGCACCTTTTTTATTCACCCTGCGTTTGTATACAGCAGTGGATTCCTTCCTTTGTCACTATGTAAAGGTGTCATCCTGGGGAAGGGGTCTAAGGGGAGGGGGGTAGCCCTCCCCTTTTGAGAAATTTTTGTTAATTTAAGGTTGCTTAGATGCAAAATGGTGCTATCTTTGGGATATTTTTGGAGCTGATCGTAGTATGGCAAAGGTGTGAAGGATTAGCAAGTGCGTTTTCAGAATGCTTTATAGTCGTAAGTGTATTAACAATCACCATCTATACCGATAATAACTTCGACGAAGCGCTCGGTAAAAATTTTTGAAAAGTGTTTAACGGCAACAACGTACTTTCAACCTTCCACATCATGCTACAAATTAGACTGAATGAAGTGGCGTGCCCAGGATTTCTCTCAAGGGGGACATGCAGTATGTTGTGTGACCGCTGGCCTGGGGTAGGGGTCTAAGAAATTTTTTGAAAAATTAGGTGTCCTTACGTGCAATCTGGTGCCACATATGTTACCTTTTGAAGTAAAATTTGTGTTAAAAAATTTACGCATTTTTAGGAACTAAAGAAAAAGGCATCAGTGAGGGTGGGCATGGCCGAATGGCCCTCCCCTCTGCCACTGATTGAATGATCCCATATTGATGCGAGGCCCCTACAGATGTTTGAAGATGTATGTCTGTTCTCGGAAAGTGTTGTGATCAGAATAGTTTCATTTATAATTACCTTTTTAATGGTCATGAGAAGGAGTGCAAACCGTGACGCATGCGCGCGAAGCGCATCGAAATTTTGTCATTAAATAAGATTTCCCTGACGAAATCTACATTCAGAAAATGCATCGAGACACTTAATAATTGCCCAACAAACCTACATGCCACTCAAAAAGCCAGTCAAATAGAGCCACGAGACTACTCTTTAACGCAAATGTGGGGGGGGGGGACATTTGATATTGTGTCCCCCACCCATCGAAATGCAAGTCCCCCCGTCCCCCAGGATTGACGCCCATGTAAATAAGTAAAGTGTACTGGTTGAGAAATTTAAAATTTTACCAGATCATGTGCAAATTTCACCATATATTCACTTTCAAAATTTCCCCCAAGATTTTTCCAGAGGGGGCAACTCGCCCCCCCTGTCCCCCCCCCCCCTGGCTACGCCACTGATCGAGATGCAAGAGAGGATCATGCAGAGACGCAGAAGAATATGGGCAAACCATCATCGCTGGAAAGCGTCACTCATTTCAGCCAGTCTGGTTGTAAGGGTAGCCTGCGGAGCAGACTCCGTAGCAGCCTTCCAAGAGATGGCACTCTCTCAGAAATCATAATACACCCCGTATATATTCCGTACAGAGTCTGCAAACCTTTGTCCAGTTTTCATTTACACGAATCCCCAAAATGAGGGATAGATTATTATTCATAAGAAGGTCACATGGTGTTCACGGTACTGACTATTTATGTTTATCAACGGCCTGCGAAGATGCACATATACGAATACTTCTGAAGATTTAAAAAGGTACGTAATTATCATATGGGCTAAAAATCGAGCTAACCCTTGCAGTGGAAAGTCAAGCCTAACGTTAGGCGTAGGATCTTGCCCCAGATCTTGCCGGTTTGTGCAAACTGGCCTGTATATAGGCCCTCGCATGGACAAGACGACAACGTTGCTTGCTAAGCTGTATATATACCCCTCCCCCATGTCGGCAATCACTGTCTGGGGGGCCTCCAAACATTTCCGTTTATCACAAGGGGTCCGTGGATAGAAAAAGGCTGAGAACCTGGGGTATATGTAAATATGTAGACACGGTAGCAGCTAAGCCAGTAACTATACAGTAATAGCCGTCTTGCACTGCATAACGTGTATACAAGTGAGAAGAGTGGTCTGTTGTAGCGAAGCAACCGGTCGCCCATGTTGACTCCACCCCTTACCAACACTGATGACGTGTGCATTAATTATCATGAAGTTATTTTTGTCTGGGAATTGAGATTGGCTAGAAAGTTGGCAGGCTGTTGTATTGCGGTATTAAACTTCGTCTGTATACTGTTCGTTAAGATTAGTGGTAAGCAAATATTAAGAATTCCTTGTAAGCTGATGAAACTCAACGATAGCCTGCTTACAGCAGGCTAGTATAAGGGTCGAGTCTGGATAGAATACCATAAACTTAAATAAGCAACCATCTTACCAAAGATTCTTCAGGTAAAGCAGAATGTTATGACTCCACATTCCTGCAGGAAGGATTTCGTCAACGGAAAAGAGCTGTTGAGAAATGCCCAAGGGTTCGATAAACATTCCAAATCCAGGGGCATGTGCATAATATGCTGTCGTGGCAACAATTCCAGCGTTCGAATCCAGTTGACGCAATACTGAGTCAGGAAAACCGACCAGCGAGAATTGGAAATGAGACAGCAAGTAAAGATAGACAAAGCCTTCGTTATGAGGTCCTACCGATATTATCGGACGTAACGGTTACCCTTTCCCGCCTAATTCGCATTCCATTCAGAGGGCATGACGAAAGTGAATTTTCCAATAACTGCGGTGTCTTTATGGAGGTAGTCATGCAATTTGGTTTCAAGATGGAATAACGATCTGGCTCCAGATATATTCCAGGCTTGGGATTGTTGTAGAGTAATGTCTCCTTCATAATATATCAAAAGTAGAACAAAATATATGTGTGGAACATTTTTAAATCTGAGATCGAAATGTGCCTATTTTTCACTCTGTTTCTGCTAAAAAAAACAGAAAATTGTTACAAGACGACTCGTCAGGAACACCAGATTGAATCCGTCGACGAGCGAATGGAAAGCTCCAGAGAATTAGAACCGCTACAACAACAATGTCACCTTCAACGCAACCTTTCCAGAATTCTCTACAAGGAGAACTGCTAGTACGTAATGTGCCAATTATAGCAGCGGCCTGGCGACACTTCTGAGAAACAGTGCCATTGTTTACCACTACTGTGCACACAAGGAACATTCTTGTAATTGCTCGACTGTGTGCACTGGAAGTTTCTATTAAATTCCGGAGATTTCTCGATTGAAAGCCTAGCGTATAAAAGACAGTTCAACAACTGTTGTAGGGGAGAGATATCATAATACTTCATCGAGACCAGACGCTGTCATACTGCTGTGTTATCATTGTCCGTTTGTTGAGAAGTTACTCTCTGACCGAATCACCTGAAGCCAGCCACTGACACTGCACAATTGTGACAAATTGCCCTGCGCCGTTTCTACACTGTGTATTGAGATCGTTATCATCCATCATCGCCTATAGCCTTGTCATTATTCGCTCGTGGAACCAGTTCCTACGCTACAGCACGCTGCAGGTCTACTACTGTACCATCGTCGACGTGCATGCACTACCAACCCTTGGACAAGACCAGAATACTATTAAGTAAAGGATTGTGAGTAAATCTAATTAATTATTGTAAATTTAAGTAAGATAAGGAGATTGTAAATAATCATTAAGTTGTTGAATTTTAATCTCGTTCTTCTGTGATCTTTCGCTGCTATTGGTTTGACTTGCGACCAAGCCGTAACAAAATGCATATTCGAATTGGCATGTAATTGTCAGACGAATAGTGGCTTCTCCATCCAACTAGCCAAGTTAGCTATGAGCTCGAAGAATAGCTTATCGTGAAGCCCAGGAAATTTGATCTTTGGGGGCCCCGAATTTGCATACACAAAATATTTGCTCGGTTCAGAAAATGTGGAAATACATTCTCCATGACATCGCATTGACTCGGACTTTGAAGTTACCGGTTAATCCATCAAGATATATACCAAAATGGTTTGTATTTATTTTTGTAGACAAAAATGTACCACTACAGTTGTAGGGGTAGGTTTAAGACTATTATGGTGATATTTAGACTAGAAACTATATATCACTACATAGTTTATACTAACATTTTAGTAAATTTATGCCTGCTTTTTCACTATCGTGGAACCGGTTCACACATTAATGTATAGTAAATTTCTCAAACTGCCATAAAGCAAGGTAAAAAAGTTTGTGATTTTGACACAAAAATAGACTATAGTATAGGTTGAAGGATGTGTTCTAAATCAAATACAGAAGTTTGGGCAAAAATCAAGGAAACATTTGGAAAATCTAAACCTATTTCTGAAGAGAAAATTATTCTTTATAGGTCAGCCTAAAATTTTCATTTTATGGGAATTAGCGTTTTGTACGAAACATTTTCATCAACGTATCTGCTTTCCGAATTTCATTACCATGGGAGATGATCCGAGGAGGGGGCGACAGGGGGGCATGTCCTCCAGTAATTGAGAAATTTCCCATTGACTTTGACTTTTCACAGAGTAACTTTTATGAAAATTTACGGCGCCCTCCTTCCCATATTGAGACCAAATCGCGGCCCATTTTCATCACAAGAAGTTGAAAAATTGCTTCTGTTGATGTGGAAAAAAAACACAAGTTGAAGGACATTATGAAAATGTCATCCTACATAAAGGGTTAATCGATCTCATGCAGAATTGTGCATTATAGATCTCAAAATTTGTGATCGGTTTATGGTTATAGTACCAAAAAACCATATAGGCCTAATTATCATGTTTAATTCATCGGGATTCGGGTGGGCGAAGGGGGTGCAAAGGTGGCACCCAGCCTCATTGCAAGCATGTCCTGGCACCACGTCTGCTTGTAACTCAGTATATGATGACTGCTAATGGCGTAACTAGACTTTTCATTTAAGGAACGAAGAGTCAAAGGGTTCGACAGAGGAGGGGAGGGGCAAGACTGTTCATAAGAGTATAAGGTAACATATTTGAAAACGTGAATTACATTGTATTTTGGGATTTCGTTTCGGGTGCAACAGAGGCTTTTGTCACATGTGTGATGCTCACACAGATGATAATGAGATTACAGGCAACTGTGAAATGTGACTCATTGAATATGTGACAGTAACCTACCTCTTATTGTGACATTACGGGCATTTAAAAAAAAATAGCCCACACTGAGCGGATAATGGAATTAAAGTTACTGTTAAGTTTGTGCATACATGGTTTGATGTCACCGAACATATTCAACTGCAGACGAGCTATTAGAAAAATTTGGAATTATGTGTTGGGTAACGTCGAAAACTGTGGAGGAGCCTACCCTATCAAGTATAGGCACACGGAGTAAGTTCCGTGGATATCGGTGCCAACAATTCATGAGGTTACCGGTTTGAGCCAATCCAAGATCAATCTACTGTCTTGTTTATAGAGAGTTTTATTCCAGTTAACAAAACCATCGACAGTATAAACATGAATATTGGAGACTGACCTTGGCCAGCTTGCGAAATGGATGATTAATGGTCCGACCCATACATGCAGGTAAATACCGGCGCGTGATATTTCATTTAGCTTACATTTCAAAAATTGCTTTTAGTTAGTTTACATGCATGCATGTTGTCTCACTAACTTACTAGGATAACCCTATGATGGGGGCTCTCCCCAAGTAGTAGAAAAGGAGAGGGTGGGGAAGGGGAAGGTGGGTCCTGACATGCATGAGAATAGTGCCACGGTGAGGGGTTTAGGGTTGGGGTGTTTCCTGTATTAGAAACTGTTAGCCTATCGATTTATAACATTTAGAAGAAATTTAGAAGAAATTGAGCCGACATTTAGAGGGAACGGTGAACATAAAAGGGTCACAATGCTCCGCCTCCCCATCAGCAGGTGTGGGGTGATCCCTTTCCCTCCTCACGTCTCCAATGCCTATGTAGATATTCTTTGATTTATTATCAACTATTGACATTATTGCAAAAGTGTTCATTGTTTTCTAGCCTAAGCTTATTTGCTCATTGACTCAGAGTGTTAGGCTGATATACTGATGATTTTTCCTATTTTTTGCCCCCCAAAAGTATGTTTCACTTCAAATATCTTTCTCTATTATTAGTATGTTACTAAGGTATATCAGAGCAGCAAAATCCACCAGGTGGCATTTCTGTTGCAATTAGTGGTGGACCTGAGGCACTGGTCTCCTTAAAACTGCTAAAAACCTCTTTCGGCTGCTCTATATTACCAATTGCCTAAAGGCTGGACGTTGACATTGTCCAGATCACGACATGTGATACAGCTTGTTGGGAAGAGATAATAAATTGACTCGGCGATAGAGATAACAGCCGCGGGCGTTAGAAAGTGTCACATAATCCTACCCCACGAAAGTCCCATTTTGGGCGGTCGGAAACCTAACATTTTTAACGGGTTCAGTATAGCATGGACGTTTTGTTAGTTTGACTAGGCTATCATGTCTTTCAATTTCTTAGTGCAAATGGCAGAGGTATTATGAGGGTGTTTCTTCCAGTACGACTGCTAGGCACATACCAAATATGCTTCGAATGAGAAACCAACTTTGATGAAACATACATGGGTGATTATGGGGTGGGGTGGGGTGGAAAAGCAATTACCAATTAAGTCGCTTATATCAGTTAATCGGGGCTTACATTCCTTAATAATTTATGCTGGTAATTGAATAGTGCAAATTACCTTTCCTAAGGATACTCAAAGTATTTATTAAGCAAAATGCCTTTAATAAGCCACAGCTTCGATTGCAGGGATTACTCTACTAGGGAAAAGTTCCAAATTGTTGTCCTCTCTCGCTGTGACAGTAAAAGGTACGACTTCCGGCGTAATACGGATTATTATTTCAATCGTTGCATTATATGTTCATCGTGGGGTACTGTTACTTCAACGGGCAAAGGTGTGAATTACGGGAAATCAGTGTTTCCACTTGTGTTAGAATTGTTCAACATTTGATAAATTTTCATATTTTTTTAAGGAACAGCATAATGAATTTACGTGTCATCTTCTTAATATTTGTTTGTGAGAAAATAACCAGCAACAGTTCTAGTAAATAAGTAAAACATTGCAAAACATTTTGACTGCTTCAACAAGTCTTTTGTTTAATTACTGTGCATAGCTCACTGTGCATTTGTGGACAAACTGCAAAGCGAGCAAAAACTGGAAGACGACAGCTGGAAACAGGTACATATGTTAAGAAAAGTATTCAGACAAGCAACAGACTAAACGTTCGACTTCTTCTAACCAAAACGAAAGGGTTTTGAAAAAAAGGCTATCTGAAACAGCATAACTCTTCGATTTTTCTTATTTTCAGATAATTATAGCTTGGTCCAGGCTAGGCCTAACGTTACTTTTATGCAAAGATCAGGGTCAGCTGCCGTACGGGGTTTGACGGTAGCCTACGCTACACACTAGGTCATAACGTGGTACTTAACGCGTCTGGTCAAGGCCTAACGTTAGTCACTTATCAGGAAAGCTGAAAAAGTAACACGTCTTAGCTTGGTTATGTTCAAGAGGCTTCGATTTGTGCTTGCCTTCAAATACCAAATTGTCGCGTTCATTTATCCTTTTGCTTCGGGCAACTTGTGACCTGGGAAGATGCTAATTACAATAGACGGGTTGGGAAATTTGGTACTTCCGGTCGGGTCACAAGGTCAAGTGTATCATGACAACGGGCAACGTGTTTAGCTCTGCGTGTTCAGCATGCAGCACCCGCGTTGGGACACTGTAAGCGTGGTACACTTCACCTTTGACCCACTCCCATATTGCATTGCGTTGAAACATTTCCCAACTCGTCTATTGTGAGACGCATGGAAGCGGAAAAGTGCTCGCTAACTTAGTGTCAATACACTCGAAGGAAGAGAACAGTTTTGTTTTGAATCTGTTCAAATCTAATATTAATGTCACGGATGTAAGTGTAGGCATAATTTCCGCCTTACTCAAAATGAACAGCTTCATAGGCACGTCACTGTAGTTTACTTAGGTAGCCCTAATAATTTAGTTGGAGCAACAGCATAGTTCGTAATATGTCACATCATTCATCAAAATGATGCATATGCTAGTTTTGTCAAGGCTCAAAACTGTATATGTCCAATATGACTAAGTAAGGTTGCGAGACAGAACGCCTAATTTTTAATCTGCAAAATCATTTAATCCATCCTCGGCCTCGATCACAAAGAAACATTTATTTAGACATTATTACAGAAACACGTGATAATTCAGAATGAGAGCGAACGAGGTCACGAGCTCTCAGACTCCAAAATATGTTACAATAGTCCGACTTCTACAAGGAAAAGTTCTCCTAATTAGAAAATTGCCATGCTGATGTGTGATCACCCAAAAGACAAACCTGTCCGTCAATTTCCACATTTGAAAGCTACTAAACCACCTGTCTGCCTATTGGGATAGTGTCATTTTGGCCTTAGGACTATCCGTAATAGCTACTGTTCCATCACCTCAACCATATTTAGGAATATCCCCATTACCTATTAACAATTCATGACCACATTTCAATTGATATATGTTTTAAACAATGACATCTCACCGATTATTCAATGATTCATTTTGCAGTCAGTGTCGTACTAGTTGCATAGCAGAAGTGAGTGGATGTGGTCTTGAGCAATTTAAACGCAGCACAGGGTACTGTGGCTTTGGCAGAGAGCCGCACTTAAATTAACAGGTTTTTGTCTTTTATATGGAGGATGGGCTGGAAGGAAGCTACGTAGGAAAATGCACTGTCGGGACGAGATTGATCGGCCTTTAACATTTTCAAGAAACATTGTTCACTTACAATTCATCAAACTCATGTACAGAAAGACAACATCGTTATTCTCATCCTCACAAGCAAACACTGGCAATAAATTTGCTCCCTAAAAATATTACATTCTGCGAAAGTTGCAGATAATACATCATTTGAAAAATTTGAAGTATGTGCCAAGAGATTTTTCACTTACTAAGGCAGTGGAGTTCTCTGAGAACCTTACTGCTTGAAAATGAAGTTACCCAACTCTCTCATGTTGAATCATTCTATACTTATAAATCATGGCTTTTAAAGGTAGACATTCATCACCTCACACACATTTTCAGTTTGTGGCAACTATAATTTACAATTTGTGACTGCAAATTTGATTGACATAAACAGACGGCATATTTGGATTATGCTCTTCAAAAGTAAGCCACTCTAACCGCCAATGATTTGAACGGATTATACGTACTCTCTAAATGTAAGAGTGAATTTCACTCTTCGACGATTGCCTACAGTGACCACTATTTCTTCGAGTGAAAATTTCACTCTGCTGGGAGTGGTAATTCATTCCAAATGAGTGAATTACCACTCCGGGCAGAGTGGAATTCTACTCAAAACAGAGAGTGGTCACTGTAGGCAATCGTCGAAGAGTAAAATTCACTCTTTTACATTTAGAAAGTAGTGGTGCAGTGATTCTCAAACTCTTTGAGGGTGAGGGCCAAATGCATAGGTTGGGTTGAGGTTGAGGGCCACAGGAGAGGATCTAAGGCTTAAAGCAGGGCAGTAGCGAGCGGGGGGTGTGGGGGTGTCACCCCCCAATATTTGGTCGCCCGGCGGCAAATTTTCGGTCTGTCGGCAAAAAAGAGGAGAGGGAAAGGAAAAGAAGAGGAAAAGAGGAGAGGAGGAAAAGAAGAGAGAAGAAGGGAAAAGAAAGGGAAAGGAAGGGAGTGAAAGGGAAGGCGGAGAATGAAAAGAAAAAAGAGAAAGAGAGAACAGCCCAGTCTGTTATCGTCTATTTCGATTTTCGGCTCTTTCGATTTTCGGCTCTTTCGATTTTCGGCTCTTTCGATTTTCGGCTCTTCATCTAATTTGCCCATTCAAGTTGAAGACCCGTCGGCAAATTGATTATGCATGTGACGGCCGTATACGGCCGTATCAACGGCCGTCGGTGTAATTGGACGATTGACTGAGTCCGGCGTCGGTAACTCGGAGAAAGAAAGGGAATTAAAGGCTTCCACATAGGCGCACTATTTCGGGTCATATGACATTCTTGAAAAACCTCTTTCTGCACATTATTTCTCACTTTTATCATCACCATGGGGAGCAGTACCCTACTACCCATGGAGAAGGCATCCTTAGCCCGTCTTCTAAACCCTCACCTTGACTTCAAACACATTTTTAAACTTCTGAGGATCCGGTTTACCCACAAACATCCTGGGAAAAAATAATGCGTGCCGCATGTCTTCCCCTCACTGCAATCTCAGGCTTTTAACTTTTGAACACCAAAATGAAACAGATACAGAACCCATCTTCAGATCCTGGCGTTCAAAACATATTTTGAACGCTTGTGTTAAGATTCTGAACACTTTTTCTCCCTTTTTGAACGTCGGACGCCTATCCACTTATCGTATTTGAACGCATGACTCGTCTAGTGTTCAAATGCTGAAATTTTGAGGTTCCTCATTAGGGCGGACATCCACTCAAATATTGCACCATTTGCGATCAAGGCACCTTTCAAATTCCAAAAATTTCCGAAGGGAAGGGGGACACTCCCTCCCCTTAGACCCCTCCCCCAGGCCACAGATCAGTAAATATCGCATTGAGAAAACGTCCAGGCTAAAACACTAGCGGGCCTCTTGATCCCAACCGCTTAAAACTATAGCGGCCTGACGAGAGTAATGGCCTAATACATTAAAATTAGTGGGGATCTAGTTTCTATTTCATGATGCATTATGAAAAAAAACATATCCATCCTGAGACTTAATTTTTCACCCAGCGATATACTTCAACCTCAGAGCTTCCGGGGGCTACGCCCCCTGGTCCCCACAAGCTAAAGCTTGTTTTCGCACTACGCATTACCAGATCCGTCGACAAAACATAATTTCCACCCCTCCCCCCAAAGATAACACCTTCGCTACGCCCCTGGCTTAAAGAGAGGACATTTGAGAATGTAATTTATACTTAAAAGGTACCGAAGCTGTATCTATGGCAAACCGTTGCAAAGCCTACGATTTTTTTTTGATAGGAAGTGGTTCCTTAAGAAGGCAATCTGCACTTTAACAACGTTTTACCGAGCAAACCGACCTCAGCCCCACCATGGTTGGAGCAGGGGTCAGAAAATTTCCTTTCCAGACTCCCTAGATCGCAGGAAATCGCACTTACAACCACAAAGTTTTTCCTACTACTACGGGTGGCGAAAGGATTTGCCCGACAAGGAGCCAAACTCCCAAATAGGGGAGGGGGGAGCAACCCGAAGTCCCGACAAATGTGGCGGTTTGCCGAAATGACGGGTGAAGCGATATTTTTTGCGAGCAAAGTGCGCAGAAAATTTGAGGTTCCCATTTGAAGACCAGTTGAAAATTTGGGGTTTTATTAAAAAATCTGCCCTCCTCAAGAGCAAAACTAAGAATTCGTCGGTTCGGCTGGTCGTCGGGGGATTACTTTCTTAATCGTACCTATTAAGGTTTCCCGACGAAACTGAAATTTTCCTGAGGGAGACAGCCTTCCTCGACAGGGTGAATGTCCCCCTGCCCCAAACCTATCTACATTCTGCCTCTAGCATTCGTGAGTCACCAGTATGATCCTTTCGATGATCAGTTATCCTACAACGCAGTCAGAAAAGCGGGGCTGGGGTCTAACTCCGCATTCCAAAAAGTCAAAATACTTCAAGTTGATTGAGTGATTCTAAAACTATGCAAACGCGTTGTTAGGTGATGTCACTGAACAAATGCAGGCCTATATGATTTTGCTTCTACAAGTGTATTGAAAATGAGTTGTAGAGATTTTAATTTCAGTTATCAATCAACAACGTTGATTTATCACGTATTCTACGATACACTTGTAAAATCCCAGTGTTAAGTTGAAGTCAGAGATAAGTCTTCTCTTACTCCACCGAAGTTACGTCCGTTTATAATGTCAGCCAGCTAGTGGTCAGTACATTGATTTGGTTGATGGGGCTATTTGGTTACTAGAGTTAACAATCACTGCTTTGTGAATCATTAAAAACATGTAAAATGTAAAAAACCTTAAAAAAAAAATGATTTGTGTGTGTGTGTGTGTGTGTGTGTGTGTGTTGGTCTTTCTAATCAATTTTGGAAACTTATTAGGCAAATGACGACAAAAGGTACAGCCTCCTGATGTTACAGTAGTTTATTTTCGGAATCCTACGACAAAAAGATACCTAGTTCTTAGGCGTTCACATAATATTGCCCCATTTTCGGTGGGGTGAGGGGGGGGGGCAATAAACTACATTGCTTCCTCTCTATTTGAATTGGTGTTTTTGCTTGCATAGTGGAAAAGATACGCGACGGCTTGACTTTGGTAATTCTCTTTTGTTTGATACAGCTGCTTCCTCACAGTTATCGAGATGGCAAAGGATCCAGAACACACTTGCTCGTATAGTTCATAGGGCGAACAGGTTTACACATATCACTCCTGTATTAAAGGAACTTGGATAACTACAAACTCGATTACAAAATCCTCGTTCTATCTTTTTAGGTCATTAAAACTGGTACCCTTACCTACCCCAATGCTCTACTATACATCAATAAGCTAATGCTGGACAAGTACGTTCGCACTATCACTATCAGCTCCACCTTCTAATGTCACGTACAAGATTTTTCGGTGACCGTAATATTTCTAAATGCTGCACCCCGTTTATGAAATTCCCTCCCTCTTGAACTTAGGTTTTCTCAAAACTTTTGTTTTCTCCCAAATATCTTATTGTTTGCATTTTCAGCACTATATAAAAGAATTAATTCTCGGTGGAGTCTGGGCTATAAAAATCTAGTTAACATTTATTATTATCCATTTGTATTGAAAAAGAGAAAAAAGTTAAGGAGGTAGTGGGTTTCCAAAATAAAATTTCACTGACTATTTAAGACTATTATATTGCTAGTCATCTATTTATCCCACCCATTACCCTCTCAAACGTGTGATCAGTATTTTATATTGTTCTAAATTTTCCTTCAAATCTGAGAACTTTGTGTCAATTTTATATAATAGGATGGGAAAAGTGATTCGAGACACAAAGCTAAAAGTTAGAACCTGAGCTCCGGCCCTTCACATGTGTACTTCAAAAATGCATTAAGAAGAAACACATTTGTTAACAATTAGTTCTAGGCTTACACAAAGTTTGTTGTTATTAAAGTTACACTTCTGCACGATCTCAGATTACAGAGAACAAAACTAATCTCTTCACAAGCATGACTCGGGTATATTTATAGCAACACTAATTTCATCATCTGAAGATATTCACGCATATATAAATGTATTATTTAAATTTCCAAGCATTTGGTAAAGATTGGCGGAGAAGAAGACAATTCTAAAACACAGGCACCTTAGTTGTGTAGGCAATGTGACCTCGATCTCATCTTGCATCTTTTACAGTACAGATATTTCATTCAGATCTTATCAATTAATTATATTCGTCTTCCAGGTTTACTTCCTTTTTCTTCATACCATAATTTATAAGGCGGTGAGCCTTTTGGCGCACATGTGATAGATCCCAGCACCGAATGTGGCTAAGCAAAAAGAACGCCTATTCACGTGACAACTGTGCATACCTTTACTGAATATATAGATTTTGACAAGCGGGACTCACTGATACTTTGTCTATGGGAGTGATGAGGGGCTAACATTTCTTCAATGATTCCTACAGATTCTCATTGGCATAGTCCCATTAAAAATAATGGGGTTTGAATGGGATCTCCTTAAATCTTATAAGATTTTTAAGGAGAACTCAATGAGATCTGAGTGAAATCCATTAAGGTCCCATTCTTTTTAATGAGACAGGGTCAATGAGAATAAAATGAGACTAAAGGGAAATGTTTCAATTTTGCCAATCAACTTCATTGAAAAAGTCTCACTGAGTGTCATTGAGTATTTTAATGAGACTGAGTGATAATTTTCTCCTTGGGATTAAGCCAAAGCGGAACTTAATAGGCCTAAGACCACTCTAAAAAGGGAGCGTTAAGACCTGTCTGTAATCAGACATTTGGCCATGAAGTTCGTCATACAAATGTTTTAACAATTGTAGGGAAAACGAAATATGAAGGTTAAAGTTTGAACACATTCATACATGTGGGGCGTTGTTCAAATTTGTTGGGAAAGCAGGCCACACAATCATGAGTTTGTCCATTCAGATGTCCGCAGGCTCGTCGCCAAGGAGGGGTCGAAGGGGAAGCCCCCCCTTCTTGAGCATATTTTTTGTATTTTTAATGATTTTTTTTATGATATTGGTGGTAACTCAAAATAAGAAATGTTTAGATACAACTTACAAGGCCTGGGAGGTGCCATTTCCAGCGATCTGGGAGGCATTTTCGGCCAAACTTTTCTTGTACGCTTCGCACCAATTATGGTGGCGCTACGCTTAGATAGTTTGCCTACAGGCTTCTTCCCCTCCTTGGCAAATTCCTGGCTACGCGCCTGGATGTCCATTAGTAGCATCTCATACAAATGTATAATGATGTTTTTGACCTAATGTATGATGGTGTTGACAGGGTTGTACTAGTTCGTCCCAGTAAAAGCACAACAATAGCTTAAAGTTACATCTTTCTAGTGGGCAAATAATTCGGTAAGGTATTCTAAACCCTTTTGTTCCTTGAATTCCTCACATAAGATAGGCCTGTTGAGATAAATTTCTCCCAATTCTAGCAAGCTGCCTTCGAGCAGTGAACCTAATAAGATCGTTTAACATGGCATGTTCACGCATATGACTTAATTTTTCGTGTGTGTCATAATTATGTGGGACTCGATCCTGCAAGAATAGAAAATAGTGTTGTCGCCCCCATTTATATCACCATCCTTACAACACAACACACTATGAACGAGACGGATGAAATTTGAACGTAAACTTGCGCATGTCTTTACAATATGCGGTAGGCCTTAGTTAAGCCTAACGTAAGAGCTAAGGCCTAACAATTAACTGTAAACGTACTGTTGGAGGTCAGCCATGGTATAATACAGTCTTCCTGCCTAGATCTTTCCCTTAGCCTTCTGGTTTCTGACAGCTTATGCCATAAATTTTACTGCTCGATGGAAGCTATAGTACCCGGAGAAATGGCGTTATAAAAACTTCGTAAATGCGAAGACGTAGGAAGCGGGATATGAGTAAAAAAGTGGTGGACGGAATTTGCTTCTGGACCCTCTACAATTCAAGGACAAAAACTCCTAATTTGTTCCATCCGTAAAAATTTTCAAAAATTCACACTAATTTACCTTAAAATTTGCACCATATATTGCACCAAATTTCATTTAAGGACCCTCAACTAATCAAACATTTCCCAAAGGGGAGGGGAGGGTCCCCGACCACTTAGACCCTCCCCCAGATGTCGGTCAGAAACAAAGTTCAGTTTCTAGCAGAGAACAAGGTGATATGCCTATGTGTTAATGACACTGACATATCAGGACCAATAAGAAGTTCACTGTTGCAGATAAAACTAAATGTCGTGCAGGAAAACCAAGAGCCGTACTCGGTGAATTTGCCACCACAAGGAGACTGCTTACGGAGGGGACATATTTGATTGCATGCATGGTTGCCCACTCACAAATGAACAGTGACACAAATGGTGTCTCGAAAATTATGATACCATATTTCTCTCATAATAGTCTGTGTATTAAGGCGACCCACCCTGCACAGGAACAAAAGAAAAGTTCCAAGACAGCTATACCTGCTATAAGAGTCGTTGTAAAGCTCCCATGAAAATATTTTTCACCGATTAGAAGATCAGCAACTCTCATCTTGTAAGCTTTGTGTTATTATAAGAACTAGGTCCAGGTACATATAACGCTGACAGAATTGGCAGAGCCCCTTCACAAAAAATAATGACCAGGTGTAAATGTAGAAAGTTTCGTAAAATTCATGCACAGTTGTGTTCAGAATATGGCAGAATCTTTGTATTTAATTATTTCATTACTATTTAAACAAGGGCAAATTGTTTAAAAAATAGTGCAGCAAAGAGAATTGGCTACACCAAAATGTGCAAGGTGGACATAGATAAAAGTATACTGCTACAAAGGCTGTCCTTCAGTGATAACCAGTGTCATTGAAGTTGCCATAACTAGTGCCAACAAAGGGCGCCCCTCTTTTCACAAACTCTTTTGATTAGGCACATGGTGATATCAGTGCTACTCTTGATCTTTGCAAACTGTACATGTTGTTGTTGATTTTGTAAATCCAGGTGTAATTTTGAAGACAGGAAACAGCAGTGGGTCATGTTTCTCATCTTGGGGTGGCTGACACACCTCAACCCTCCTTAAAGGACATATGGCATCCCCCAAACCAGGGAATAGCCCTAGAGTTTTAAATACAGTTGATGACTGTTCTTTGATTGACATTCATTAAAACAGTATAGCTTCACTCTGCTTCGTCAGAGATGACTTGTACAGTCAGTTTTGTGTACTGGGCCTCTGTCTATAGGTGTTTTTGACAGGTGCTTCTTATTTAAACTGGAGGAGGGGCTAAAACACTTGGTAGGGAGAACTTTACTGTCTGGGGTGAGATTAGAGAGCCTTTACGGTAGGGCGCCATCATTTCTGAAAATTAGAGTTTGTTCAAAAGGTAAACCCTCTAGAAGGAACCCCGACAAATGTTGTTTTCGCTCAATTTTACCCTTTTCTAATCGAACAGTCGATGCTTAGATGTATGTCATTGTGATAAGACTGAAGAACACATTGTGAAAAATTGTCTTATATCTGGGTGTGTTGTCGGTTGTGAGGAGGGCTGGATCATAATTTTAGTATTCTTGCACAGCTAGTTCAATAAAAAAATCAATTTCCAATGCTCAATAAATGGTCATGGTATGTAAATTTTGATGTGCCAGCAAACACCTACGCCTGAGCTTTATGGTGAGCTGCGCTGGGTTTAAAAACAGAGCGGGAGTGTGTCAGGATACCAAAGTTTTGTAAAGAAAGAAATTACGCGAGTATTGTAGCTATTAAACTGACATCTGGCTATGTAGTCACGGTATTGTAGCACTAAAGTTGGAATGGATCGCTGGCTGGCGGAGAATAGGATGCAGGGGGGATTTGCATTTGGTTGAATGGTTAAAGGAATGTAGGAATTGCGGGCGCGAGAAGCAGAGTCAAGGTGCGTTCACACCAAAACCGAAATCTGCTGCGTTTTGCGGGCGGGACGCGAAATTTTTTATCCCAGAACGAATGGGGCGATTTTCTAAATTTTAATTGAAACAAATTTGCCCCTGTTTGTCCTGGGATAAAAATTTTCGCGCCCCGCCCGCAAAACGCAGCAGATTTCGGTTTTGGTGTGAACGCACCTTGAGTGAGCAGTCGTGGCAGACGCCGTTTAACACTCTGAGGGACAGGATGGACTGATTGTGGGAAAGCATTTCAGTTGCAGCAAATTTATGTTTGATTTATGTTTGGGGACGCCGGCACAGGAAATAAGGAATTCTTTGTGACCTGTAAGTACTGCTGTATTTTTCTTCGGGGTGGGGACCCGTGGTGTCAATTTTGTAGCGAAACAGGCGGCAGAAGGCAACATATTTAAATTCTTATTTTGGTTCTTTCTGCTCTTATCCAAATTTTGCAGGGCTAAAGTATAAGGCAACAACAAAATATGTACGGGAGAAATTTACCTACGCGGTGGCAAGAAAAAGGAAAGAACCCAAAACCAAGTCGAGATAGGGAGAACGGGATAGATAAACTAGAAATTGCAGGGTAGCAGGCCGGGGGCAGTCAATTTCATACACTCGCTGCGAGGAGTGAGGGGCTCGTCGAGTCTGGCCAAGGGGTGTAGCAGACCCATCAAACGTCAATGAGGGCGAGGGGCCGACCGAAAGCCTTGAGAACAGGTCACTGAGGACCGCGATTGCCTTTGCGTTACCAGAGGGGAATTCTACGACTTATTTCACAACTACTTATACTGGCAGATAATTGGGGGCGTTAGCTCAGTGTGTGCATAGTGGAACATTATCTGGGAGGTCAAAGGTTACATAAGGGTTTGGTGTATTATATGGTTATTTAATGAGAGAGAAAGTACATGGAAATTATATGGTCTGAATTCATAGAAGTTTTTGTTTTCAAGAAATGTTTATACTCATTTAGTTCTGGCATTCACAATTTATGTAAATAAAGAAGCACCTAAGTATTCCAGAAGACCTGTTTGTGTGGTTTATTTGTAAAGGTGTGGTATCCTTGGTTGAGGGCTCACTCGAGGTCTTGATCTTTGTAGGAACTTGTGACAGAGTGAAAGGCTAGGGAACAATCGGCAACTTTAGTATTTAAGTTTATAATGGCAGAAATTAATGGTGGTGCGCCCCTTTCGCTCCAACATTGGAGTTTCAACACAATCTGGGCCATGAGGTCGAAGGATAATATGTCTTTTGCGTCAAATATACTCCGAGTAACACATGTCTGTATAGTTACCCGCTCCAGAGGGAACAGAGACTGTCCAGTTATAAACAATTCGAAGCAATGGACCGCATAGAAACTTTGAGGGGACATTCAGGAGAAGACAAATTTGATGAAACCTGAACGTTTTACAAATTACCAGACGGAAACCTCGCCTCCTGTTTGGCAGATATGTTTGTTAGGGAACCGAAGCATCTAAGAACAGGGTCTCCATGCAACTTTTGTCATGGAAATGATTTTAAATGCAAAATTTGGACGCGCTTTGTGTACATTCGTCACGGTTCGCACTCCATACCTCATAAACATATTAGGGCAATAATGCACGGAATTGTCCTAGAACACTTTTCAGAATAATGGAAGTACATCCCCAACCTCTGTGTGGCCTCGCATAAAAAGGGATCTAAGAGCAACCTATATCATGAGTAGCCAGTACGGTATCCGTTGTAGTTTGATGTGAAAGATTGGAAGTTTGTTGTGTCCTTATACATTTTTTGAAACATGTACATCGCCCTTCGCGCACCATCATCAGTAGATGGTGAATGTTAATAACTTCATACACTTACTAAGATAAAGAATTCTTAAACATGGTTGTTTGCATCCTACCCTTAATTTGGTTATTCCTACTACCCTTTTCCGCTCATTTCCCGTTGCACATGGATCGCATAAATTCTCATTGATCATGAACACCATTCTGTAATTACCGCACAACTTTCTTAGAGGCCCTAGTCTCGTCCGTACCAGCCCTTTTACGGGTGTCATGCCACAGCCAAAATATCACGAAATAACAAAATTGTTAGTAAGGGGGTCAACACATCCCACAGAAATTATCAGTGTCGTCTGGCGGAAAACTTTTGACGTCTGTCGAAAAAATGCCACTTTCTTTTGCAATTCCTTGACTTTGTCAGAAAAATATTTTGTTTGGGGTTACAGCAATGTCGGGAAATTTTATGATCACTACGTCTCACTTAATGGGAATTAGTGTTGGGTGGATTAATTGTTTTGGGTTCATTAACCAGAGACCTAACCCCTCCCAGATTTAACTGTATTGGCAAACTGTTCTGTTTGTCCTGAAATTGTTATGTATTGTTGGGAAAGTAGTCACAAGGTAAAGGTTCTTTGTTGGTAAGTGATGCATACTACACTTTTCAAAACCATTGTCTTTTGAAGAAATGCAAGCTGTCGGGAAAATAGGAGAACCGTATTGCATAATTTTCTGCAATGAAACAGACACCATGTCCGACACCGTGACTCATAAGCCTTTTGAAATGTGATGCAATTCACCCTGGCCTGATGACTGCTCGTCGAGGATGAGTTGTAGGTATTCGTGGCCAGGTGCATCGGGTCATGTGTAGGTCGACCAAGGCTACAATACACTGCCGAGGTGGATATAAGTCTATCTACTGTTCATCAGTCTCACAAAGGGGCGAGCACGTTGAACCGTCGCCTGAGTTTACAAACGCTTCTTTATTGGCCAATTCATAAAATATGGGTCGCCTTTGTTGGGTCGATAACAGCTACACACTGCCAAGATCTTACTCAACTGCGACGACATCCAACCCCCCCCCCCCCGGAGACTCCACTTCGAATATCAAACAGTTTGATCGAAGAAGACTTTCAGATCGCAATCGGGACCAACAGGTCGAGAACAAAATTTGGCACACACTTAACCGACCCCCTCGTAACTGGTTTTCACTGTCGCGTCATAGTCGGGTCGGTGCAGTATGGGCTGGTTTCCCACATACTCAAATCATACAGTCGAAGCCCGTTCGTGATGTTTGCTGTTAACTTGAAAGTACGTACTCTTGTTTTGCGATGGTTGCGAAAGACGCTCAATTTTCCGATTCCTTCTGTAGACGCAGTGTCTAAAAACGTTATCAAAAGGCTTTAACATGCTTTGCGTGAAGGGGCGGATCTAGGGTCTTTTCTGAGGGGGGTCCATCATAAATAGGGCACATTCATTTTTCTAAATTTTGGTTCACATAAACGTCAGCGATTATACAATTTACCTCATAATTATTGACAAAGAGAGGATAAACCAAGGGACATGCAAAAACTGGAATCAAAACCTGGAATGTAAACGGTGAAAGTTCAAAGCGCGCGAAACGCGCGAAAATTTTTGGGGTAAGCCTACACTTATAAGAATTTGTACTGATTTAAAGCTTATATAAAACAATTGTCCGGACAGTTGGGCCTATAGGGAGTAACTTTATTGTACTTTCCTCCTCGAGTCACTAGCCGCACTGTACGACAGACACAAGTGAAGTTACACAGGTTTAGCGAAATGCGATTCAATTCCCGACATTTACATAAATCCATGTATTCTACTTATTAACTTGAAAAGGTGGAAAGGGTTTGTACTATATTTAGCTATAAGTATAACGGAACTGAGGAAGAGTGGGCAAAGCGTACCGAAAAATTTAAGTTTTATCCCAGAAATTACCCGTATGAAGCCAAAATAAGTAAACCGACCATGGGTGGTGGCAGAATTTTCCCAACAAGGAGCCGGGCCATGTCAGCTACCCCAAGTTCCGACATTCCCTATTTCGAGGGGATGATGAGAAGGGCAAATGGAGCAGTCTCATTATCCCATGCATGCCATTGCAGGCATATTTTGCATTATATCAATTTAATACTTCAAGATCCGAGTTGCGCACTGATAGTGTTCTTTGAATCTAGATGATCATGAAATTGAAAAGCGCGCGAAGAGGGCAAAATTTTTTGATAGGCTTACACATAAAACATATGACGAAACGAAAAAAGAACTGTAGGGTTTGTAGACCGTATGAGGTGTAACATACATTGTATAGAAACCACCTGGACTACACGATGAAATAGCCAGACTTTGCTCCGTAAGTGGCTCACCAACTGACTGTACCGCATGACACACACAAGAGAACACCAACTAGGCTTTGCGACATACTCTGCCTATATGTTACTTGGTAAGGTGGGCAATACTTGTGCTATCCTGCTATGTGGAATTCAACTGTCGAAGAAAATAGAGTGACTCTGCAGCGCGCTTGGCGCGCCGAAAGTTTTGGGTTCTTATTAGAGAAATTATCCTCTTGAGAGCAAAAAACAGGTAAACCGTCAGGGCGACTAGCTGTCGTCGGGGACTGCATACTTTCGACTAAGACTCCCCGACGAAACTGTTAAACTTCCCCGATCGGGGACCAGCCTTCCCCGACGGGAGGATGAGCCCTTCCCCCACCTGGCGCCACCGCTATCTCGACTGGGGGAGGGGGTTAAAATACTATGTTGTGATCCCTATATAGTTGCGGTGCGAATGTCAAAAATACTCTGTCAGAACGGATGACTGAAGTCGAAAGTTTGCTCTTTTTTTGCGACAGCAGACCGGTCATCGGTCCAAAGACGTCAAAAAATTGAACCGACTGACACTGCGTTATTTGACCTGGTGGTGATTTTATATAGTAATTTTAAAATGAAACAAACACCGATTCGTCTATTGTGACTTCTGGTCAACTCTTGGCTGTGGACTTTAACCTAAGATTGGCTTTTTATTCCCATGACTATGGCAACACTATAAAAAGGGAAAGTAATTCCAGACCATGAATATCATAGCGAAACGTATTCACCTAGAGGAGGGATACCAGCGGGTGGAGGGAAGGTTTCGTAGATGTGGCTTTTAGGGAGTGTGAACAGATCATTATTTTGCAAGACCAAAAGACTAGCAGTGACCTTTTGGTATCAGTATTAAAACCCAATAGTAATACGTTGCATAAAGCGCTAGCTTGGTGAGTATGACATAATATCTGCGTGTTTTGTATTACTTTGAATGCCCAAGCACGCCACCAGTGGTTCCAAGCGAAAGGTGATTAGTAGAATGCCTGACTGTCACGCAGGCAGTAAGACATACCGTAGTCACATGCTCAAACGATTGCACTGTTCGTGTTTCGGGGCGGGCAATATAGGCTACTGTAGTCAAATATATTGCCGAAAGCTTCTGCGATACATGGCTAGACTTACGGGTGGAATGATCGGCGCTGGATGGGGGTAACCAAAATCTCCTCGGAATTGGACAACATTACCTGTGAAACTGTCTGTTTTTTTTAGGCTATAGCGTGAAAAAAAAAACAATTTTGAAAAAGGGCAAATTGGGAAATTTGAGGGGGTCCGGACGTCGGCGACCCCCCCCCCCGATCCGCCACTGACTACCGTACCACACGGATTACAAAGAACGCAACCACTGTCAGTACTGATGAGTAGTCAAAACTGCTCCTTATATCATTTCTTGTGATAAAGGCCACCGACGTACTTGTACCATAATCTTCACAGCAGGTGTCGAATGTACCCTTTACTTTAGGGTTTGATGTTAACATTCTAAGAAGTTGAGCCAATGTAAGTGCGAGTAATATACGTCCGCCGAGCAGGCAAATTGTGTTATTGTAATACAGGGCCATGGAATGCTATAAAACTGGCAAAGTCGGAAATGACTACCAACTGCATCGCCATTATAACAGGCAATTAATGTGTGTTTTTTATTCGTCGAGAGTAAAATGGTTGACATGCTGTAAGTCGAAGACGACCGTAGTATCAGTTTTCAGAATAGCTTAAAGGGGAGAACATTTTGGACTTTTTTCATGACGAATTGTCACCGGTGAATAAGGTTGCCTTCATAGAAAACGTGTAGCAGTACTTTTATGGAGAAAATAGAGGGAAGGACGCTCTTAATCCATACACCTGGAATCCTTACCACCTATGGCCCACTTGTACCGCTCAACGTGCAGGCCAAAAGCAGAATTCAACATTGTCCAAAGAACAACTTGATAGCTGTATATTTGTCTAGTTTTGTTAATAGCGAAATTTTGACAAGTTTTGAACAGTACACCCTTTCGGGAAACACTTCATACTGTAGTTTCGACTAAGTGTTTTGTGGTGTTTTAGTATTTTAAAGTGTTTCATTCCATTGGATTTTTACAAATTGTTATAATTGACTACACCGATAGATCCGCGGAAGAATGTAAGAGCGATACCCAGTTCTGGCTGGTACTATAATAATCCACGTCCGCCTTAGCCATTGAAACCGCGTTCTTTTCCTATAGCAATAGTGTTGTGTGCATTTGTTTGCAGTTCCTAGCCAGCAATGTCACGCGTTACAGCTAGAAATGCTTTGCGTGGATTTGATGAAGAACAGAAATTGTGGCCGAGTAAGATTTGCTTTACCAATTTACACAGTGCAATGCTTAGACGATACACATCATCATGCCCACTAGTCTTCAGTATCACCATGGAGCCTGATCATAAGCCGCATTTCTACAGTACTAAAGTAGCCTATGTATACAGTCTAGTCTACGACATGTAATAGGTCCTGATTCCACTGGAAGTGGGTCTTAGAAGACTGAACTGACAATACAGCCTATTGTAAGTATATTAAGGAAATGAAGCTGCAGTTTCAGGGGTTTCTCTCGAACTTCTCTCAAGTCTTACAGCCTGGCTTGTGGGTCTAGACTCAATCAGCTTACAACTTTCAAGTTCGTATGTAGGCCTAAAGTCCAGGCCATACATTTGTCCGTGAACATCGTCATACAAACTGACAAATGCTCGAACACTTGTTAGAAAGATTAACCAGCTAAAAGTTTGAATAGAGTTCTGTCACAGCTCCCGTCAAAGCCCCCTGCGTGGAGCAATGTGACGTGTGATTCATACGCCTCAAAGCAGTCCAAAGAGCTCACATGAGTTACTCTAGAGCACCCAGGGGAAAAAGGGGGTCGACATATTCACATTGACAATGTTGACCACCAACGCACTGTTGTTTGTTGTTTGAGTTAGAAAGATGCATGTACCATTATCAGATTGCGTAGATTTCTATGACGAAATTTTTACAGTTTTGTGGTGTTAAGAGTAGGATCGGATGCTTCTCTCGTTATTTTGACAAATTATTCTTGACCGTTTATTCTCGACTTTCAGTTCATAAAATGCGGTTTGTTCCTTCATTCAACAACCAGTCCTTCAAATTCATCTTTTATCTGTATAAAGGTCACCTGGTTGCAAAACTTGAGCCGTAGCCATTCCTCTTGCTCGGTGTGGGTTGGAAAAAAGTTCTCCCCTATTGGAGTTTTTCCCCTATGGAGACACAGACAAAGCATAGAGTGGCTTCAAACAATGTATGCTGTGCCTAAACCTCCTCGCCCACTCCCCTTCCCATTTTCCCGAGGTGAGAAAGCCTCTGACTTTTCCCACCCTTAGCTAAGTTCGTGCACAAACATTACTAGTTTTGAGAAACAAGGTAGTGGCTTACCCATACCTGTTCTCAAAGTTTGCTAGTTAATTCCCCATGTACCGATCCAGCCCCTTCAGTCATGCATGTGAGTCCTGATAAGAGATACAATAAACTAAGTTAAAATAAAGGCTGTTACCGGTGCTTTAAGCAGAACCTATACTCGTAGGTGGGCGAACAGCCATATACGCAGCCATACTACACTAGCACGAATGAAAAAAGAGTAGTCTGTTTTTTCCGAGGCTCAAGAATAGGTATAATTATTCAGACTTGGAGGGCAGTTGTTTTACGACGATAAACGACCACAAATGTGGGAGAAGCTTTTGATATGTGAACTACAACTTCACGTCAGGTGGCTAACCAACTCAACATTTTAGATCGATATGGTTTCTTTTGAAAGGCCAGCTCAGATGGGAAAACCACAGAATCCTCTTGGATAAAAAAATCCCCCTGACTTTGACCAGGCCGAGGATCGAACCTCGAACCTCTCTGCTGCTATGCCTTTTCGCTTCAGTCATATGCCCACCGCCTTTATCCACTCGGCCACAGCATAGGTCAGTCTGATTTATACACAACAATGGTATATACGTAGCAAGACATTTTTTGTGCGGGGGTAAAGACCAAAATTTTCCGACAGATTATATTCTTTAAATAACAATTTTGCTACAAATTCTGTTCCAACATGACGCACTGAGTATGCTTTGCGAGCGTTTAGGGTGTTTGCCTTAAAAATTAAGGTGGGGAACACTCTCCCATTTGCAATGTTTCAAGAAAACCTTAGCGCTTACATGCAGAATGTTACATGTTTCGATATATTAGGGTACCAGGAACCTTTCAAAATTTTTATTGCTGTTTTAGGGTGAGTTACATTAAATCAACGAAGTACTGTTGTTGTGGGTACTAGAAGTTCACACACGTCAATGAACATTTGCGTTCATAAGAAAAAACTCATTGACAAATGCTTTCATCGGAAGCCAGGGCTGGAGGACACGAGGTCGAGTCCGGATTTAAGTCCGCTTTTTTGGACTCGGACTTGGACTTGGACTCGAGCTCTGTGGACTTGGACTTGGACTTGGAATCGGGCCCTCTGGACTTGGACTTTGGATTGGACTCGAAGTCGAGTCCATCAAGGCTAGCCTTTTTTCTTTATCGCACTATTTTTAATTTCATAATTCTCTCAGAAGCAACAGCACTGACCATGTTCAAGGGCCTAATTTTCTTTGATATGGCCTACAGTAGGCTTACTGCAATTATGGCAGTAGGCCTACTGTACGGTAGGTATGAGAGTAAGAAGAGCTGGATACCTGGACCATGAAAAGATCTTAGTTTTAGGAAGATTTGTCAGTTCCTTAAGCATCTTCACAACCACTTTAATTTGGTCTGTGATACAGTATTGAAGGGCATCCGGAAGCAATTGCATGCAGGTGCAGACAACACTGTGATGATGCTTTGGTAGGCTCAGCAAGATGGATTTATGCTGACTCTTTTATGTGTGTATGTGGGTCTGTCTGTGTGTGAAAATGAGCTGGAAGCGGTAAAGCTGTTGGTAACTTGAAAAGATTTTTGTCATTTTTTTTTTGGGGGGGGGGACCAACACGTCAGATTAGATGGATTGGTAAATGCATGATTGAATCCAATAGCAGGGCCTACTAAAGTAAGCTCCTCTTGAACAGGCTACAGTTTACATTGCCAGTGTGTTGCCTGGGTTAGGCCTAAAAAGGATATCACAATTTCAGGCGCGTAGCCAGGAGGAAAAGGGGTAGCCCCTCCTTGATCATATTTTTCGTATTTTTGAATGATTTTTTATGATATTGCTAGTAACTCAAAATAAAATAAATGTTTAGATGCATCTAACAAGGCCTGGGGAGTGCCATTTCCAGCGATCTGGGGGCATTTTCGGCCAAAACTTTCTTGTACACTTCGCGCCAACTCGTGGTGGTGCTACGCTTTACAGATAGTTGGCCTACAGGCTTCGCCCCCTCCTTGGCAAAGTCCTGGCTACGCGCCTGATAAGCTTTAGTGTTTATGGTACTGGCGTGTACATGTTATTCAATCCTCTTTATCACCAGCACTGTGGAGTAGGCTATATATTTAATCCTGGCCAAATTGGAAATGGAAATCCAAATCCAAACCAGTAGTGAATTTTCCACTCTCATATTATTTTACATTTTGGCTTCTGTACCCAATTTTCCACTTAGATTGATATGGGCGGGATGAGCTGACTGGCCATAGTAGTTTTACCATATACTGAGCTCGTTTGGTGTTGGTTGGTTGGTTGTTTTCAGAAAAGTGTTTATGGACTTCAGTTCATCTTATGGGGCCTTAGCCCTCCTTTACCTTTTAGTCTGTTATGTTATGTTATATTACTGTATTGCAGGAAGAATTTTACTTAAATGGCATCTGCCGCTATTTTGAACCATTTCTAGAAAACGCCCTGCCTCCTCCTAATTTGAGACACTAATGAAGTCTTTGGCTGACGATGATTGCAAATTTGTTTTTGACTGACAACATTCATTGCATTTACTATGGTTGCTGGAGAGTTACGCGCTCCCCTTGCTAGCTTGCGACTAAGGGTCCACCCTAATGCCAGGGAAACGGGCCCATTGAGGTCCAGTGGTAAAGCCCTGGAACTTTAAGAGTATTTACAAAATTGTGGGGATTAGAATGACGCTTTCAACTATCTACAAATCGCATGACAATAAGCAGGCCACAAAGATAATTGAAAACCTATGAAAGTGAAACAATAACTCACACTTACCGTTGTTCAAGGTAATTTTAGCAGGTAATTGGTAGCATAGGCGTACGGGGGTCAATATTTCTGGGAGGTCAGGGAAAATTTTTGCCCGAATTTACAATTTTGGACCAAGTTGCCCGAATTTTGATACCGTTGTGTCGGTTCCAAAAAGGCATAATTTGTTTTCTGGGCTGTCTCATTTGCCCGAATGGATCCACTACTTTTGCCCGAATTGGGAGGGCATATTCCCCCCCTGCCCCCCCCCCCCGCCTCGTACGCTTATGATTGGTAGTAGGAGGATTGTGGGAGAGGTTACCATTCCAATCAAGATGTCGTATAGTATGTAATCGAGAGAGAATTTGTTCAAGTTGTCTTACCCAAATCTGAATGATTGCACACCTATTTATAACTAGGTGCGCGTAAAAGCGTGCCGAAAAATATTATTGTGTGTTTACGTTTCTGAATTGAGAATGAAAGGATTGTTGTGTATTCCGTGACAATCGATGGCCATGTGTTGCAATAAATAGAATGGCAGCAAACATTTCCGACAGAGACATTGGAGACTTTGTGGATGGTCAATCCCCCCTCCTAGCTACACCATTGACATACACAATGTAAAACTCACGTCAACTTGAGTCCTTGACATCGTTTTTTACTGGTAACAGGTCAATGCACCATAGTTCCAATATTTTTATAGTATCTCCACAATGAAAATTTCACGGAACTTTGATAAAGGGTCATTGGCGCGAAAATAAGCGGTTTGTGATCCTTATCAGGTACTCCAAGATACACGGACATGATTACAAGAGGTGTATTCTTCTTTTTAAATAGCTCTTTACAAAATCGTCAGAAAGATATGAAAACTCATATTATGCATACCACGTGACTAAACTTTTTACGACAATACGATAAAGATAAAAGAAAAAGCCATGGGCGTGATTACAAACATCCTTGTGTTCCCTATAATTAAACCAGGTAGGTGCATAACCAACTTCGTAATTAAAGATTCCTCAAAATAATGGCTCAGATATAGTTTGAAAGAATAACTCAGACATCGTTTGAAAGAATTCTCTGTATATTTCTGCGACTTTTCACACGAAGCAGCAGGTAAGAACAAATATATTTATTGTTCATACCGATCAGGATCGAGAAAGAAGTTAATGAGGTGAAAGATTTATTTCAAAGCCATCAGCCCATTTAGTCCTATTTTTGTGCTCACTAATTGGATATTCATAAATACAATGACTAAGTTGCTTATGGGAGCAGATGGTATATTTTTCATTAACTCTGTACAAAGCAGAAGTTCCATACTAAAATTAATATTGCGTGTACCACGTGACTTGCCTTTTACCGTATTTAAATACAGGGTTCACTCAACGGACATAAAGGTGTTTATGTGTAATTTTAAAGCCTTTCTAAAAAAAGCAGCAAGTAGGACTCAAAATAACAATTGTACATATCACTTGACTTGAGTTCAGAGAGTTCACAGAGTTGTTTTGTAGACACAGACAATAACAAAACGAACACGAAAGGTAAAAGGGTTAGCATTATTTGTCAAAAGATTGATTAAGGAAATCAAAGACAATAATCAAGACAGAGTAAGCATCCTGTCGCAGGGACAGGGATCGGGGGGATTGGAGCAGTGGCGTAGCCAGGGGGGGGGACAGGGGGCGAGTTGCCCCCTCTGGAAAAATCTTGGGGGAAATTTTGAAAGTGAATATATGGTGAAATTTGCGCATGATCTGGTAAAATTTTAAATTTCTCAACCAGTACACTTTACTTATTTAAAAGTATATGCCACACTGACACAACCAGTCCTCATTAAGGTTTTCAGAGATGGAATGATGACACCATGCTTATAGTTGTACTAGTTATGTTTTACTATCTGTTTTATACTGCATGGGATCTCTGGACCTCTGACAAGGGACTCTGTCCTTTTACTGTATACTTCCAATGTTTCTTGATAATTAAAGCAGCAGCATTGTGGTATACGTTTGCAGTTTGTTAGAATGGGTCAGTGGTCAAGTGCTATACTCTGCTACAAGGGCAGGTCCTCGTAAAATTTGGACAGATTGTGGTGAATGTGGTGAACTGATGAAGGGAAAGGTGTACCAGGGTTCACTTAATTACTGTACTCCACCCATTGTGATTCTGATCTACCAGTAGGACTCAAGAAAAATTCACCAAGACCTGAAGACAAGCAAGATAAAAAAAAAAAAGCTTCCTTAAAAAATAGGAATTCTTAGTGATGTATTCAGTTTACATTTAGCACCAAATGTGGCACCGTTTTGCATCTAGCCCACCTTATATGAGCAAAAATTTTCAAAAGAGGAGGGGGACACCCCCTCCCCTTAGACCCCTCCCCCACAGTGTCGTAGCCAGGTTTTTTTGTCAGGGTTGGCAAGAGCACCAAGATTTCTCCCAATTAGTGATCTGATTCCTAATAATCAGTGTTCCCCGCAGGTCCAGAGTTTGTCCGGGTGCTTTCCTCTGACCTGGCTGATGTGACTGATCGCCGTCCTGGGGAGGGGTCTAAGGGGAGAGGGACACCCCCTCCCCTTTTGAAAATTTTTGCTCATATAAGGTGGGCTAGATGCAAAACGGTACACCTTTCCCTTCATCAGTTCACCACATTCACCACAATCAGTCCAAATTTTACGAGGACCTGCCCTTGTAGCAGAGTATAGCACTTGACCACTGACCCATTCTAACAAACTCCATACGTATACCACAATGCTGCTGCTTTAATTATCAAGAAACATTGGAAGTATACAGTAAAAGGACAGAGTCCCTTGTCAGATGTCCAGAGATCCCATGCTGTATAAAACAGATAGTAAAACATAACTAGTACAACTATAAGCATGGTGTCATCATTCCATCTCTGAAAACCTTAATGAGGACTGGTTGTGCCAGTGTGGCATATACTTTTAAATAAGTAAAGTGTACTGGTTGAGAAATTTAAAATTTTACCAGATCATGCGCAAATTTCACCATATATTCACTTTCAAAATTTCCCCCAAGATTTGTATTTACTTCAGCAATCCAATCATGTTCATACATCTCACTCAAACGCTAGTTTTATGTCGTTGTAAGCCCATTTACTGAAACGTCCCTAATATTCCATATACAAAATATATTCACGATTTATCCAAAATATCTGGCGCTCTCACAGTTTGAATCATTTTGGGGTGATGCAATTCTTTCTTTAAATGAAGAGAGTGCTATATTCATTGGTTCCACTGCATGCATAGTTCTTAGAAACACTTATGAGGAAATAAACCAAGGAAATTAGGAAGTAATTTTAAAATCATCATGACAGCATGAAGAACGTTTGCATGTAAATTGAAATAAAACATTACAAAAATCTTTAAAATGCTGTTTGCTCGGGGGTAGGGGGCTTGGCTTGCACCCCTTTAAGACAGCCCATTTGTCTCGTTATCAGCCTGAGCAGGACTATTGTTCTCATCATAAGTGTACGGACCAGTTTCAGCTGTTCGAAAATAGTATATATCTTGCCCAAAAATAAAATTACTGACAGAATGGGAGGTCCTCCTTGACTCAGTACGCCTATGGTTCCCTACTATGGTCCATACCTCCACCGACAAGCCTCTGGGGTATGAACTCTACCAACCGTTATAGTCTAGGCCATTATAACGAAGAACACGCTGGAATTGTGATTTGCTTGGTTTTCTGCATCCGCCTACAACGCCATTTAAAATTTTCTTCAGCTTAAAGCCAAAACTTTTTAGGTATTCCAGAGGGCTTATCGCCCTGGCCCCCACCGGTGAGAATTTTAAAGACGTAATAGAACACTATTGCACTGTCACGGAAAATGACTTACAACATTACTAGAATTTTTTACGCTGTTGTGAGGCACCTATCGTACATATCGGAGTTGTCCCATTATCCCTTCACGAAGGACAGCTGGAGTAGAACTCTCACTACGAAGCTGCATACAACCCCTTATCATGTTCCCCACCAACGAGCTCAGTAAAGCACCAAAATGATTCACCTTAGTCTACCTCATTACAAAAATCGAAATGGTCAATTTGAGACTTTATTTGACAGCTTAGTGCGCATCCCATGCCATTTGGAGGATACTTCCATGCTTCATTCTAATGCCCACAGTTTTGGAAATGCACCAGGGCTTCAGGGGGTCTTATCCTCTCGTCCTCCACCAGGATGTTTTTCGCGGACCCTAACAGCCAAAAGGCACCCTGGGTTGGGGGTCTTCGGCACTCTTGGGTTTTAATCCCAAAGCCCCCACATGATGAAACCTTGGCTCTACGGCTAACATATCCCCACTTCCGAACACGGCCCTGCTCTTCGTTATAGGTCTTTATGTTAAAGGTCCTTCAATCCCGCCTGAACATATTTAGGAATATGATCATATCTCTTTACACAATTGGTGATTGCACTTTGATTGGGATTAAAACAACAGCTGAATTGCTCTGGTTGGTCAGTAATGACATGGATTGTCAGTTGTATTCCCAACTGGTCGACAGTGGCAATCTGAATATCTTACAACGTAAGTCTCCCACCTGATATGAAGATTAAATTATTCGATCAACTTGTCCTTCGTGTTGTTTGGATGTGAGATATGGGGTTTCCAGAATAATATCAAATTGAAGTCATTCATACTAAATTTTGTAAGAGAATTTTAAAGGTTAGTAAGTATACATCTAATTGAATGGTAAACAGGAAGCTGGGACGACATAAAATTACTAAAACTGTGGAAATGAATTGCCCCGTTTTTGTGTGTAATAGTGGCTAGTAGGGGTGATAAGCTGGCCCGTTTAATTCATAAGTGTTTCTAAGAACTATGCATGCAGTGGAACCAATGTATATAGCACTCTCTTCATGTAAAGGAAGAATTGCATCACCCCAAAATGATTCAAACTGTGAGAGCGCCAGATATTTTGGATAAATCGTGAATATATTTTGTATATATATGGAATATTAGGGGCGTTTCAGTAAAGTGGCTTACAACGACATAAAACTAGCGTTTGAGTGAGATGTATGAACATGATTGGATTGCTGAAGTAAATGCAAACTCACAGTGTAAAAATTGTAGGATAGCCTATTTAAAACTAAGGTGGAATTTGAACCGTATTTACTAAGCCTTGACCACTTTAGTCGAAATATGTTCTGTTGAAAGTTAGATGTGGTAGAAGCAAGTTACCGGTGGTTACGGGTAAATTTAGCAAGCTACCGGTGGTTACGGGTAAATTTAAAGATGTTATTTATCATGAGAGGTAGCCTGCGAAGCAGACTCTGTGATAGATTCCAGAATATGGCGTTCTCTCAGAAATCATAATACACCCCAAGTATACACTATGTACAGAGTCTCCAAACTTTCGTCCAGATTTCTGTGTCACGAAGCCCCGAAACGTGGGATAAATAATTATACATAAGTATGTCACGTGGTACTGAATATTAAAATTTCAATGTGTTGAAAATTCATATCTTAGCACAACCGTGGACGTCGTGGCGAACATACATGTACGTGTTTTGCACTTGTAGGCCTATGTAACGTTAAAATGTAGTTTAGACTGTACGTACAAAGCATACAGATTACCAATTCAGCGAGAAACAAAACAAAATAAACCAGTACATTATTTGATATCATGTACATTGCAGCAAAATTCACAGCAGTTGACTTAATTGGAAAAGACCATTTCAAGATTTTGCTTTTGTAAAAAATGGAACAAGATGCAGATAATCAAGTAAGAAACGAGTACGAGTAAATCTTAACATATCTTCATGTTGTCGCCATCAGTATCACTCGTAGATAGCCTGCAGCTGCTGACTTAACCTAAAATGTTTTCTGAGATTCTGACGTCCGTCGCTATTAGTGTTAAGTTAGGCCCCCGCCTAGCTTTAGTAGTAGCCTGGTGGGCCCGCTGTTACAGTAAGTTGGTCCCATAGCCAAGTAGTTGTCAAGTCCAAACAGTTAGGTCTAAATTAGAAACAGAATTAGTCCCTACCCTAGCCTAGATGAATACTCAGTTCTAGATGAAGGCCGTTGCCTGAAAAGTAAGGTAGGCCTATCCTATATATTTGAGTACTAAGGTATCAACTCACTAGAAATATGGTGACTAATAAAGATAGGGTTTAGTCAGTGGCAGGGGACCACTACCAAACTTCCAAAAGTGTCATGTCGCTGGAACACACTAGCGTTGTGTGTACAGACTACGGATTGTAAGACATACCGGGGAAGCTACACATTCTGAAGCATGGATAGCCCATAGACCCTTTTCCAAATAGCAATTACAAAGGATTGTGGGATAGAGTTTTGGTACATGTTGTTTTTGGCCACAGTAAAATGCCATTGACAGGAACGTCGCACACCAAAAGTTTGTCCCACAATCCTTTGTAATCGCTATTTGGAAAAGGGTCTATGCAGGCCCCGCGAATATTGTCGTATGTGAATAAGGCCTACTAGTTACTGCTAAGTAGCACATATACTTTGCGAAAGTCTTACCTGCTTTTTCCACATGTTATCTTAATTTTATTAGTTTTTTTTTAATATTGTTATTCTTATATGTAAGATGTTTTCAGTGTGACCTAGCAAACCTTCAAAAAGGAGGGGAACAAATCAAGATTGGGCATCAAGAAACTTGTCAAGACTAACGGCATCAAAGTTAGGGGACACATGCATAGGCCTACATAAGTAGGAGGACACGCACAGTTATAGAGGTGCTGGCCATATTTGCAGGGATGAAGCTAGGCTCTAAAGTTATGGAAGTGACAACATTTATTGCAAAAAAGTCAACACACGTACATGTTCAATTTACTCAACCACTGAACATTTTGGAAAAGGACCCTCGTGAAGAATGTGTTCACTCCTCTGCACCCCACAGTGTGCTAATGAGGCTTTCATACTATTCCATTGGAACCATTCACAATTGTAACAGAATTTCCTGTATTTTACTATACAAGTGCGGTATTTACTTTACTAAGCACGGTTTGTTTCTTATCATCACTTCGTGATGCCATAATTTTACACATCTTTAAGAAGCCCAGTCTGAACCTAGATACACTCCAAAATTCCGTCCTGTGTCTATTCTCCCCACCCTCGATAAAATTCTTGAATACCCTGATGTAGCCAGACTTAATGAGCATTTTAATTTTGAGGGTCTGAATGACATGCTTCAGTCTGCTTATAAACCTTTACATGGTACGGAGACAGCTTTACTCGGTGTCAAGACAATATTTTAATTGAATTGAGAAAAGGTAGGGTAGTTTTGATTGTATTGCTAGACTTATCGGCAGCCTTCGATACGATATCACAGCATCATATTTAAAAGGTTTCAAAATGAGTAGCAATGGGTGTCACAGCCCACGAACGTTTAACGGCCGGGTGCGTTGTCAAATAGCCAATCAATATGTGGGTGATGACTAAGGTAGCTACGAACTTTTAGCTGTGTGCAACCTCGAGATTGCTAGCGTTTGATTGCTAGCGTTTGATTGCTCTTGATGACGCTGTCTGAATATTCATTTTAGTTCTTTATTCATGACGTCATTTTTGGATACCGTAAATGGATTCGGTAGATAGTCGGCTCTCCAGGCTATTGTATCGTACTTATGCCATGTAGGTGATGTACACACAATTACAAATGCTGGATATTTTCGCTGATTAAACCCACAATAGCCTTCTTATAGCACGGTACACGAGAGGTCGTGTAATTTTTGCGATGGTGCGAGCCTAAGGGATGAATTCCACTATATGTTTCACTCCCGTTACTTTAATAGTGAAAGAAATTTATGTAAACCTTATTTTAGGAGATAACCATAGACTACTCAAATGGAAGACATTTTTCAGCATTACTGTTGTCAGTGTTTCCAGAGGAGACAGAAGGGGAGCCTTACAGCTGATGAAGAATCCGGTCTGGATTTGAAAAGCTTTCTTTCCCCCAAGTAAGTCCTCTGTAGCGTTGGAAATGGTCATGAATCCATCAAAACTATCAATTAAGACGCTGGCCAGAATCAGGCAATTGACTAAGTCAATCACCTACAACAAAAAAATAGAAACAAACTTTTAAATCTGATTAAGATTTGTAAGTTAATTATGGATACAGGTCTGTGTTGTCCAGAGTCATGTGTGATTGCGTCATCTGTTTTCCATGATTGTTTTTTTTTACATTGGTCCCTTTTTGTATTTTGATGTTTTTGCCATATAATTCCTATCTGTTTACCTATTATCAGCCTTTTATTTCTTATTGTTCAATTTTGTGGGGTAAAATGCTTCTGCAGTACACATTAATAAACTTTTTGTCATTCAAAAACGAATTTTTCGTGCTTTGGATCAAAAATCTAAGCAGGACCACTCTAAGCCGATATTTTTAAGGTACCACGCAATATTTGATCTTTCAATGCTTCAGATTTTGGTATTTATGTATCAGTTCTCTAAGAATCACTTTCTAACTTTTGTGTTGATTTCTCTTCTGTCTGTCACTGAAAACCTAAACTAGTCAGGATGGTGTTTCTCCAGACTAATTTGACTGACTAGCGTAAAATTAGTCGGTGGATTAGTCAGTGATCACAAAGTAGTCAGTTGATTAGCGAAATAGAGAATAAAACTGAAACTGAAACTAAAGTGCGAAGATGCGGCCTTGGGCAATTTAAACTCAGTGCAAGCTATACTGTAGTTTTGTCTGCGTGGTGTTTTAGACAAGTGTTTTCGTTTTCACTGGGGGAGGGGATAGAAGTAAACTTAGTAAGGAGAAATTTTACTGTCTGGTGCTAGATTGTAATAGTGGATATAAGTAGGCATTTATCACGTTATCACATAGTGTGTACATCGCCTTACTAAAGGAAAGACTTAGCCCTATGTCATTTCTCCACCCATGGTCAATTGAACTGATCTATTCCGTTCTGCACTGTAGGATACTTGAGTATTCGAGCAGCTCAGACAAGCCAAGTTAAATGCGCCGTTAATAAACAACAGGTAATACTCAGAGGCCGTTACGTAAGTGGTTAACAAGGGCTACAATTGCAGTGTCATTTTTGAATAGCTAGGAGAAGGATGTTATCCTCACTTGGCCAGCTCATGGGTAAAATTGGTGATTTGAGCAATTCCAGGAGTTCAAGAAAGTTTTGACCCTTTTGTCCAATACACAACTTGGGATTAACAGGTAAAAGCAGCCTCTTGGCGGTACACTTCAAATTCAAATTTTACTACTTCGAAGTTAGTCTACACTGGAAAAAGTCCCTTCCTCTGGATTTCGTAGGGTGAAAACCAAACGTTATTCCCAAGGGGGTTCTGCTCCCTGAAGGAGCTATGTCCCCACGAAGGAACACTATGACTTATCGTGACCGTGACAATCCTCTCAGCCGTCAGACCCTCACATCATAAGCAGAAGATCCAGGTCTCTAAAGGCCTCGTGGTTATGCATATACAGTTCGGTATGTTGCTGTTTCCAGTTTGCCAGGCTGCCAGGGGTTTTGCTAGCAGCAAACTTTTCTGATACTATTGCCTTTCTTCGTTCTGATTGGTGGAATCTTTACACCACTCCCCACATGCTATAGTAGACATGGTGTTTCTCGATCATTCGCCAGTTCCGTGTGCTATTATCATACATGCAGGCTTCCTTCTGTTGTCATGCTAATTAGCATACACTTTGCATGACCGACGAGCCTCAAAGTGTTATTGACTGGCTACTATAAAACATACTGCGAGCTATCTCTTCCATCATTCTGAAACCAGCTCTCTGCATCACAGGCTCTGAAAAGACCAGGACAACGCCGTTGTCGGTAAATTCCTGCAAGATAAGTTTACCACGAAAGAGGTTAGTTTCATAATATCGTTTACGTTGTGAACATATGGAACTGTTTGCTTCATCTTCTATTTGTAAGGGAAATATTGCATTTATGATTCCATACCTTTAAAACTATGATTTACAGATTTAGGATGACAGGCATTTTAAAATAGGTTGGTTAACTTTATTTTTAAGTATCATGGGAAGAAATACAGTGCTTTGTGGCACATGAATAATTTGATCACCCAAACCATTGAAGAAATACTTCCATGCCCAAACTTTCTAAACGTGAGATGATGCAAAATTCATTCTACTGTTTTAGCGGGAAAGGTTGCGTTTATTTTACAGAAAAGTTTCATATTTATTGAACCAATAGTAATAGATACAGAATGATAAACAATTCAAAATAAGGCAGTACGGTAACTTTCTTTTCAAGAAATAAGGCTTTCACAGGAAGTTAATGGGTTATTTGTTGCACAAAGTAATTTGTTTGGCCAAACTTTCAAAAATTCAAATGATGCATCATCTGTTACTATTGTAATGCATAATATTTTGTGGAGATGAAGCTACCACTAGAATTTATTGGTGAAACTTAATGGTTTAATAATGATTTTAAGGTATTTTCTTTGTATGCCATGTTGGTGCATTTTTAACGCAATATTTCTCTTTAATGTGTGTCTAGAGTTATTGGTGAGAATGAGTTTTGATAATGATAAAAAGTTATTTTCCGTATCATATTGATGGAATGAAAACACAACGTTTGAATTCAAAGGTCAAAAGCAGTCGCCCCAAACTTATTTTGAAACAATAGCTAAATGCCACAAATTTCTTCTTATTTCTCTTCCAAGTATCTTTCATAATATTTCAGGACATAAATATTGCATATTCAAGGTAAACAAAGCAGTTGCTCCTTGTAAATTTTACAATTGAGTGAGAAAAATACTGTCACATGATTCTCAAGAACCACTCAGGAAACAGGATAGTCTACTATACAATTCTTTATTGGGGTGACTGCATTCTCCCTTTAAAGGGCAATTTTCGTCATCCCAGACAGTTCAATTCTCCCAACAAAGCAACAAGTGTAGCTCCTCCCATAACTGTATAAAGCTCCATCTTGTGCAAACAAACCTGTTTTATTGCTTCAGGCCATATCCTAGTGTGCATACAATGCTAAAATGTGTAATTCAAGCGCTCCCTCTGCATTGTGTGGAATGTTAGTTATTCTGCATCATTTGAATTTTCAAACTTTGATGTCAATCAAAAAGCAGTAACGAACTGAGAATTTTGATACCCCTTCACCAAAATGTACTTTGGGATTATGACATAAACCCCTCAGGAAAAACAATGCTACCAGTGTCCTTGAAACAATTAAGGTTGAAAAAAACAAAGGCTAACATTAGCCTTACATGGTATGTCCATCTTTCCACGCCTTATATTTGCATATTTAGCTCATGTTTATCCATGATACAAGTGTGAAATAGAAATTACCCTGTAAAATAGTCAATATTTGATGGATTTTAATGGGAATTGCGGCTGTTTTCTGGATATTTAATGCTTTCCACATCAAATATTCAACTATGTAATATTCATGTCACACGACCTTTAATAAAATGATGCTTTTTCATATGTGAATGTATCGCACATCCCCCATATTACAATATTTTCCAATCTTCCAGTTCAGTTTAGTTACTGAAGGTATCTTAACCGGTTGTTAAACTGTCCCACGTACGCAGTTGACTGGTTAAGTTTGCTCCGGCAGAGCTCTCTCTTTTTCTCTCAGTGAAACAGCCACCTCTCTGCGCAGACTTTGAGCGTTGACGTCACAGCTCGCTCTCGCCGAGACCAGCTCTATAGAGGTTATGCACCGACGTCACTGTGTCGCGCGTTTCTCTATTTTTCCATCCAGGCGTACATTGTTCCCCCCCCCCCCCCAAGTTTATCAAACGACGATAGTCGGAAAATCTGAAATACCAATTTGAATTTCTGACATCTCAGTCTAGCACATTTTTCCGACTGAGCCTGTGTCAACTTTGTATATAATTTCCAACTGGTATAGCTCAGGTGAGAATAATTCCAAACGTTATTTTCCTCACGTAAAATCGAATCAAAACTGTCCTTTGTCACAGAATATTTGTGTACGTGTGTATGTGATGGATCTATTGTAATCATTTTCTATGACAAATGTTCCTCAAACTATCAGAATTTCCCAAATTATTCTCAAACTGTCAAAATTTTCGCGCGTTCCGCCCGCTTCAATCCTTACCTCAGTGTTGTTCTTATTATCAATATCTTCCGATAGCAACTTTCAGAGAGAACAACAGCAGAAGTTGAAAGCTGTCTACGAATTACCAGGTAAAAGACTGGCCTTTTGAGTGGCATGTTGGTATGCTGGGCAATTGAATGTGTATCGATGCAGATTCTGAATATAGGTTTTGTCATGGAAATCTTATTTAATGACAAATTTGCACTCCATCTAATGACCATTATTAAAGTAATTATACCAGGCACTGTTCTACGGGGGGTAGGAGGGCTTTAGCCACCCCCATTTTTCCTAGCCCCCCAAAATTGCGCAAAATTTTATATAGACTAATATTGTTGGAGACATATACATGTTCAGAAAATATTCCAAATGGCTATATTTATCAGGCCCGTAGCCAGTAAGTTCTGTAACGATTCTTTCTATAACTTAAAAAGATTTTCGTCCGTTACCGCGCTTTCATCTATACTTCTTTCTAGTGGTAACGCCCGCCGTTTCAAACATATTGGATTTATTCAACGTTTCCACAAACATTGTTCTTTCGTGTAGGCGTGATTCTAGAGAAACACGAAAGTGCATCGTTGCGAAGTTCTATCCTCTTTTTCTTTACTCTTGGAAGATTCTTCTTTCAGCCTCGCCATCGTTGCAAACATATTTTGTAAAAAAAAAAGATTTTTCAGTTTCGTAGGATCCTTAATAGGTAAGATAAAGAATGCAATCCTCGACGAGGACCATGCAGTCCCCCCCCCCCAACAACAACACATTTCATGGTTTTTCCCTAACGTAGGGCAGATTCTTCAATAAAAACCCGAACTTTTTCAACGTTCCTTAATGAAAAAAAAAATTGAAACTTTTTTCAATATAACCCCAAAATTTTCGGCGCGCTACGAGCGCCTATATTTCGAGTTTGGCAACCCATTGCATCTGTCCGGGATTAGAGTAGCTGGCCCCTACTCATTGAGCTTGTCATGTCAGCATATCAAAGCACCACCGCTGGCTGAGCCTGCATGCAGGTTTTTCATTTTGGCATTGAAGTATACCCCCAAATTTCGGCGCGCTTTACGCGCAATCCTCACAATCCACGTTGTAACACATATGATCATTATAAGCACAAACGTACCAGTGAACTTTTATAGCACAAACTGGGTGTACATTCTGAAACGCGCTTGTTAACCCTTCACCCCTTTTGCTGCTATACCTACCTGGGAGGTCTAATATCACCTTTCTGCACCTATACTCTCCCAGATAGGTAATTCTCATTGCTGGAAGGTGTTCGTCTGGATTTTCGTTCAAAACCAGTAAAAATACAATAGATGTAAAGTGCTTGGCGTCATACTCTATATTATCTTTTGGATGTCAGGTAATAAGCATTACGTCATTGCCCCCATTTTATGTAATTGATCCAGAGCTTCCAGAAGGTATGTGCCAGCCTGAGATGCCCTTTTACAATGCACAATGAAGGGAAAGAAAATTTTCGTAATAGTCCAAGAAAGTTTCTGTAGACTACATGCACGTATTTTGCGTAAAAGCTTTGCCCGAAAGAAGGCAGTAAAGTAGCCAAAAGGGGGCTTCAGGAGATTTGTTGACAACGTATTCTTCTCTTAGACAACATACTCTCTGCTTTCACCTAACCGAAAATTGGAATTAACTAAATTATGAACATTTTCCAGCCATATATGATCAGCTCCAAATATCCCAAAGATAGCACCATTTTGCATCTAAGCAACCTTACCTTAACAAAAATTCCTCAAAGGGGACTCCCCTTAGACCCCTCCTTCAGGACGACACCTTTATGTAATGATAAAGGAAGGATACCCAATGCTGTATACCGTCAACGCAGGGCGCATAAAAAGAAGGTGCAATTCACGCTCCGCCATTCATTTGAAAAATCAAAACCACAGTTATGTATGTTTCCCGAAAGGATACTTGTGGGAGATGACCTTTTGTCCTAAAAAAGTTGAAAGATGTGGAGAAACACAATCTTTACAACAATTAATCCCAACATGGCAGTCTATATAAGTAGTAGAGATAGTTAGCGAGCTGGTCTCAAGCAGTTTAGTTGTGCGGCGTAGTGAAGTTCGTACCCAGCTCCGAGGAAATACTATTTCAGTAACTGCAGTAACCGACCGGATGTGATTGTTTATACACATAAGGAGCTCATTGTACCTGTTATGCAAATTTTCAAGGTACGCGACCTCTGTAGGTCATACTTTCAAAGCGAAAATTTTGATAGGAGCTCTCTGATTTACACGTACAATTTGCGTATAAAATTTTTGACTTGATCAACGCCAAAACTGAGTACACCTTAAAAAAATTGTATTTCTACCACATTACTTGCTCTGTGAAGCGTCTAGCACGATTCCGGTCAATTTCATTGTCGCTGTTTAGGTTGCATGTGTTGCGATACCCCTACCTGCATAATGACACGAACCTTTAAAGAATCAGGAAGTTGCTATTGTCAAATAGCAACTTCCCTGGAAGAATGTAAGATTCGTCGACTGTGAGAAACGGGTTTTAAAAAGACATGGAAAATTCAATACAGGCTGATATACAAACATTCAGTCTTTCAAATACTTATTTTCAATTCGAAGTTATTATTTATCCGATAAACCAAATTGCAGTACTGTCTAATTGTCATAAACTTCTAAGCAGAATTATGTCTGCAGTTAACAGCACCCCTAGCAACATAATAGCAATGACTAATTAGCAGGAAGATAGTTCTTCGACTGTAAAGTAAAGCAGAATAAAAAGAAGATACGGTTGTAAATTCGGTAAAAAAGTAGTAAAGATCACATGCTATAAAATGTCGCAACTAAATTAGAGCATATTTTTAAGCACTCAAGTCTGTGCATACTTTTCATAATGTATTCTATGGTGTAAAAGTATCTAAATATTTACAATTCCCCTACTAGAATAATAGTAACGACTACCTTTGATAAAATCGTAAAGCAGAATGAATTCCTCCATCTTCGACTTACATGCTTATCCCTTCAGTTGAGCCAAAGAGAAGCACACAAAACACCCTTACAATTGCAGTCAATTACGACTTTGTACGTTATTAAACATCTGGTGACCCCAAGTTTTATGTACCAAAAACGGCGTTCGCTTTCTCTTTGTAAAGACAATGCATCAAGCAACAGTGACTGCTCATTCGTACAAGTTTGTGACAGTCAATTTCGACTTGACAATTCCCAGTCCCTCTCAAGTTTTTGCAGGTCGAGGAGAGTGACTCCAAAGATTTCCCTTTCGGGAAACCAAAAACATCCAGCCAGTCGGAAAATTAGAATTCACTTAATTATGGACATTTTCTAGCCATGTATGATCAGCTCCAAAATCCCGAAGATAGCACCATTTTGCATCTAAGCAAACTTAACTTAACAAAACTTTCATAAAGGGGAGGGGACACCCCCTTAGACCCTTCCCCCAGGACGGCACCTTCAGGTAGTGACAAAGGAAGGATCCCAAGCTGTGTATAAATGCAGGACGCATAAAAAATGGTGCAATTTACGCGCCATTTTTCATTTGGAAAAACATCCATCCAGTCGGAATGTAGGGACCTTCACACCCCCAAACGTATGAACCTAACTACGGCCCTAGATGTGTTTGGTCATGGCTGCATGGGTGTGGCACTCTGCTGAAAGAACAGTAGACCTACGGATACCGACAATATCCTCCTCGACAGTTGGGACCTGGTCCCACTTAAGTTTTAAGAATAGTTCCAAATCCTTCATTTTCCCTTTCCTCCAGGCCAGTTGGAAACATCCGTTAAGGAATCAACATAACGTTACGTTCCTCCCCGTCCTTTTTCACGATACAGGAAATGTTACCAACAAATGGCTATTTCTTACTTATTTGCATATCATTCTTCATAATAACAACTTGTGCAGAGTCTTTGTTTATCTCCAGGTTTTCAGGATCACGTGCGGGTGTACAGTCGAGATTGCGAATAGGCGTATAAAACTTGTCACCTTTTCATTTAACTGCGTCAAGGTGACGCTAGAACGATGCCGTTACTGTTTTGAGGAGATGTAGTGGGAGACAGTGTGAATTAAGTTGTGATGTATACAACTGTATATTGTTCTGCTTCTGAAGAAGATTCGTTGATAGTAGTAAATACATCAGGCACAAGGCTATCGTGAGCACTGTGGGTCAGGAAGCTTCCACCTGTCAGGTGGGGTATAACAAAGTTACGTTGGGTAGTAATGTCGGAAATGTGCACGCACTTGATATTTTTGTAGTCGCCACCCCCCCCCTCCCAAAGAAAAAATGTGACTCTGAAATTTTCTAGGCCTGCTTTGCCTATTGGATCATCCGGCCTCGCCCACCCCTCCTCGTTTGCTTAAAGGCCTGACTTTGTTTTACCAGATCAACTACATTTCAAACTTTTGCACCGCATCACATACCTTATGCGCATTAAACTTTTATTTGAATCCCTTTTAGTGAGAATAATTTTGCGTGAGATTTATAAACTCGGTCCCATTTTTCTTGAACCTGAATTAAAAGATCCTATACGCCTATATTTTAAAAGAAAAAATACCTTCAGTATTACGCAAAACAAAGAACGATAGGACTAATGCTTTTAGTGATTCATTACCTATATAATATATTTCCTGAAAGTTTTTTCTGGTTTACGCTTCAAATGTATTTTGAAACGAAATTGCATGGATCTTACATCTTACATTAAACATTATTTAATTTTTGACATTCAGTATTCATTAGCCTAGTAAAATTCCTTTCAAATCTCAGACTAACAGTTCTAATAATTTGAATAAAGTAAATGATACAGTGAATGACATGTTGTGTTCCAGATGTATTTTCTTCTCAAAATGACCAGCTGACATATTTTTGCCATAGGCAAATTGTAAAAAGTAGGTGTAGCCTACCGGTATCTTCCCAACATATTCAGATAAAACACATTAAAAATTAGATCACGCACTTTGTGGGGTCAAGTTTCATAAAAATGCCACCATTGAAAACGTAGGCCTCATGACACTTTAAAACATTTCAAAAGCGGTTGGAAAGTCCTCTCTTTAAACCCCTTCCCCTTGCCACACAAATTACTGAACGAGGATCACCCTCTCCCCATCTTAGAAACCCTCCAGCCAATGAGTAGTCACAAACACACCCGAGGTCCAGACACCTGTCTTCGGTACACGGATGGAACTTCCTTGCCAGAATAAACCCTGTTGTTGTGAGCCTGTGTCTTATGGACGGTAATTTTGAATACCTCATTGTGTTTTAGAAATACAAAAATGCTTCTGCAAATTGGAAGTTTAATCCTTTACGTAATGAATTATTGTTCATTTGACCTTCGATACGAATATGTTCTACCCTTCATCAACACATGGAACTTCGTATAATTTCTTTCCTATCTTATTCCTTTCAGTGTTGGATCAGTTTATATTAACATGGCCTCGTTTCGGTTCACGCTGTTTTTGTCCCTGGTGACTCTCCTCGGCATGTGCGCAAGGACTGACGCCTTATGCCCACCTGACTGGGAACCTGACCAGGTACCTGGCACCACATACTGCTACAGGTATTATCAAATTGAAGGTTGTTAAACTATGAACGACAATTAAAACTAAATGGGAGCACTATCAAGGCAATATAACAAAGTTAACAGTGACTATTTGTCTCACTATCACTGCTTGCACGACAGCCGCCCATGCAAACCCGTCATCATTCATACTCCCTACCAACAAGTCCCCTGAATCATCAAATCGACCAGCCTTTAGTCTAAGTAAAACTGTCTAAAACAAATGATAAAAATCATCATTTGTGTGAAGTGTTTAAGTGTGCATATAATGCAATTTTTAGTAAAATGCTTCAAGCTATAGTGCCCACAGTTTGTAAATATCTCAGACATTCAGGGGACTTGACACCATGTCGGGGAGCATTTATAGACATGAAAGAACAAAGTTTACAGGGCTAAAATAAACAAAACCTATTAATAACAAGTCTCTTCGGAGTATTGCAGTTAGGCTAACTTTAATTTGTATTTATTGGAGCTAATTATCCCCGCGCTTCACACTAATCCTCCATTGCAGATTTGTCTCTCTATCCTGTATCCTTCACTCAGGATAGCGTGAGTAGATTTATTAATTCAAACCCGCATACAACCCCTACCATCATCCATACTTCCCACCAAACTCTCCAGTCCCCTACGTCACCAAAACAATTAGGCTGCAGTTTATGGTGAGTTATCATGAAAACAGCAATGGTAGCTTTCTGTTTAAATGCGCGGTACATTACCATTTGAAGTTTGTGAAATGCTTCATCCACAACCAGTGTCGGTTTGGGATTATAAGTCAGTCAAACTACCCAAACCTATGAAGCTCTCAGACAAACTGAGACCTACCTGGAAAACCAAAGCAGTATTTCATGGAACAACTTACGTTGAAAAGATTTCTGTTCTCCACACTATCAGACTATGCAAATTGAAAAAACACATAGTATATAGGTTATACAGAAATGTACAATTTTGCATTTCCTGTAAGCCTCTTACAGAGCTTACTCTAGTACACGGCGGTTGTAAAAATTAATTTTTTTACAATATGGCAAGGTGGGGGTTACTTGAGAATTGAAAAAAGAATTAATGTACACCAATTTAATCACGATTTTTCTTCTCCAGTTTTTGTCATGTACAGTGTTGGAGGTCAGACCAGGCCTCACCTCGAGGCCAAATCCTGAGGCTTCATTGTGAGGCCTCATCGTGAGTCCTCATCCTCAGCCGAAGTCTCGGCCTCGTACCTCTGGCCTCGAATTTTTAGCCAAGGACTTTTGAGGCCTGTACGAGGCCATCTGCCCAATGATACGTAATAATTGCCACGAATGGTTTTACTTTGTTTCTCACCAATAGAGTCTTTCGTGGTATTGAATCAGTATACAGCAAGGGTTGAACCAGAGGAGTACAGGGCTCTAATTTCGGAGAGGAAAGGGCGGCCACAGCCCAAGTTTTGGGAGGACCATAAACGTATGGAACCATTTGGATGAGGAGCACAGTATATTTTCCCGAATCTATGGACCTTTGAAGAGGAATTTTGCCCAAATTTCAACAGATTCTACCAGAATTTCTACAGATTCTGCCCTAATTTCTAAAGTTTCTGCCCAAATTTTGGAGCTGTCCAAACATTTGGGGACATCATGCCCCCTGTCCCGTCTCATACGCCTATGGGGAGGACTAGAACCAGGACGGGGAGGTCTTGCATCACATTGGGGAAGATTAGAATTCATTGACGAGCTAAATTTTGATATCTTTAAAATAACGCTAGCTTATCACAACTGGATGGCAAACTGATCTTTCATCATAGCTTACTAGCAGATTGTTTTCTCCTAACTGTTCACGTTTTTATACATACACCAGGGCTTTTAGAATGGTCACCCGGAACCCCGTCAGGGTCCATAGGCGAGCTCTTCGACCCAACCACGCACGCAGAACACTTCGCGAACCCATGACGCCTTTGACGTTGTTAGGCCGTTCCAACATTTTCATCGTATATCAAATAGGAATTGCGCTTTTGGTTGAAACAATACCTTTTCTCCCATATGCTAGCAATCCCACTCATAAACCTTAGAAGTAATTGCTTGTGTTTGTAATGCGAGTCCCTCTATTTTTGTAAGTTGGTAAATTCAATTTTTTTCTCTTTTACTGGTTACCTGATACTTCGTAGAGGAGGAAATGCAGTAAGTAATTTGCGCTTTAGTCGCCGTTTCGTGCAATATCGTTACATGAGGTATTGGTCTCCTTAATACTACTAAAAACTTCTTTCCCCTTCTCTATTACACCAATTGCCTCAAGGCTGGACGTTGCCATTGTCCAGATCATGACATGTGATACAGCTTGTTGGAAAGAGATAATTAATTGGCTCGGCGATGGAGATAGCCTCGAGCGTTAGAAAGTGACATATAATCCTACCCCACGAAAGTCCAACGTTTTTGTTGTCGGAAATCTAACATTTTTAACGGGTTCAATACGGCATGTACAGATGTATGTCGCGTGTGTAATGCCAAAATTTCTTATATCTCAGCTCCTGTCACGAGTGGCCCTGAGGCAGGGATGGAGGACTCGAGTCCGGACTTAAGTCCGCTTTTTGAACTCGAGCTTGGACCTGGGCTAGGGCTCTCTGGACTTGAACTTGCATGCATGACATAGTGCTTCAAAAATTTTACTACACATAGAGACTTTAACCAGTGGTAGCAGGAAAATTCCCTCAACTGGCTGAAGGGCTGACCCATTGCAGAGAAAGCGGGATGCATTGTATCGTATCCACCCGACCTACACCATAGAATTGTCACACCTACCGCCGCCAGTAGCTTACGGTATCGTACGACAAACGCAAGACAAATAAGGCGTGTTAGTATGAATTAACTTCCCGACCTATGCGGAAAACTGTGTGTTTACATAGTAATGTTGTTATCTTTTTTTTTTTAACTTTTTAAAGTTTTGTTCCTAAAACAAAATGAAGAGTGCATGTATAGTTACAACTTAAAAGGCCCAGGAAATGAAATTTCTGGCAATCTGGGAGGTAAGAATTTTCTTGATACACACTTTGTGCCAAATAGTGCACGTTTCGGTTTGATGGTGTCATGATCGATGGTGGTCCTCTTTGGAAAATGCACCCCGCTCTCCCCATTAGATATTTATCAAAACAGTTACTAAACTGTTCGAAGATACGGCATTTTTTCGTTCACAAGCTTTGCGCCTCACCTATCGCAGACAAACTGATTGTTCGGGTGCCACTTCCTCTAGAACAGCTTGAGTGGAACTCTTGTTTCAAAGCTGCTTAAAAAAGTTTAATATTCAACCATACACTGTTAAAAATATCTCTGTTCATGTACAGCAAATTTGCTGTCAATTGGGTTTCATACATGAACAACAAGCACTTGTCTATGTACAGAACCACCCTGTATTTTTACAGAACTTCATCTCTGTTCGTGTACAGCAAATTTGCTGTCAATTGGGTTTCATACATGAACAACAAGCACATGTCTATGTACAGGATGCTCCAGTTCAGGTACAGGACCACGCTGTTTTTTTACAGAACTGCACAGTACTTAACAGGATATCACATGTATGTCTACAGAAAATCTCCTGTTTATATACAGGGTAAGTTGTACTGCAACCGTAAAAGTCTGTATTTTTACACTCTTAACCACCTTGTATACAGCAAAGATTCAGTTCTTATACGGTGTATAAATACGTTGTATGTATCCAGTGACCTTGTTGTGTTTGTACAGAAACGTTTGTGCAGTTAACATGACCTGTCCATATTTTAACAGCATCCCTCTTAATGTAGACAAAACATTGTTGCTTTTATAGGCATAGGCCTATTTGTTCTGCTGCGACCTCACGTGAAAGCATGTTAAATCATGGTTTACCGTGGTAAATTTACAACAATTTACACCGCCTGGTATATGCAGTAAATTTACCTTGGCTCTATATACCATAGTAATTCTTCCACTATTTACATGTGTCGATTGTGAGGTCTAGTCTCGGACTTAGAAGAAAACTAGAATACTTATAAGCATGTTTGCAGAGAAGAGAAGAGAAGCCACTCTTTCGGGAGAGGTTGGCGACCCAAAGAGAGCCTTTGGTTTGTATAGCCTATCCAGATTTTCTTCAACGCCTGTACCGTGTACGGGTGTTTCTCTTGGGGCTTTCCGGTGCCGCCACCTTTCTTAATTCCTCCTTCTTGGCCGATGGCCTAGCAGAAGAAGTTTGTCCAACATCTTCTTGGTCTCTTTTCTTTTAAAGTTGATTCTTAGTACAATTTTGCACTGCCCTCCTTTTCAAGGAAGCGCTGACGTTGCTTTTTGGTCTGGCAAGATAATTGCTCACACCAGACTCTGCAAAGCCCCCTTCTCGTTCGAAGAATCGCCGTTCCATGACTCAGAGAATTTCTCAGAGCAGTTGAGGGAATTCGGAAGTCTGGGTGGGTTTCTGTGAATTCTCTCCTTTTTTGAAGAGGTTGTTCTCTGAACACAAGTTATTTTCTCTTCTTCAGAGTGTGGAGTCTTTGAGGGAGGCAGGTAGTCTCTATAGGCCTACGTTAGGCCAATCTGCATCGTACAATCGATATTTTGAAACTGAGTACATGGCGTTGTTTATATTTATATATATAGGCATTTTTGGACGTGAAAGAGAATACCATATATACTGAGCCCTGATTGGATGAACGCCGAAAGCGGCAATTTGAGCTTGAGAGTTTTCAAACACATTTGTGCTAGTTTGCAGTTCTTTTCGACTGTTTTTAGGTGTTTAGAACCCCGCTTTTGTGGGATGAAAGGATGAACCAGTATTTTCTTTCGGTATACGTCGGAGATTCCGTCCTAAATCTCAGTGCTTCTAACGTGCGTCTCATTAATGATCATTAAAAATATTTTTGACACTGAATAATGAAAGCAGACTTAACAGTAGCACAATATAGTATACAAATTATCGCGTCTTCTCTGTGGAACATGCTTTGTAAGCTTGTGTGATATTTAATAACAAAAATACCACACACATTACAATTTACAATGGTAATATGTATAAATTTACGAAAATAAATTTACAGCGAATGTACAATTATACCCGTTTCTTATAATGGCCTCGAACTCGGTGGAGAATTATACTGTGAACCTTTAATTAGCTACAAGACATAGCGAGGCTCTATCTATTATCCTGCTGTATTGGCCTCAGTATCAGGGCTGCCACTCAAAATTTTCTCCTTCCCCTTGCAATGAACGGAATTTCACCTACAAAATTATTTTACAATCCACAAATAAGTGTAAGACACTGTGGAGTTGGTAATAGCTACCTCCAGTATATTGAACAGAACCTTCAGGTGTGTAAAAATTACTAAGGCTAGTAAGCCAAATGCGGTAGGAGAGAGAACGTCACCCTTTGAACTCACTGTGTGTATTATATTTATATTACAATCATAGAAATTAAAGTAAGGCCTTACTTTAATTTCTATGATTACAATATTTTCTTAAAAATGACATAGACTAGTATTCAAATGACAAAAACAGATTTCATGGAAAATTTGCTCTTTGAGGAATATAAAAGTTGTTAAAATCAAGCCTGATAAACGTTTTAAAAAAGGAAGCAGAGTAGGCCTACAAAAAGTTTGTAGCAATTGTGCTTGTCACTTCAGGCCTCCAATTACACACTTTTCGCAATTCTCGAAGACCAAGGCTGCCATACCAGTTGACAAGGACAAAATAATCCTATGTACTCTCCACATTTGTAGTAGCACTGAAGCTTTACGTACGAGGTAGTCTAGTGTATATAGTAGTCTTAGGCTTTCTCTGCCCTAGATCATTAAAATCTCTGTTTGAGGGAGTTGATTCAAATGGCCCGGGCAGGGGCGTCCCTAAGGATCGATGAGTGTGGGGGGGGGAGGGGGTGCTGGACATTTTTTTCCCGACAAACGGGCTATATTTTCGACAAAAAATGCCTCAACGCCTGTGTCAAGAAAGTTTTTTTTTTTCATTTTTGGACATTTGAGGAACCTTAGATGCAATTTGATGCATCATTTTGGACAAAATTACTGCAAATTTCGATATTTTTTACAGAAGAGACAATAAGAGGTTTTCGTCCTTGGAAAGTGGGGGGGGGGCTGAACCATACTTCCGCCCCCTCACAATTTTCGCTGATAGACTTTTGAATATATCCACCTCGGCAATGTGCGCGTACGGTTTACCTGCAATCCGACTGTGACCCGCGCGCGCACGGCGGGGGGTCCAGGGGATTCAAGGCGGGGGGGGGGGAAATTGGTAGTAACTAATATTTAGAATAATATTTCCATTGTTTAGGTGATTAGTGGTTTATTCCTTTAAGAAGAAACTGCATTTTTCTTAATTACGTTATTAGGTACATGTAGCCCATTACTCGTCAGGCCCGTAGCCAGAATAGCCAGTTTGAGGGGGCACATCGATGATAGAGTTTCACCGGCCTGGGGTGGGGTCTAAGGGGAGGGGTGTCCCCCTCCCCTTTGAAAATTTTTTGCCTATTTCAAGAACACTAGATGCAAAATGGTGGGAGATTTTCCATTTTTTCCTCCTATATTTGTATTCCAAAAAGGCTGGTCTCGAAAGAAATTTTTCCTCCTTCAGTGCAAGACCTTTTATTGAAAATTTTTTGAGGGACACGTGTCTCCTCTTGTCCCGTCCCTCGTAGCTACGTGCCTTCTACTCGTATAATTTAGAGAAAAGTCTGCTTGGTTTCCTCTTAAAGAATCGTCGCACAACGTCATCGGTATCAATATGGATTTTCCGGTAGGTAATCAGTAGCGCCAGGGCAGGGGTGGCGCCAGGATTTGCCCGACAGGGGGACTGGCCCGACAATTCTGTAGCCCCAAATAAAATATTTTTTTCTAACGAAGTCAGGAAACTGCAAAAGAAAGAGGCAATTTTTTCCCGACAGCCAGCAAAATTTCCCGACGGACGACACTTTGAAAATTTCTGGGGGGGGGGGGTGAAGCACCCTCCCACACCCCCGGTTGTTCCTCCCCTGGGCCCGGGTAATGCTTCGGAGTGAGCTCTGATATTATGTACATTTTACACTGAAGGGTAAGTGTTGGTTATTGCTATATACTGCGCTTAAGTGGGATCTCCTTCTCATGAACATGACACTGTGTTGCTCTTGCCCACTGAAGTGCACTGTGAGGTACAGTAGCTTATATCCTTTGAACTGGACATTTTTTTTTTAGATTCCCCTACCCCCTTACGAAACCTCTGTTTTCTCCGCAGGTGCTACCTACTCCCTACAATTTGCCAAAATCCCCCACGTTAGGGGTTCCCCATACGCGTGGCAACCTTGCTAAGTATACTAGCCTAAAAGGTAACAATTAAGCCAAAATATATAGGCACGGTGGCAACGCAAGACGTGTGACGTCAGTGCAAAGGTTGTCTAGTCAGGGTCGCCCTGCCGCGAGGGAGCATACGTGTAACCTTTGGTCAGTTTTCACTTGTACAGTCCGTATCTCCCACTAGATCATGGAGTAAAAAGCGTAGCCCTCGGAGCCGTGCCTATCTGTTTTTTGTCGATTTATGGGGAACGTGACCTTGTAATTACACCCCACAAAATTAACTTAACACGGAACGATGTACTGTGTCAGCGTTAGCCCTTTGCTTAATTCCTATGTGTAGGCCGCACTTGTGCCTATATAGACCTATGCATTGAAGACAGTCGTCGATTGGCAAATAAACAGCTTTAAGCTACCCTATATTTCGACAGGATGGTTAATGTAGCGTAATCAGTCACTCCGGCATTCCCACTGTAAATAGCCTATCTAAACTTTTAGCCTATGGAAAGATTGTTGTCATTACAGTAAACTGCAACTCAGTTCCAGTGCTGCTATACGAAACCTGCATCGAAATAAATGAGTCTTCCTAGAACCTTCGTCGGAATGCATTGATCAGTCTAAGCACGTTACTCATCTAATGTCGTTTGTAGACCAGTTAAATGCATTATCTCCCATTGACCACAGCTATCCACCTCTTGAATACCTTAGAGCTTCCCGGAGGCTTAGCCCCATGAACCCCCCACCAGAACGTCCGGCTCCTATGACCCAAATCGGCCCTTCGCCGCCAAGGGGGAACGCTTCATTCTTTGGTACCTTTTTGTCATTTCAACCCAAGTTAATACTAGTATATACTACCCTCATCATCGTACAAATCGTTGGCTATATAGTGTGCCACTACAGCTGCGTCGAAAAAGTTCCCTTTGTGGCAAATAAGAATTGAGAAACATGAAGGAAAACAATAACACTTATCCAACGGTGCCGCATATTTCTGTGTTTAATTTAATCCTAACAAAGTGCTCAAACAATTGATTCACAATGCACTCAACAGACAGAGTATTTTCGTCGTATTTACCAGCACGAACGAGTCTATAATAGCTGCAGCCTTATATAGATATGTAACCGAAACCTACAGTAAATATTTCTCGCATGCTGTAAGGTACATAAAATTGATGGAGTAACATAAACTTAGCTATGGCCCCACAAACGCTTACACTTTGATGTTTTTTTTTTTCTAAGGTCCACAAGCTGATGATGTATGCATTAAAAGGAACTGTTTCACGGGGAACATAAAATTATTATAATTAAGTTCGAATTGGAAAATATTCTCCAACCTCAAGTTCGATCGCAACTTTGTTCCCAGATACATAATTCACCTATTTCGAGACAGAGTTATAGTGCGGCATATTAACGGTAACTATACTGTCTTCCTCGACATAACATTATTGGAATTTTACAATTTCTTTGCAACAAATGTTCCTGTTACAAGTTTGTGTCTTAACAAGAAGTTTTGTTTTTGAACAGAAAATCTATTTATATTCTGCAAACATTAAATTTCTGTTTTTCGGTAGTATTTTTTTGTAAGGAGACGTAAAAGTACTGTAAATTTACAACCATTGCTGGTATCGTATGCTTCGGCTACAAGTTTGTTTCTCTACAGAAAGCAAATGTTTTTGAACGGACTTTCAATGACAATTGAAAAAACATACATAATTGTAAATGTACAAAAATTCGCTTATAATGGGACATAAAGTTATTGTAAATGTACAATTTTTCTAAAATAATATGCAGTTTTTTCAAGTTTGTTTTTTAACAGAAAATTCCTGTTTTTAAACTGAAGTTGCCTGACATTACATGAAACATTCATCTTTTGTAGAAGTACAACAATTTCCCTGTAAAAGGACATAAATTTATTGTAATTTTACAATTATTTTTAACAGTGTACTTTCTACCGACAAAACACCTTGTGATAGACATTTGCTGTAAGTTATGCTATAAAAATGGTCATATTGAGATTTTTTGGTGTTTCTTTGTGCGCATGCAAAGAAATGTGGAGATAGTTAAAGGGGATGACAACAATAACCATTTCAGTAACATAATTGAAAAGTAAACAAAATTCTCAACACAATGCAAAAAACCCCATCTTCATAGCTTATTCGGTTCTTGAGATATCGCCATTCTTATCATTTACATTGGAGTTGCCATTTTCCAAACAAACTGACTTGTAGCAAGTTGATTTTGACCTTTCAGGCTCACTATGTAATTGAGATGTTATTGTTTTCCTTTGTATTTTGTTTCATTGTTTCTCTCCACACAGTTTTAGCATGTTCTTGTTGGTATCAGATTTCAAAATTGCAGGACTCGCTCTCTGCATTTCTGAAATGATCTTTTAAATGGTAGCTGGACCTTTGAAAAAAAAAGGAATTTAATTATAAAGAAATACATAACTTTTGAAAATCAAGTGAGCCTGTGACATCATAATAGACTTGCTACAAGTTTGTTATGGCAGTGCCCATGTAAGGGATGAGAATTGTGATATCTCGAGAACCAAATAAGCTATGAAGATGGGGTTTTTTGCATTGGGTTCAGAATGTTATATACTTTCTGATTATGTTCCTGAAATGGTCATTATTGTCATCTCCTTTAATGTACCAACGTAATGCTCCCAAGTCTTGAAAATGCCCCAGAGATTCCAGGGCTTTTCCCTCTGGCTCACCACGAGGCGTTCCCTCTAGACCAAAAAGTGGCCCTCGGGCGAATGACTGGAGCTCGCGGAAGGAACTTTTCTCCCAGCAATAGGGCATTGAAAACTGAAATACCCCGCATGGTAACACCCAAACTCTGCACCTGACATGCCCAACTTTCGAAAGCGAATCACCGTCATGAATGTCCCTGCAATCGTGCCTGTTCACGCCTGTTCAAAGTCTGGACTCCCCCTAAAAGTCTAGATCCTCCCCGGCATCCTTTCATAGCCAGCTCTACGGTGCGTATACAGCACTGGGCTTTCTCTATACATGCTGCTCACAAACACTGGACTATTACACTATAACGTACAATATCGTGCTGAAAATCATGCATAAATTGTAGGCAAATTTGGGGGTTTTGTAAAAACGAAGAACTCATCTCAGTCAGAGTAACCGTCACACTGTATAGTTGCTCAGTAAAGAGGGCGTTAATGGGAGCCAATACTTGGGCAACCACTGGACAATATAATTCCCAGCAAAAGTCAGTGGCAGCTCACTGGCTGAGCAAAGAGCAGTGAGTAGTACTGAACAACTCATGACGTGTATAATCATGGAGCTACAATGAAGAAGCGCTCCTTGGTATGATAATTTATTCCACATTTCGCTTATTCAAGAAAAGAAAACCGGACCAAGGTTTGCAAACGTAACCTACATTGCAGGCTAAGCAGACACTGTCGCTTTCTATGGCACTAGGATGGGAGTCGATTAGCAACTCCACTTTCTTTGGAATCGCGACCATTGGAGGTGAATACCAGAATCCAAGGTGAATACCAGAATCCAAAAATTGGAGTCCCCGATGTTTACTTGCTCCCGTGCAAGTTTAAAAGATGAATGTCATATCCTAAATGCTTTTCAGAAATCACCCAGGTTTATAACGTCCAAGTAAGCGTCCAGGGAGAATTGTGGGCGACCCCCCCCCCCAGCAAACAACAGAAGGAAAAGAAAGAAAAGAATGAAAAGGGGAAAATGAAAAATAAAGTAAATGAAATACGATACTTATATCGTACGGAATTATATGGTAATCATGCATGTTAATATGATGATTATAAATTAAGCACAAGATGTTGTGAAATAGATCATAGTCACGAAGTATCTTTTTCATATAAGACACATCTTTCCCATGAATTCAGTGAATTCAGTACAGAGGAAAATAAGCAGGCACGTGCCCTCATTGAATTTTTGACAAAAATTTAATTATTCGGCCAAAACGCGTGTAAGCTATATATTTTTGTAACGTAAGGTGAGTAGTATTTTATAGTGAACAACGGATATGAATTAGTCTAGTTGTTTTCTACCACGATTCTTTCACAAGCGGCCAGTAATATTTCCAGCCACTCCACGTGCCTTGACCTTTATCTCAATAGCTCTATGATTCTGATCCTTTCTTTTAGTAAGTCTCAAACGTGTTTGCATTTGTCAGTAATTTGCAAGTACCGTGCTGTACTTCTTTTGTACTTGAGCATAAAGGCGTAATTAGGAGGAACAATGCATTGCAAAGAACAGTCTCGTACGCAGGATTTTTGTAACCCAGTCGTGACTTCGAAAGTTCAAAATCAAATTTTGGACTTCATTAGAGTACCGTTACAAGGTTCTAATAAAGGTACCCGAGACGCGTTAGCGCACGACGAAATTATGTGCCAAAACTCATTCCAAATTGCCTAAAATGGCACTCCCAAATCCTCTTGAGTTGGAAAATTTGCCATTCTGAGATTCATGTTGAGGTTTGTGTCTTCCAGCTCCCGGTTTGTGCTACAATTATTTGTTTTTCATGCTAAAATAGACTTACTTAGGGGCAAAGAGCTGAGTGGGTGATCGTGCACGGGAATCGGGTGCGACACCCCTCACAAGAAAGAAAGCCCTGGAATCAAGACTCCAACAAAGCGGAATTATAACGGTGGGTCCACGGTTCCAAACGCAAGCCTGCATCTAAGAGGAGACGCACTTCCTTGAAATAAACCCCCTTCGAATACTTAGAATTACCTTTTTCTTATTGCATTTAGTATATCTCGCCCCGTCCCTAAAAGAATCTCGCCCCTGAAGTTTCTCTCGTCCCCTTCAGTCGTTGTCAGTCTACGGGGCCTGCGCTGCCGGGCTGGAGCAGGTGGAGACGAAAAACTACTTACAAAGAGGTGTGGCCGAGAGGGGAGTCGGAATAACCAAACTGGCACCATAAACCGTCAATGGTTGTGCGATATGCGCCTAAAAATCTTGAAAACAGTTCGGGTCGCAGAGTAGTATATACTTCAAGTCATGTACAGCACAGCACACTACGAATGATATTGAATTGCTTCATGATCCGGTTTCCTAATCAGGTTGGAGGTGTAGAAGTATCATAATGTTTGGAAAAAGTTTTCTCCAGAATGGGCCCGTGTAGGCTATTATTGTCCTAATAAAGACCATGCAGCGTGAAGTGTGAGTTGGTCGTGATTAAGCTCAGAGGGCCGAAATTTTGCAAAAGAATGATTTTCCATGATGAAAACTGTATGCAAGCTCCGCTCTTTTACGCTACAATTGGCACACAAAATATGTTTACCATGCAAACGCAAGTCAAAAGGCGAAAATCCGCAGAGCATTCAATTTCTCTTAAAATGCCTTCCCAAAAGATGGGGAAAGCCTGGAAAGCACTCTTTTTCCCATTCTGATGGGTACTAAGTAGAAGTAGAGGATGGTAAAGATACAGGGTCCATGGAAAATTTCTAGTAAGAAATACGGTCACAAATTTTTAACTATATATATTGACCAAACAACATCAGCTCAGACTGCAGATAAACGGCCAGCTACCATGAGGTCCGGAAGGGGGGCAAGGGGGGCACTTGCCCTCTGGAAAATCAAAAACTTGAAAAAGCGAAGAAAATATAACATCAACATTTCTTAACAGTTCACTCAGTGTGAATTTCTACTCTCAAAGCAGGAATTGAATAAAAATATCAACACTCAGGCCCCAGCAGCCCCCCCCCCCCCCGCATATTTTTGGTATTTTTTAAGTTTATATCATTACGATATTGCTAATGTTCCCCCTTTTATATGCGGTAAATAGGCCTTGGAAGTGCCATTTCCAGTGATCTGGGAAGCATTTTGGGCCAAAATTTGCTTGCGCTCCTGGCCAACCCATGGTGGCGCGGAGCGCTGAGAGCCTGTCTTTGGACTTCGCCCCCCCCCCCAACAAATTCCTGGCTACCCCCTTTGTCAACACTGTGTGAAAAGAAGCATGTAAACTCTTTTCTGAGAGTAAAATATTTCCCATGGAAAGTTTGGCCCCCTGAATTTTTTTCTGCGGACGCCCATGCCAGCTACATGGCTATTGTGTAGGAAAAGTAAACACAGATACGACAGTATGAATTTAGACTAAGACCTGACAGCCCTCAAGTAATGTATGTTTGTAGATTTGAAAAAGCTATGTCAAAGCAGTGCCTTCTATACAGCAAAATGAGAGACCTGAGGTATTGGTCTCGTTATAACTACTAAAAACCTCTTTCCCCTTCTCTATTAGCCTACACCAATTGTCTCAAGACTGGACGTTGCCATTGTCCAGATCATGACATGTGACAAAGCTGGTTGGAAAGAGATAATTACTTGGCTCGGCGATGGAGATAAGCGTTAGAAAGTGACATATAATCCTACCCCACGAAAGTCCAATTTTTTTGTTGTCGAAAATCTAACGCTTTTAACGGGTTCAATACGGCATGGATTCCGTGGCTCCCATATCGATCAGTACAGAAAATACCCACAATGCATGCAGTGACACAAGCTCCCCCATATGGAACACTAGCAGCAGAGCAGTACACACCGATCCCATATAGTGTGGCTCATATTTTCCTGTATGGAGCTCTTATAGGCCATTCAATCCGGGAGGCGTTACCTTGACATGAGACACATCTTCAATCCTTTCTTTGAACTGCGCTAGTTACCGAATGTAATTCCTTCTTTGTAGTAATCTTCCATATATAATAGGCTTAAAGGTACTTACGAAACTAAACACAAAGTTTCACGTCGTCTGCTAAATCTTAAAGAGCGGCACATGAATATTTGCCCATTAAAGTGTACCTAAAGTCTGAAAATTCAAAAATATATATTACAGAGCATGAAAACTGAATTCCAATGGTCCAATTCCCATCTTCACAGGACTTTCTTAAGCTGAGATATAAAATGTTGAAGTTTATTCACTCGATTTAAAAAGGTAGATTGCGCAATAATTTGTGATGTCATTGTTGTACTACTCAAATTACAATCTTTGTATTTCTTTGTTTTTCTGAAAGCCACCGCACCTTGTGCCAAAATGTAATCGCGTTCTTACTGCTTTGGGGTGACTTGACTATATAAGCCCTCTCTGTACAGCATGTCATGCAAGAAAACAGGAAGCGGTCAAGGTCATATAAACATTTTTAATTTTAAAAGAAAACAAAGCATTTAATGTGAGTTGTACAACAAGAATGTCAAAAATTATTGCGCAATGATCTGTTTGGATTTAAGTGAATAAATTTTAACATTTAATATCTCAGCAACAGAATAAGCTATGACAATGGGAGTTGGACCAATAAGATTAATTTTGTAACCTCTAAAACATATATTTTTGAATTTTTAGACTTTAGGTCCACTTTAATTTTACATTGCCAGTCGTTCAAGTTGCAAATTAATTTGCACCTTTATGGCGCGTTGTGCCACTTTCAAAAATACTCCATTGTCATCCCGTGTTGCATTTTGATTTGCATTTTTGTTCAAGAAAATATTAAATACTGCGGATTTTTTTTTTTTTTTTTTTGAAAAATGTGGCTTTTAGTGGTGTAACTTCTAAAATTTGCATTTTAAGAATATGTCCTTTATGCTCCCTTAAAGGCAGAGACAAGGTAACCATAGCCGTCGGAGCGACTAGTCATACTTTAATTCCCTCCATGGGGGACAGTCTTCCCGGAAGGGGGGAGCAATTGACCCTTTCCCTGAAGTCTGGCTTCATCCCTGGTTTTATTGCCTTAACTTCTCTTAAATTAAATTTAACATAAAGAATGACGACAGTTAATTTCGAAGTAAATGTCTTACATCATACTTTTTTCTTGATTTCAGAATCTTCAACCCTACTGTAGCAAAGACATGGTTACAGGCTGAAAGTTATTGTGACGAAAGTCACACAGCTGACTTAGTGTCCATACATTCGCTATCAGAGGCGATTAAAGTTTATGATATCTTCCAAAGCGAAAATGTAAGTATAAAGTTCCATCTGGTCTTGAAGGTAACAAATCGTGGACGCGTATCTGAAAGAATTATGATATGAAAAGTTGGAGAACCTTCACTCGTCATTGCAGATCAAAAAAGTTTTTTCAAAAAATTACTGGCTCTAGGCGGACCGCCTCGCCCCTTAGCTAGGCTAGTACAGTTACACGCAGAACTTGGTAGATTTAAGTTACTGCCAGTTCCGCTCATTTCCTTTCAACGTTCTGACCTTCTCCCTGGTACAGGCCCATTGTTACGGCCAAAAGTTCATTTCGAGTCAGCTTAATACGGCTTCAATTACCACTAATCCTCGTCCCTTCCCCCTTATCCATTGTTCCCTACTCTCTGTTCTCTACCCCTGTTTACCCAATTTCTTTTCTTCCTCTTGTTTTCCTTGTTTCTTGTTCTCCTGAGCCTCATTTTCCCTCTCCTTCAGCTTTCCTGTCCCTAAGTTCAAAATCATACCCATTGCAAAATTATAGTTTTAAGCCCATCCTTCTGTCCTATCACCGGAAATTCTGTTCATCCAAAGTGATTGTTTCGAAGATATACACTCCATAGCTTGTTTTATCTGCACCACCTTTGAAAGAACGGTAGCCTTAATATCTGGTCATGTTTCATGACAAATAATCCAAAAGATTTTTTTGAAATACTTCTTTTGGATTCAGGTCAACCAACATGGCGGAAAAAGCAAAGTGGCCACCAATGCAATAATTATGTCAATATATTATAATAATAGAAAAAAAAAATTATTAAAAAATATTTTATACACAGGTAAACCTAATCTGTGCTCATATTGATTTTGCTTCCCCCTACCATCTTGGTTGACTGGAATTCCAACAAAAATGTGTTGAAAAGTATGTTTGCTATATTTGGCTCAAAATATGGCCAAGTATAAAGAGTAATTGTCACAAATATACTTTTTAAGGATTATTTTCCCTATTATTTTCATTTATTGAAATTTTAACATTAGCGGCCATTTTGCTATTTCCTCCATCTCGGTTGATCCGGATCCTACCAAAAATGTCCCGAAAAATACTTAAGAATATTTGCAATAGCATATGGGCACAGATTAGGTTTACCTGTGTATCAAGTATTTTTTAATAATTATTTTTCCTATTATTATAATATACTGAAATAATTATTGCAGTGGCAGCCATTTTGCTTTTCCGCCATATTGGTTGACCTGAATTTAAAAGAGACATTTTAAAAATCATTTTGGATTATTTATCATGAAATATGGCCAGATCTTAAGGACAACTTTGTCAAAAGTATTTTTAATGATTATTTCTCTATATTTTTGTACATTATGATCGTTATATTGGCAGCCATTTTGTTGTTTCCGCCACCTTGGTGGGACTGAGGTCTTGAATTACCTACCAGAAATCATGCTTTGGATTTTATTGCCAACACTGAATAACGATATTTAGGATATTCAATTGAAATATACTTTTAATTATTATTTTTTGTGAATTTTTTGTATTTTTTTAAAAAAAATTTTCTTATGGGGGGGGGGGAGTTTTTATGTTATTGTTTTTACTCTTTCGGCGATTTTCCGCCATATTGGCTGGCAAGTACTCTTGTGCCATGGATTGTAAAACGCAGTCTTAATTGTAATATATTGATTTACATCATGATGGATTGGGATTGTGGAAATTTACACTGTTTTTTAGACAGTTTTTGGAAATATTTCATTCATTTTGGTGGCCATTTTGCTTTTTCGTCATCTTGACTGATCTGAGTCGGGCCAAAACTTAATATTGGAAGTTTGTCAAAAATATGACCAAATTTTAAGGTATGATGTCTCAAAAATATTTTTAGAAATATTTTCTGCACAAAATTGTGTCTTAAATGGTATTTACAAACGGAAAATGGCGGCCATTTTGGAAAACCAGCCGCCATTTTGAATTTTGAGTGGCTAACGGGTTTTTTCAAAAAACAATCCCTAAGGAGCATGTATGCAAATTGTGGTGCTTCTTTCCACTTGTGAACGATTTTACCAAAAAAAAAATGCATTTATCTGCCCTACTATACAACAATAAATAGATCAATCCTTCTACCAAATTTTACGATCTCGGTATGCTCGACCCCTTTCGATACGTTATAAAGAGAAAGCATAACGTCGTAATAAATTCATTAATTGCGAAACCGGTACGCGAAAACCCAGCATGTTTTCAAGTCAATATGGCCGACTTGTTTGAAGTACCCTTCTCCCCTGTTGAAAATATTGGAACCACATCGTGCTGACACGGAGAAGGTAGAAGATTTCACAAACCGCTGAGAACTCAATGGCCGCTATTTTTTTAAATTAACCAATTAACGCAAATAGGCATACAAAATGCGAAAACGCCAAATTCAATAGGCTTCGTCTCATCATCACGAATCAAAACAACTACATTTCATATCAACGAAATCGTACTTCCCCAAAAACATGAGATGTAGTTGCTCATACATCCTGACTTTACAAACCTTGTAAGTATATCAATGATTTCGGGGGAGGTCATACACCTGGCAGCTGTGTATAGGCTAGAAGTACTTGTGCTTAATTTATTATTACATCTTTTATTGCGAATAACAGTGGCGTGGATCCATCTCTAAAAGTGGAGGGGGGGGACTTTTCACCACTTGCGAATCGCCGTCCTGGGGGAGGGGCCTAAGAGGAGGGGTGTTCCCCTCCCCCTCTGAAAAAAATGAAATTAGAAGGTGTCTTTATGGCAAATGGTGCCATATTTGGGCCTTATTTAGCTTTTAAAATGTAGTGTTAATTCGTAATCTATGATGCATTACAATTCATCACAGTTTTAGTTTTCATTATTTTGAAAAGTGGGGGGGGGGGCTTTTTGGAGATGTCCCCCTTCCAAAAAGGTGAAGGGGACGGGTCCCACCATCGCCCCATGATCCACGCCCATGGCGAATAATCCTTTGTTTGTTCCCATAGCCTGGCAGAGACGACCGCATGTGGATTGGATTGAACAAGCCGGTGGGAGCAGTGGACTACGAGTGGTCTGACGGGTCGACCAGACACTACACTAGGTGGACAAATGAACCGCCACAAGGGTCTGCGCCTTCTGCCGTTGTACTTATACCTCCTGGGAACGGCGCAGATTCCTCAAAATGGGAAGTCTCCACCGCTACCGAACAAGGTTACCTCATGTGTAAAAAACCTGCACAAAATACACCTTAGCCGTGGCAAAGAAAACAGTTCTTCCATTACATCATCGGTTAGGTGGGCATATTCTTCATCACCCTGTTGCTTCTGTTAATTCATTTTGGCATATTTTCACCACTTCACTGGAATCATTAAAATGTCTGCCAATCCAGTTTATTTAAGATAATTCTCCTGTGGTCCTCCGGAAAGTATTTTCAACAAGACTGAAAGACTTTGTTGTCCCCACTTTGTAAACACGATTGAACTCAAAATATGTTTGGCAGTGTCTAGCAATTATGTTTTTGATTAGAAAATTTTTGCCTTTAACATTGGTACATGTATACAAAGTGGGGTAGAGAAACCATTTACTTAGAAGAAAAATTGACTACCTTTAAACACTTTTAGAGTACATGGTAGAAAATTAATCGGATGTGAGTAAATAATCACGGTGAATTAACGTAAGAGGCTAATAACCATTTTATTGTTGGTGGTGGGCATAAGTTAACGATTGTGTTCTTCACGAGGGGTAGTATAATTTCAAGAAATAGACTTGCTAAGAGAAGTTTAATTTTATTTTTTATTTTTTTTTTTAATTTTTAAACCGGTGTAAGAATTATAGCTTCTGTTACTTCCTTTCTATCGTTTTGTTAAACCTTTGATAATAAATAATGACATTAATAAAACTACGTCTCTCCTGTTTGTTTCACTTCGTTTTTTTTCTCAGTTTGTAGAACCATGAGCCTGCTCAAAGGCTAAACTACACTCTTATTAAAACAACTGGTTCAAATCTGAACCTAATCCAGATCAATCGAGTACTGATTCGGTTGTGGTTATTTCTTTCATCAGATCATTTTTATCTAGATCTGGTCAAATACATGATAAAATTCTGTGTAAGTCCAGCACTATCCGGCAGTTCTTAGAAAGTAGACAAAAACCGGAGACAAAGAAATGAATATTTTTAGGTTTAGCTTAATGAATTATGTTACTGATTCTTCAATTTGTCTCTTCATTAAGTCATCCAGGAAGTCGTTTCCAATTAGATGGTAACACCAAGAGGAGGGTGAGGCATTTTCCCCTTAGTCATGGCTTTTTTTCCCCCACTTCTCATTTCGCTCCAGACCTGTAAAAAGGTGCATAACTTACAGGAACAATGTGAACTCACAGCATTTTGCCCCACAAATTTTGCTTACTCCAACACCCCCCTCCCAGGTTTGAAATCCTCATGCTGCCATCGCCAATAAGAGTAGTTTTGCAGACTGCAACTTTACATGAACTGGGAAGTGCTGTTTTCAGCAGTCTGGGAGTCAGTTTGGACGAAAGCTTTTTGTCACGTCACGCGTCAACTCACGGTGGCTCTCCGCTTAGAGAGTGTAGAGCATTAGCCCTTCGATCTCAGCAATACCTTCGACCTTGCAGCCGGAAGGTCTGGGGTTCGACTCCTGGCCGGACATACCACAGACTTTAAAAATGGAACCTACTGTCATTGTGCTTGGTGTTCAGCATAAGCAATGGAGTAGGGAAAACACGCCAGTGAGCCACAACTGGAAAAAAGGCCGTGGCCGGGAAGATTTAAACCAGTTGGTTAGAAACTGAGCCGTAAAACCTCATCTAACTCCAACTCGATCTCAGCCATCGGCCTTACTCCTTCCAATCTTAATCTTCCTGTATAAGCCTACTTGCACTGGCTGTAATTTTATGATTGAAAATAATATGAACAATTAAATTTTCGATAAAAATCCAACCTAAGTGACTAGACTAGACTATAGACACTACACCAGTCCCACCAGGAGAGCACCAAGCGGTTTGTAACTGTTTAGATATGCAGGTCTGTAACCGAGTTGTTTAGTGGGGGAGGGGGTGGGGCATCGATTATTCATCCGATCGTAACTCGGGTAGAATTAGCAACATTCGAAAAAGTGGGTGCGCCATTCCCCTTTAAAAGTTTGGATACAAAATGATGCTACCATTTTCATTTCCTCAAAACATTTTCATGTACTAGAAATAACATTTTCGCAAAGAACCAAGAAAACCAACATGTGTTGTGAAAGAAGACAATATATTGGATTTTCGAATGATGAAAACATGAACAGAATTTCGTTACAGTTTAACGTTATGTTATGGGTAATAGTAGCAATAGGAGCAATAGCTGACAGTAGCAGTACGGGCTTGGTCACGGGCTCAAACTAGGCATATGTTGTATTGCTACTGATGTTTCAAATGGATGCTATCATTACTCTATTTTTACGCTACGACCCCCCCCCCCCCCAGTAGGATTTTAAATCCGAGAGTGTGACTTTAATTTTGACAATCGACTACGGCCGGTAGTGACATATGAGAGAGTGCAGAAACTTTCCTTTTTCTTCAGCCCGGGCGTATACCCTCAGCCACACCCCCTTCCCGGATACGAGACTGCTACGATTATGCTACGTAAAAGGTTCCTTTTCGGGAAAAACTCGTGGAAACGAATTAAATTCAATTTCGGGAAAAAGTGTTCTGTCCTCACGTTTCACCTTTGAAAGTATCCCATAGGCAACGTATATGTTACTTACTAGTAGTGGACTTACATGACAAAACTCCAAACGACCAGTCATAAAATTAATGATCCTCTGAAAGTCTTGTAGGTAAAACATTAAGTGTTTTAGTACATCGCATTCAATTGTGTATGAGCTCCATTAGCAGGCGAAACAACGCATTTTGCAGATGTATCGAACCTGTCTCGTCTCCATGTGAACGTCTCTCCACATTTTATAGTAAACACTGTTGGGATGTAACATTATCACCGCTTGTTCCCGAGACCCTCCATTTGGTTCGCCGCTTTGCCATGCAGTGAAATCTGCGGATGTTCCATCCGTCCACACAAATGTTCCTTCTTCATCTTGGTCCGTGAGACCAATCCATATTTCATGACCTGATTCGGTCGGCTGAAAGAGAAAATTAGAATGTTTTGGATACATATGTATCATAAAATGTGAACAGATATCAGAGTGATGGTGACAAAAATATTTTGAATCATTGTTTTCTTTATTATTATTGTATATTTTATTAGTATATTGGTGGCCATTTTTCGGCCATATTGGTTGACCTGTGTCCCGACAGAGAAGTTCAAAGAAATAAGTTTTGAAGATTCATCATAAATTTGAACATATATTTAAAGAAGTTATGTCAAAAACATATTTCATGATTACTTGCTTTATTAAATTGTAATACTGGCTGCCATGTTGCCATTTTGAATAAGTGACGCCCAAAATATTTACTGTTACCAACTGAATTCATGGTCAGGGACCCATAAGGTTCCCAAAACTAATGGGTCGTTGAATCGAGGGAAGTTGCCTGTAAGTGCCTCTGCCCCATGGCCTATTACAAAAATGCCTTGAAGTGTATCTAAAGTCTAAAATTTCAAAAATATATGTTACAAAGTTTGAAAAATGCATCCAGAGGGTTCATCTCCCATCTTCACAGGACATTCTTAAGCTGAGATATAAAACGTTGAAGCTAAATTCACTCAATTTAAAATGGTAGATTGCGCAATAATGTGTGATGTTGTTCCCGTACCAGTCAAATTACAGTCTTTGTTTTTCTTTGTTTTTCTTTGTTTTTTCGAAAGCAGTGCACCTTGTACCAAAATGTGATCACTGTCTTACTGTTATAGGGTGACTAGGCAATAAAAGCCGTCTCTGTACAATATGCTATGTAAGAAATCAGTAAATTTGTCAAGCTTATATCATAAACATTTTAATTTCAAAAGGAGACAACAGTAGGTAATGTGAGTTGTACAAGAAGAGCATCACGAATTATTGCGCAATTGATTTTTTTCAAATTAAGCGAATAAATTTCGACATTTTATATCTCAGCAACGGAGTAAGCTATGAAAATGGGAGTTGGATGAATGGAATTCATTTTCCAACCTCTAAAATATATATTCTTGTAGTTCTAGACGTTAGGTCCACTTTAATGGTTACGTCATAAATGAAGACTACATAATCACGTAACCATAAGTGTACGGAATTGCTATCAATTGGGGGATGAGTCTTTGTGTCCGCAAATTTAATGCAAAAATAAAAACACGTATGCCAGATAACCACCAAATATTCGGCCAGCTTACGCCTACGTAAGTGGCATTACTTACATCGGTATTATCAGTGTATGATTTGAACATATTCGAAACGAATTCATTTTCCTCCTTCGAATGAATCGACACTAAGTTAGCGAAACTGTTGCCGCTTCCATAAGTCTGACAATTGTAATTAGCTTCTTGCCAAGAGACGCGCTGTCCAAAAAATCTGAAAAAGTAAATTTTACAAACTGTAAATAGGTATCATAGTTTTGGATTTCGTGTTGCAGCAGGGAGTGTCCAAGAAACACCTCCGTACACGGAGCACTTCAGCCTTTGTTACAAGGTAACAAAATGCTCACAAAAACTGCAGTGTATTATGGTTAAATTTCAAACCAGGGTGGTGGTATATAAAGGCCCCCATACACCATCAATTGTTTCGTCAATTAATTGATATCAAACAATTGACGAAAAAATGATCGTGTATGGGGGACATTGACGGCGAATTAATTGAAACAATTTCATTGAAGCAACTACTAACGGATCAAAGTTCCTTTGATATTTATTGACTGCTCGTCAATTAAACTGGAGTATCCTCCAGGGCAAGAACTATTACCAGTGCGATAGATCCTTTCATTTCAAAGATTTTGATCAAAATGAAAATTGACACTAAAAAGTTGAAAAAACATTGATCATGTGTGAGGAACGTCAATTAATTGACGAAAAAATTGATCGTGTATGGGGGGCCTTTAGACCTCCCTGTGCAAACATGCTTTGCATTGTTATCGTAGAGTTGTAGACTCGAGTCATTCGACTTGGACTCGAGTTGCTATTTTTATGGCTTGTGACTTGACTTTCAAATACTAGCAAAGAGTTGCGACTTGACTTGGACTTGCGGAAAATGACTTGTGAATTGACTTGGACTTGCGAAAAATGACTTGTTACCAACGCAAACCATAAGATCGTCGAGCCATCTTATACAACTTAAGCAAAATCCATTGACGATTTGCGTGAAAAAAAATCAAGATCGTGCTTCGATCACCGGTCGTTGATTCTGGACTAACCTGACTAGGATAAGTTGTGTAAATTAGGGCCGTGATAATTCACATACTGGTTGGGTTTATAAGAACAACCAACGACTCTGTCCTTGGCTGTCCATGCACGTAGTTTCCCCTTTGAACTTGTGTTCAGTCATAGAAGAATCATCATGAGGTAACAGGGTAAAGGTACAGTATGCTTTCCACTCTAATATATTTGAAATGCAAAACAGTTTGTTCATGTAAAATAAATCATGATTATTCTTTCCGACAAAAAAGACTTGGTTTCAAAGCTATTGCACTCAGCTAAGCTATACGTGCAGGACACCCAAATGATCGTACGCATGGGGGCAGCAGGGTCAATTTCTACCACCCCCTCCCAACCCAAGAAATTTTCAAAGCATCGCGCTGTGTAAGCTTCCGAGTTTAAAAAAAGATTGCTTAGATCAGTGGTTCCCAACCGGGGCGTTTGCACAAATCAGGGGCGATGAGCGCTAAGGGGACGGCAGGGGGGGGGGGGCGTTTTAAAAAATGGATACTCAATTTAAACCAAGGCTTTACAAGATTCCAAAAACTTTTCTCTAGCTGAACTCTCAAATTGGTTCGCACAAAAAGGAGATGAATGGGGTCAACAAGTAGAGTAGGTCTAATATTCCCTTCCCAGATTCCACAAAATCGCATCTACCGTAACAGTGTTTAATTTCAATTTTTCTTACAAGGACCCTCATATTACAATCAGTGACAGTGAAAGCGATTACCTGAAGTAGTAACAGCTAAAAATCGCCCTGCAAATTCAACCTTGAATGCAGTTTTCTTCCTTGCAGCCCATAAATATGACATACTGATAGAAGTGACAATTGTAGGTAACTGTAATTTAATAATCGCTGTCTATTTAGCTTCCAAAATTGTCATACATCTCAGGGCGTCTTTCGAGCTATTTGAGAAGAAGTTAGGGCAACCTGGCCAGCTAACCCCTGTAACTACTATGGGACTTTAGAAAAAAAATTAACGTTTTAAAGCTGTTCAGAACAGTTCTTAAATGACTGTTGCAAGGTTACCTGAGGGCTCCTCTTGAATGCTCGTATTAAATGTGATAACTGTGGATCATGTGGTAACTCGTTTTAGGTGTTATTTCAGGTTTTCACCAGCACTTGGAGATACCCCGCAAGACTCTTCTTAAAACACTTTGTTAAAGCTGTTCAAGACCGTTCTTGCTTGCGATATCGCAAGGCTCTATGAGCCCATCTCGTAAGCCTTACTTCCTTTCAAGGCCTTAACTCCTTTATAGTTTCAGAATTTCGATTGCATTTTAAAATAGCCCGTAGGACTTTTTATAGGAACTGTTAAAGTGATACAACGATTGCAATCGGGTTGCCAAAGTGTGGGACCATGTCCCCTTCCTCCTTGCTTGTGTAGAGGCCCTCTGGCTGTTGCCTCTTGGGCTGCCGTGGCGATAAGTTGAACGGTAAAACATCTTTCACTTCGCGTGCTACTTCCTCCTCTGATGATTTCGCCCACCATATGTCTTACATCTCTTTAGCTGGACATCTTGATCATTTTGTCTACCACAACCAGTAGGAGATATTAACCATATTTTCATGGCGTTTGGGAAGTAACATAATTATCGAGATCTATAATTGCTTCCAAGGTTGGGAAGTAACGAGTTACAAGTAACGCCGTTACTGTAACGAGTTATATTTTATGTACCGGAACCCTGTAACGAGTTACATTTGCATTTCAGTAACGGAGCAAGTAACTAGTTACAATTCTGCGTAAAAGTAACTGTAACGGCGTTACAGTTGGGTCCCGTTACTTTCCCGTTACAAATAGTCAAAATGACCACAAATTGTATTTTACTCGAAATAGTAACAGCCTAATTTTCAAATTGATGACACTTTGGTAGTAAAATTATTTTCGATATATTTATCATTCATCCCTATTATCGACGTCGCCCTTACCAACATCAAATTTTATTCACGATTAGAATCAGAAGTTGATATTAGATGCACATGCTGCAGGCTTACAGGGTCACTTGATTGTCGATTAAACCAAGTTTAAAATTTGATTTGTGTGTCAAATTACTTATTAGACAGATCAATGCTTATCATCCATGAGACCGAATCTTTGTGCGATTCGTTGAAAAATACTGAATGGTCCTCTGGCAAACTAAGACCCAGCTGAATTTATATAGTATATATACTAGTATGTATACTAAATATATACTAATGTAGGCCCACTGGCAGTGAAGTCAGCTGAGCCTTAGTTTACTCATATTGTCCTTTAGAGTACAAAGTGGAGATAGTGCACCGTGAGAAACAAGTTGGCCCATAGGCATTCAAAAACTAAGCTTAATTTGAAAGTTTAATTATTGCCTTTTGAGACATTAGGGCTGGACCCGAGTTCACCCTATCCGAGTCGGAGCTAACTGCGATTCTAGATTCCCTAATCTTTCCGAGAATGATACGTACCCCTCAAGTTTCGGCCAGTTTTGATTCCAATCAGGGAGTTGCTATTCAACTCCCTGTTCCAATGGCACCGGTTCCGAGACCAGTCTTTGTGCAAGTGTATAGCATATCAAACTTACAGTTGTTATAATTCTATTGTACATGCCCACCGTTAATAAAGTCATCGTTTGTAATCACTTCCATAGCCTGGCCTCCTCAGTATTTTAGTTGATCATGTGTGACAATACTTTACATCTGTACAATGTGCACAAATTACAATGGAACTTTAAACACTTTTAATGTAACTTTCATATTTGAAGAATTCGGCTGGAATGAACTCCGAGTACAAGTCCAGTTACATCACATTCCGGAAAATTTTCGATTCCGGAACCTTCTATTCCGAGCAAATTCCTAATCTAGAAAAGCGCCCTTGAGGTCGGCTTTAAGCTAGTCGAATCCGGACTCGTGCGTTGTAGCCCAGTAAATTACACGGTGGCAATCGTCGGTAAACACCGTGCATCCATTTATGCATCTAATTTAACATGTATGGTATCCTTATTTGATAAACCAAACGTATGAATTTAGGCTATATCCTATTCTTTTCAATGCCCGTAACTCCATACACTGGAATAATAGTAAGGTTAATATAAAAAGAAAACAGCATAATATTAAAATGGTCAAATGGCGTTAAAAGTGTCCTAACAAAGCTAATTGAAAGAGGAGAGAAGTATCCGACTTAAAGCTTCACCTATATTGTAAAGGGAAAGTTAATTATGGGCACATGGTCTGCATGTGTAAACCACATAGTCTCACCATTTCTATGCAGTTTATATCGACACAATGTGAAACTTGAAATTCATGCAAAATATCACTTAGCCTAACCTAAGCGGTGAGGTTTTAATAATTTACCATTAACAAATATTGAGCATCGTATTACCATATTCATGTCCTTGAGGGGTGAAGACTTTAATTACTGCTAAAACAACGTTCTCCCCCTTCAATAGCGCCTAACCTCTCTAAATTGTGATGGGAGTATAAAGATTTCCACCCTCAAAGAAGTACTGTCGTTACTGGAAAAGTTTTGGTTACAACCATATTCGTCTAACAAATAGTTTGCGTAAGCTCCGACAGTATCATGATTCGCTGCTTCATGATGAGCGTTAGGAGCTTCTACCTGAATCCCCAGTGAAGATCAGCTGCGAAGGTACCGTTCATATTTACCTTGAAGTAACTAGTTGCTTTTGAAATGTAGCTAGTTACTTTTCAGTTAAAAGTAACTGTAACTAGTTACTTTTTCAACATAGTAACTAATAACTGTAACGAGTTACAATTTTATGGAATTTACTATAACTATAACGAGTTACTTTCAAAGTGTAACGGGAACAACCCTGATTCCTTTTGATGCTACCACTAGCGTAGCAAGACTGGGATGAAAGGGCCGCCCCCGTGGGCGCACGTGAAACTCTAGCTACTGCACTTGAAACTTTGGCTACGCCACTCAGTGGGTACAATTCGGTAAATACGTTAGAGACCATAGCCACAATTGTTTACAGTTTGTACCTGTAGCAGTATTTGTTAAAGAGTGTCCAAAATGGCGGACATCCAGACGAGCACGAGTCCATTGAACCACTGCTGAGATGAGCGAAACATGATGCCAACAACAAAGCCTTAAACATAGAGAAAGCCATGCTGTAAGATCTAGCCAACGCTGAAATCAAAAGAAACAATATTTTACTATTAACTCTACCAAAAGATTTCATATTGTGTTTATGTAATCTATCTTAAAGCCGCGGTCACACTACAGCGAATTCGGATCGGATCCCGATCCGATTTTTGTGAGTTTTTATTAAAATCTTCTCCATTTCGGGTAGGAAAGAACCCAAAATTTGCCAACCTGTGTAATTATATGATTTTTATCGCAGGACTACGAATACGAATTATTTCGTGACGTCACATCGAAAGACCGCTTTTATCGGACTACGCGTGTCCGATAAAAGCTGTCCGTCGATGTGACGTCACGAAAAAATCAGTAAACATTTCATTTTCATAGACCTCTGATGCAAATCATATATTTACACTGGTTGGCAAATTTTGGGCTCTTTCTCACCCAAAATGGAGAAGATTTTAATAAAAACTCACAAAAATCGGATCGGAATCCGATCCGAATTCGTTGTAGTGTGACCGCGGCTTAAGACGCATTCATGTTTACAAACAAATGACGTCATGGCTGGTTGGCCAAAGAGTTGATAAGGCGCGCTCACACTGTCGCATCAATGAACAGTAGATTCTTATCCGTCTACTCTCTGCCTGCAACCGCGTCAGCGTTTACACGTGCAAAAAGTAACATGCGCGCAACCAGTGCCTACAGCTAGTGAAGTGTCCGTGACTGGACGGTCTTAGAAGTCCTCTGGTAGTCTTACCCACATAAACGGATGCAGTTAGGGCAGCTCATTTTATAAACGATATTTCTTTTAGTTAAATAAATACCCATCTTTGGAGTTAAAGGCTTTTAATCTCACCCTAGACAGTAACAATTCTCCCTATAATAAAGTTAACCTCTAGCCCCTCGTCCAAACCCAAACCTCCTGTCAGTAGGCCTACACCTGTAAGACAGAGCCACACCGAGCCTGCACCGAGTTCAAATTGCTGGAGGCAATATTGCCAAACAGCGAGGGAACACTACTGACCGTACAAGTCATTGTTGACCACCCAGAGTGCACGTGGAACTGTATTGCTTGAATGGGCAGAGAGCAACTCCCTGGTTTGGGGGATAGTTAAAAAAATGACGCCAACATTTACACCATCTTTACAAATGTGTTTGACGTAATTTTTCAGGCTTTTAACAATCTGATCACTTTTTGGACCAATATAAGGCAACCGTACATGAGGAATTTTACTCAGGGTGGCAGGGTCACGAATCATGGGACCCATTTCAAACCTGGATCATAGTTTACGAGTATAAGATTCCATTCTTACAGTAAGGCAACCATAGGCGTAGGAGGCGGGGGGTTGGGGGCTGCAGCCCCCAACCAAAAATTTTGGGAAAATTCGGGCAAAATGATGAGACTTTTTCGAGCACCTACTGAAAGAAAAATAATGCAATGATGTAGCTAAAAGGTATTAATAATTTAAAAATTTCCTCTTGGTAATTAATATAAAATTCTGATTTGAATTGCACCAGCACCTATATATTCCGTATTAATTCATCAGTGTGTTTTGAATGGTTAAACATTATCAGTGGTGTATTTGAGGGGCCATCTCACGATGCCCCACCCTCACTGATGCTGGTTTTTTCTACCTAAAATACGTAAACTTTTTAACACAAATTTTACTTCAAAAGTAGTATATGTGGCACCAGATTACATGTAAGGACACCTAATTTTCAAAAATTTTCACCCCCTCCCCTTAGACCCCTCCCCCAGGCCAGCGATAAACGACTTCCGCCAAAATTAAAACCAATAAAGAAGTTAGAAACAAGTCAAATTATTGTATGTTACTGGCATGCGGTGTCATAAACGATGAATGTCCATATGATATGTACATTAACATGACGACGTGCGTGGGGCGCGCGGAAATTTTGGTTATATTTTTCGGGCAAGTCGTTCAAGCCCCCCCCCCCCCAAATCAACTTGAGCTCCTACGCCTATGAACGCAACCGTCTTGGATAGCTACCTCGAAGAGATATTGGTAACCATTTGGACTAAATCGAAATTTTATCGAAAGTATACTGAAGATCATCTTTGTGTTAATTTCGGTTTATTAAATGACTGATTTCTTACAATTACCCAACTATTTTCCATAAACTCCATCAGCATCACTTTTAAACTAGAAAGTGTGGTCAGTTACCTTTTCCACATGCATGTTGCCATTCTAGACTGGTCGGTAACTTTGGTGTTGAACATGTTTTTACTTCCGTCTTTGGTAAATTTCACTGGTCTTTTTGCTGGAATCCTTAATGCTTCCAAAGCATGGGAGGTTTCCTTAGCAAAGGCGTTACATGAAAGAGTGCACAGGGTCATATGTTTTGGGGATGTGGAGGTCCCAAATTCCGACTGAATGGATGTTTTTCCAACTGAATGGTGGCGCGTTGTCACCCTAGAAATCGCCAAATAGCTCTCTCCGGGTTTACCAGGTTTAAAGGTAAGTTGGCACCCCGTGCTAGTTTGAAAGTCGCACTTCGTTGACCAGCTGTAGCTGCTATGTAAGTCTGATTGCGTCTCCACGGCCGCAGGATTTAGATGTAAATTGCTTGTTTTGTTATTTGTTATGGTCAAGCGTAATCTCAGTATGTGGAATGTAATGATTTGCATTAGTTTTAGAGGATAAAGCGTCGCTTAAGTTTTGGAACCACATTATACGGTGTCGGAAGGACACATTCTTGACTCTATTCCGTAAACTTTGGAAATAATTGTAGTAGGCGTTGCCAATGGACTGCACATTTGGCGAAGAAACTAAATTTTTCTGTATAAGCTGGGGTCACTTCGCAAAAGAATTGTGACAGAACTATACCAAGTGCCCGTTACCCGGTGACTCTCAAGAAGTTTCGCAACTCTCTGAGAGGGGCGTCCGACAGTCCTGTCGGAAGGATACCGACGGCCGAAATCAGGGAGCCTGTCACATGCCCAACGTAACCGTTTTCATGTAAGTACGGTTCTCTGTATTATTAACTCACTTACGGTTTTTCCTGGGGGTTGGCCAAAATGGGTTACATATATTACTAAAGTGGATTGTAATGAAATGTATAACTTTATTATGACTGTGCCTAGTATTTCCCCTGCATTGCAGGAACAGCATGGCAAAAATTAATGTGAAGTAATTGCGTTAAAAGCTGTCCGGTATCCAAGTTAAAGGAGTAATATATGTCAGCTTGAAATGTTAAGCTACGTAAATGCAAACGTGCTGACGATGTTGTATATATATTTGCAAATGAAGGTAGCCATATTGGATATTTTGTTAGAACTTAATTGTAAACAGAGAGTAGTAAAAGTATAGTAGAACTAAGAAATTGATTTCTGTTGTTGTTAATTTGTATATATATATATATATATATATATATATATATATATATATATATATATATATATATATATTGTAGCTTTCGGTTCATATTCTGTCATATTTTGCAAATTGTTTTTCACCATTCAACAACGATTTGTTAACAGAATGTGCCGTGTCTTTCGTCTTTTTTGGTTCGTGATAGAGGCATTGCTATTGCTCTACGCTCTTCGTTTATTTATATATATATATATATTTATATATATATATATATATATATATATATATATATATATAGGTCGAAAGTTGTGTTTGGTGTTCGATCATGAAGTTGAAATCAATCACACGTGCTGGCATAGCCTTTTCACACAAGGGAAGGTACAGAATACTGTCAGTATTCTGTACTTTCCCTTGTGTGAAAAGGCTATGCCAGCACTTGGGATTGATTTCAACTTCATGATCGAACACCAAACACAACTTTCGACCTACTTATTCCACGTTCGATCTACCTAACTTCGACCTACTATATATATATATATATATATATATATATATATATATATATATATATATATATATATATATATATATATATATATATATATATATATATATATATATATATATATATATATATGTGCGGCAGTATTTGTACCTTGTTCTACGTCTAAAACCACAAGTGTCACAATGGCCAAGTGGTTAAGGCGCTCGCCCGGTACGCGAGAGACCCGGGTTCAATTCCTGGTTGTGACTTGATTTTTCTCTCTGAATTTATTTCTTCTGTACTTTCCCTTGTGTGAAAAGGCTATGCCAGCACGTGGGATTGATTTCAACTTCATGATCGAACACCAATCAACAACTATTATGCTGGTTTATCTAACTTCCAGCACATTGTCTGTTGCTTGTATTTTTCTTGAATTAAGTTACTCACTTTGTTATAAGATTTCGCTGAGGAAGGTTCCAGGGGAACCTAAAATTTCGAAGTAAATTTAAGTTTTGTACTCCAATAATCAACCAGTTATGCTCTTTATATATATATATATATATATATATATATATATATATATATATATATATATATATATATATATATATATATATATATATACATAAATACATACATACATATATATATGTATATATATACTGGCTCGAGCATGGAGGGTGCACATAAAGAATTTTATACCAAAATATCAAGTTCGTGTACAAATAGTGACAGATGCAGTATACAGTGCATTTGGGAAGGTCATAGCTACACTGCAGGATATTGAACTGAGTAAATAATATTGCGTCATGTTAATTGTTTTCCTGTAACAAAGCGTTATTGTTCATTTATAGTGTAGCAAGCGTTTGACACATTTAGCGTCTCGTTTACAGTCACTTGTTCACGTAAAAATTTTATTTTATATTCAGACTCATTCAGTGAGGGGTTAAGTTTGTAATTCGACCAGGCAGGGTCGCCATGTATGTAGGCCAGACGAGATCATCTCTGTGACGGGACTATATTGGGCTTCTCCGTCCGTGGAGGTCCGCTCTGGAGATCTAGGCCATATTATCTCAACCCTCCCAGACAGGGCCGTAGCTAGGGTCATATGTTTGGGGGGTGTGAAGGTCCCAAATTCCGACTGGATAGATATATTTTCCAACTGAATGGTGGCGCGTAAATTGCACCATTTTTTTTATGCGCTCTGCGTTTACATGTAGCAGTGGGGATCCTTCCTTTGTCACTACCTAAAGGTGCCGTCTTGGGGAGGGGTTTTGTCAATTTAAGGTTGCTTAGATGCAAAATGGAGCTATCTTTGGGATATTTTTGGAGCTGATCGTATATGGCTAGAAAATGTCCATAATTAAATGAATTCTAATTTTTCATACTGGTTTGATTCTTTTTCCAAATGAGTGGCGGTCCGTAAATTGCATTTTCGTTTTTATGGGCGTTACTTTTGTATGATACAGCAGTGGTGATCCATCCTTTGTCACTTCATAAAGGTGCTGTACTGGGGGTTAGACCTAAGGGGAGGGGTACCCCCTCCCCTTTGAGAAATTTCTGTTAAGGTAAGGTTGCTTAGATGCAAAATGGTGCTACATTTGGAATATTGGATACTTTTGGAACTGATCATATATGGCTGGAAAATGTCCATAATTTAGTGAATACTAAGATTTGGCAAAAGTAGAAAGTATGTTGTCTAAGAGAAGAATACGTTCTCAACGACCTCCTGAAGCCCCCCCCCCCCCTTTTGACTACTTGAATGCCTTCTATTCTGGCATCTAATGCTAGCATATACCTGTATAGGCCTCCTGGAAGCTCTGGATCAATTATATAAAATGGGGCAATGACTGGCATCTAAATAATAATATAGAGTATGACGCCAAGTACTTTACACCTATCGTATTTTTACCAATTTTGAACGAAAATCCAGACGAACAGCTTCCAGCAATGGGGAATGGGCGGGAGGGAGAGAAGAGGTGCAGTAAAATGATACTAGACCTTCCAGATAGGTATAGCAAAAGGGGTTTAGGACTAACAAGCGTTTTCAGAATGTACACCTAGTTTATGCTATAAAAGTTCACTGGTACGTTGTGCTTATAATGTTCATAAGTGATACAACGTGAATTGTGAGGATTGCGCGCGAAGCGCGCCGAAATTTTGAGGTACACGTCAATGCCAAAATGAAAAACCTGCACGCAGGCTCAGCCAGGGGTGGTGCTTTGATTTGCCGACATGGGGGGAAGCACCCTGACTGGGGGCCATTTACAGTCCCGACAGATGCAATGGGTTGCCGAACTCAAAATTTAAGGCGCGCGAAGCGCGCCGAAAAATTTGGGGTTATACTGAATTTTCATTATGGAAAGTTGAAAAAGTTTGGGCTTTTATTGAAGAATCTGGACAAAACCTAGAAATTTGTTCGGGTGACTGCATGGTCGTAGTCGGGGATTACATTCTTCATCTTATCCATTAAGGATCTCCTACGAAACTGAAAGATCTTTTTCTTACAAAATATGTTAGCCACGATGGCGAGGCTGAAGAAAGAATCTTCTAAAAGTTAGGAAAAAGAGGAAAGAACTCGCAATGATGCATTTTCGTGTTTCTCTAGAATCACGCCTACACGGAAGAACAACATTTGTGGAAACGTTGAAATCTAATATGTTTGAAACGGGGGCGTTACCACTAGATAGAACTAGAGATGAAAGCGCGCGTAGTGCGCGAAAATGTTTTGAAGTTATAGAAAGAATCGTTACAGAACTTACTGGCTACGGACCTGATAAATAGACGTTTGCAATATTCTCTGAGTATATCTATGTCTTCACCAATATTAGTCTATAAAACATTTGGGGAGGGGGGGGGGGCTAAAGCGCCCTAGCTCCCATAGAACTGTGTCTGGTATAATTCTTAATAATGTTCATGAGATTGATTGTAAATCGTGCCACATGCGCGCCCAAATTTTCATTAAATACGATTTCCATAATAAAACCTGCATTCAGAATCTCCATCGAGATACTTTCAATTGCCCAACAAACCAACATGCCACTCAAAAAGCCAGTCTTTTACCTGGTAATTTGTAAACAGCTTTCAACTTCTGCTGTTGTGCTTCTCCAAAAGTTGCTATCGGAAGATATTGATAATAAGAAAAACACTGAGGTAAGGTTTGAAGCGCGCGGAGCGCGCAAAAATTTTGAGAGTTTGAGAAGAATTTGCGAGAAAAGGACAGCTTTGATTTGATTTTACGTGAGGAAAATAACGTTTGGTATTATTCACACTTGGTCTAGTTGGAAAATATATACAAAGTTGACATAGGCTCAGTCGGAAAATTGTGCTAGACTGAAATATCAGAAATTCCAACTGGCATTTCAGATTTTCCGACTATCGTCGCTCTGACGAACTTTGGGGGGGTGAGACACCCCCCACACCCCCCGGTCGCGACGGCCCTGCGCCCAGAGGTCAAGCTCCTCAGTTTACAGACTACGGGAGGACGAAAAACTAAGGGCTGCAAGGACTAGTTCGACTTCCTACAAAGTAGTATTCCTTCGCATAATCAGTATATATATATATATATATATATATATATATATATATATATATATATATATATATATATATATATATATATATTCCCCATCCTTATGTTCAAAGCTTGCTTTGTTGTGTGAAGTTTAATGGAAAAAGTAACAGTATAGACCGGTCTGGGTTGTTTTTTTTTATATATTTCACGTGCATCCAAGCATCTGCATGTCCGTATTTCGAAATAGTTATTGAAAGTTGCCAAGGCAAAGAATAGACACATTCCAAGATCAATGTATATATTCTTATTACGTAAATAATTCAGTGTTAATTCGTTTTTTTTTGGTTGTGTATATCCTCTCTTCTCAGTAATACTAGGCATTCAGGACCACCTTTGTTGGTAGGTTCTTCCTAGTGACACGCGTAAATTGCACCATTTTTAAGTGACCTGCGTTTATATACAGCAGTGGGGATCCTTGCTTTGTCACTACATAAAGGTGCCGTCCTGGGGAGGGATCTAAGGGGAGGGGGTAAATTTTTGTTAATTTAAGGTTGCTTATATGCAAAAATGGTGCTATCTTTGGGATATTTTTGGAGCTGATCATGGCTAGAAATGTGCATAATTAAGTGAATCAAGTTCTGTTTTTTCCGACTAGCTAGATATTTTTTCCATCTGAGTGGCTGCGCGTAAATTGCATCATCTTTTTATGCGCAATGCGTTTGTATACAGCAGTGGGGATCCTTCCTTTGTCACTACATAAAGATGCCGTCCTGTGGGAGGGTCTAAGGGGAGTCCCCTTTAAGAAATTTTTTAAGGTAAGGTTGCTTAGATGCAAAATGGGGGTCGTCGAGTGGCAGAGTGGTCTATTCCAGCTGCTGTGCACCAATGTGTTTCACATGTGCGTGGGTTCGAATCCCTCTCGATGTACGTGGGTTTTTCTCCGGGTACTCCGGCTTTCCTCCCACTTGGCATAGGCTTGCCTCTAAAATCGGTTGCCCAGCCGACGAAGTCGGTTGCGCGCCGGACTGAAGCGCCTTCGGGTGGACCAGTTAACTAGCCGACTTTGCTTTTGATGCAAAATGGTGCTGTCTTTGGGATATTTTGGAACTGATGATATATAACTAGGAAATGTCTATAATTTAGTGAATTCTAATTTCTGGTTAGGTGAAAGAAGAGAGTATAGTTGAATACTTTGTCGACAAACCTCCTGAAGTCCCCACCCCTTTTTGCTACTTGACTGCCTTCTATTTGGCAAAGCTTTTACGCAAAAATGCGTGCATGCAGTCAACAGAAACTTTCTTGGACTATTACGAAAATGTTCCTTTCCTTCATTGTGCATTATGAAGGCATCTAAGGCTGACAGATACCAGTGTAGGCCTTGTGGGAGCTCTGGATCAATTATATAAAATTGGGGCAATGACATAATGCTTATTACGGTACCTGATATCCAAATGATAATATAGTGTATGACGCAAAGCATTTTACATCTATTGTATTTTTACTAACTTTCAACGAAAATCCAGACGAACAGCTTCCAGCAATGGGAAATGGGCGCCTTGCGGGAGGGAGACTATAGGTGCAGGAAGGTGATATTAGACCACCCTGACAGGTATAGCAAAGGGGTAAAGAACTTAAAAGCGCGTTTCAGAATGTACACCTAGTTTATGCTAGAAAAGTTCACTGGTACGTTTGTGCTTATAATATTCATGAGTAATACAACGTGCACTCTTAATGCAAAAGAGTGAAATTCATTCCAAAAGAGACTGTAGTTTGGGACCACTCCTAGTAGAAGTGAATTTCACTCGGGGTGGAGTGAAAATTCACTCGAAGTAGAGCGATATATCATTCCATGCGAGTGAAGTATCGCTCTATTTGGAGTGATTTTTCATTCCACCCCGAGTGAAATTCCCTCTTACTCGGAGTGGTCCCAAACTACAGTCTCTTTTGGAGTGGATTTCACTCTTTTGCATTAAGAGTGTGGGTTGAAAGCGCGCCGAAATTTGTGGGTATACGTCAATGCCAAAATGAAAAACCTGAATGCAGGCTCAGCCAGGGGTGATAATTTTATTTGCCGACATGGGGGCCAAGCGCCTTGACTGGGGGACAGCTACTCTAAGCCAAGACAGACACAATGGGTTGCCGAACTCGGAATATAAGGCGGACGAAGGGCGTCGAAAAATTTGTGGTTTTATTGAAAAAGATTTCACATTTTTGTTTTCATTAAGGAAAGTTGAAAAAAGTTTGGGTTTTTATTGAAGAATCTGCCCTACTTTAGGGCAAACCCATGATTTTTTTTGGGGGGGAGGGAGACTGCATGGTCGTCGTCGGGATTACATTCTTTATCTTACCCATAAAAGCTCCCCTACAAATCTGAAAAATCTTTGTTCTTACAAAATATGTTTGCCACGATGGCGAGGCTGAAGAAAGAATCTTCCAAAAGTTAGGGAAAAGAGGATAGAACTTCGCAACGATGCATTTTCGTGTTTCTCTAGAATCAAGCCTACACGGAAGAACAATATTTGTGGAAAAGTTGAATAAGTCCAATATGTTTAAAACGGCGGGCGTTACCACTAGATAGAACTATAGACGAAAGCACGCGTATAGCGCGCCAAAATTGTTGAAGTTGTAGAAAGAATCGCTACAGAACTTACTGGCTACGGGCCTGATAAACTGATAAATAGCCATTTGAAATATTTTCTGAGCATTTCTATGTCTTCACCAGTATTAGTCTTTATAAAATTTTGCGCAGGGGGGGGGTAGGAAAAGTCTGGAAGGGCTAAATCCTCCTTGCCCCCGTAGAACCGCGCCTGGTATAATTACCTTCATAATGGTCATGTAAATGGAGTGCAAATCGTGACGCATGCGTGCGAAGTGAGCACAAATTTGTCATTAAATAAGATTTCCATGACAAAACCTGCATTCAGAATCTGCAACAAGACACTTTCAATTGCCCAACAAACCAACATGCCACTCAGAAAGCCAGTCTTCTACCTGGTAATTCGTAAACAGCTTTCAACTTCTGCTGTTGTGCTTCTCCGAACAGGGCCGTAGCGAGCGGGGTGTGTGGGGGGTGTCAATATTTGGTCGCCCGTCGGCAAATTTTCGGTCTGTCGGCAAAAAGAGGAAAGGGGAAGGAAAAGAAGAGGAGAAGAGGAAAAGAAGAGAAAAGAAGAGAAAAGAAAGGGAAAGGAAGGCAAGGAAAGGGAAGACGGTGAATGAAAAGAAAAAAGAGAAAGAGAGAACGGGCCAGCCTGTTATCGGCTATTTCGATTTTCGGCTCTTCATCTAATTGGTCCATTCAAGTTGAATTCCCGTCGGCAAATTGATTATGCATGTGACGGCCTTATACGGCCGTATCAACGGCCGTCGGCCCGGTGTTATTGGACGAGTGACTGAGTCCGTTGAGAACTCGTGAAAAGAAAGGAAATTAACGGCTTCCGTATAGGTGCACTATTTCGGGTCATATGACATTCTTGAAAAACCACTTTCTGCACATTATTCCTCACTGTTATCATCACCATAGGGAGTAGCACCCGATTACCCATGAAGAGGGTATCCTTAGCCCGTCTTCTAAACACTAACTTTGACTTCAAACACATTTTGTAAACTTCTGAGGATCCGGTTTACCTACAAACATCCCGGGGAAAAATAATGCGTGCCGCCACTGCAATCTCAGGCTTTTAACTTTTGAACACCGACATGAAAGAGATACAGAACCCATCTTCAGATCCTGGCGTTCAAAGCATATTTTGAACGCTTGTGTTAATATTCTGAACACTTTTTCTCCCTTTTTGAACGCCGGACGCCTATCCACTTATCGTATTTGAACGCTTGACGCGTCTAGTGTTCAAATGCTGAATACATAGTGTTCCAATTCTGAAAGACAGGTTCAGCACCTGAAGTTTAGTGGCATGACGGGAGGAGTAGCCTAACACATAAGAATTAACCGGAATGTTTGCATTGGATAATGCATTATGAACCAAAATATACCAATCCTGCATGAGACTTAATTTTTTACCGAGAGATTATGCTAAAATCTCAGAGCTTCCGGGGGCGAAGCCCCCCGGATCCCCACCAGGGGCCCTGGGGCCGGCCCAGTGTTTTAGCCAACCCCTATTTGTGGGACACTGTTGCATAAACGGGGACAAATGTCGCACAAAAAAAATCTGAAACGCAATTCCTACCCGCCGGGTGTAAATTTTGAGGTTCCTCATTATGGCAGAAATCCACTCAAATATTGCACCATTTGGGATCTAGGCACCTTTCAAATTCCAAAAATTTCCAAGGGGGAGGGGGACACCCCCTCCCCTTAGACCTCTCCCCCAGGCCACAGATCAGTAAATGTCGCATTGAGAAAACGTCCTAGCTAAAGCACTGGCGGGCCTCTTGATCCCAACCGCCTAAAACATTGGCGGCCTGACGAGAGGGATATAGCCATTAAAATTAGTGGAGAACTTTGCATTTGATGATGCATTATGAACCAAAATATTTCCATCCTGAGACTTAGTTTTCCACCCAGAGATATACATAAACCTCAGAGATTCCGGATTCTCTGCCTTCCGGAATCCTCCTTAGGCGGGCCCAGTGTTTTAGCCAGCCCCTATTTGTGCGACAATGTCGCATAAACGGCGACAAATGTCGCACAAAAAAATCTGACAAGCAAAATTCTACCCGGGTGTAAATTTTGAGGTTCCGCACTCAAATACTGCACCATTTGCGATCTAGGCAACTTGCAAATTCCTCCCCCAGGCCACTGATCAGTAAATGTCCCATTGAGAAAACGTCCTAGCTAAAGCACTGGCGGACCTTTGGATCTCAACCGCTTAACTATCGTGGCCTGACGAGAGGAATAGCCTAATACATTAAAATTAGTGGGATCTAGTGTGTATTTGATGATGCATTATGAACCAAAATATATCCATCCTGAGACTTAACTTTTCACCCAGAGATATACCTAAACCTCAGAGCTTCCGGGGGCTTCCGCCCCCTGGACCCATCCAGGGGTACTTAGGCGGGCCCAGGACCCCACCGGCTAAAGCTCGTTTTCGCACTACGCATTACCAGATCCGTCGGCAAAACATAACCTCCACCCCCCCCCCCCAAAGATAACACCTTCACTACGCCCCTGTCTCCGAAAGTTACTATGATCGTAAAATATTGATAATAAGAACAACACTGAGGAAAGGTTTGAAGCATGGGGAGGGCGCCAAAATTTTGACAGTTTGAGAAACATTTGTGATAAAAAATGATCACAATAGATCCATCACGTACGTACATGCACAAATATGCCGTCACAAAGGACAGTTTGATTCGATTTTACGTGTGGAAAATAACGTTTGGTATTATAATTCTCACTTGATCCAGGGAGTTGCTATTTAGAATAGCAACTCCCTGCTTGATCTAGTTGGAAATATATACAAAGTTGACACAGGCTCAGTCGGAAAAATGTACTAAACTAAGATATCAGAAATTCCAACTGGTATTTCAGATTGTCACGACTATCTCGCTCTGACGAACTTGGGGGTGAGACACCCCCACCCCCGGCGCGACGGCCCTGCATAGGATATTTCAATTAAGTGCACTAATTTGAATACGTGAGTATGGAGTTGAATATAATACATTCCTGTGTGTGTCTAGGGGTCACCAAATATGTACGTTGCAGTAGTGGGGCTTGAATATTGTTCCTGTTTAGTGGCATTGGTGACATTTATTCGAGGGTATACAACCATTGATTACTTGTGATTCTCTGATCACAATGTTACCGAAGAAGGCAGCGAGTTCCCTATTACTCAGAATAAGGGAAGTAGTCTTGAGTATAACCGACTCAGTATGACACCAATGCATGAGGTTAGTTGGTTGGAGTGCAAGGGAATGGAGTAATAATTACTGTAGCTAGTAGCATGGATTCTGGAAGGATAAGGTTCTTGCATGGATTCATAGGCATATTTGAAATTGTGAGAATATGATGGGGTGGGTGAGGCTAGACGTAACCTAGTTGGGAGCATTGGAACTGACTGTCTGGAGGATGATGAGCATCTGTCTTTAAATGTGGAAACGTATTTTATATGCATTCGTTTATTCAGTGGCGTAACTTTGGTTCAGGGTGCCCGGGGGCTAGAATGGGTTGGGTGCCCCCCCCACCCCCCACCGACCAAATGACATGTGCACATGATGCAGCAGTTTTGTTTTTTAAGTTTTGAAAGCCACGTGCCCTTACCAATGATACTTACCTTCCAATCAATTTTTATTCATGTTTTAAATAACTAATCATGTTAAAGATGACGGATCGTCATATTCAGTGGGAGAATGCATGATGTTTATGTTCGTATAGTCCTATTGTTCGAAACGGTTGGGTGACTAGTTGCTAAAATATACTGAAATTGTAGTAGGGATGAGTCTATACCACAATTGCTGAATTGCTTAAGAAAGCGAAATGTGACGTCAACCGATTACTGGGCACGGGCATTTGCTCATCAATTCCGATTTGAGATGACCATTTAAAAATATTAAAATGAACGGTACGCTAGACTAATAAAGAAAACTCCTATTTACAGTATGAACTTTCAGCCCAAAGCGGATATTTTGATACCCAGTACTAATAGATATCGTCAAATGCTATGATCAGACAGCTTGATCTTCTCAGGATTTCAATAGTTATGGACAAAAGTGTATCCTGTGCCAGGCCCAGGTAGTGGGGGAAATTTGCAAAAGTCCACTGCAAGCAAAGTACCAACGTGGATACCAGACCCGCCAGGTGCCCCCTAGCCCGGGTGCCCGGGGCTTCGCACCCTCAGAGGGCATAGGCGTTATGCCGCTGCGTTTATTTCACTTACATTGAACATAAAATATTGGGTGTTTAGGTTAACCATTTTCCTTTAAATAATTGTTTCACTTTTATATAACCTATCTTACTCAGTTACTCGGCAAAAAATATTTTTACATTCCTCAAGGAAGCACAAACAATTAGTAACTCACCTTTGCCAACTTTCCCGTCCACTAATGTCTGATTAAATTGATGAATCTATACGTAGGTCGAAAAAGAACAGCCGTAGGAGCTGACGAGTGTAGCAGTCGATCACTGGTCAAGCGTTTTAGTAAGTGAAACCGAACCTTTACCACGAAACAGATCCCAGTTCAACATTAAATCTGCCCCGGAAATGAGCTGTGTATGTGTTTACCAATTGCACTTAGGCCGGGGAAAGCAATACGGTGGAACCGAAAACAATACGGTTGCCAAAATGTATTAAGGTAGCTCAACACTCCGGTTATTTCTTTGTGGGCTAACACGATGTCAGATTTGGTCCGCTTCGTGGCCTCTCAATCCCTCTTATAGTTTTCAGCATGCAGGTACAAGCCACCTGCCACAAAGAGACTAGCAAGACAGGGGCCGCGGAGACAATTTGAAGTAGTGGGTCTAATCATCGAAGCGGCCCGATATATGTTCAAGAAAATAAAAGCCTATCATCCCAGTTTAAGGCGACCCAAAATCATTCCCACGACAGAAAAGTGCGGGGGCTAAAGCCTACTAGCCTCCTGTCTCCTCGGTCCCTGCAAGAATTTAAGTGCCCAAAATGTTTTAAAATCTGTGTACCACATCATAACCATCTAAATTTTGAGCTACGAGTGCTTCCATAATAGAACTGGAATTCCTTCATCGATGTTACAGTTAAGGTGCGATTTTGCACAGTGGAAGGATAGGCTATACACCTAATGCCAACCGTGTCCTATACACCTATTTCTCCTTTTTCCATCTCTGAACCCATCGGTCCACTTGCAATGATTCCATCACAACTTTAAGCTCGACCACATCCTGTCCGCAACATGATCGAACCATAAGCGTAAGAAGCGGTGGTAGCGGGGAGGGAGCTGGGCTTATGTTTCCTCCGTAAAAAATGTCAAAATTGCAGTACAGATCCTTAAAATTTGTCCAACATATGTTTCACCAAATTGAATCTTAGGACCCTCAAATATTCGAAAATTCCATCCTCCCCCTTACACCCCTCCCCGCGGTCTGAAACAACGTCCAGCCCCCTACAGTCTCAAACAGTTCCCTACGCCTATGATATGAACATACACTGAATCCCTCACTCCAACTTCTAGCGAGCTATCTTTTTTAGTTGCTATTATCGGCGGTGGAAATCTATTGAATAGGGGTGCAATACCTGAACAGACTGCATCTGATTGCGGTTGAAGACTTGTAACTTATGCACTGACGACTTAGTTCACTATGATGACAATTTTAAGATTACTCATCTCAAAAGGATTCCACGAATTGAGAACTCACAAATGTAAACAATATGCACAAGTTTGACATACATGCATAGGAAACTGTCCTCGACGGGAGGGGCGGCGAAAGCATACTTCCCTCCTCCAACCCATTTTTTAATTGTGAATTTCCACTCCACTGAGATACAGACATACCGAAACCCCGGTTTTTTCATCGGCTGCTGAAGTGACAATGATTATGCAAAATAAATTTTTCCAGAGAAACCAAACCTACACGCTTTTTCAGAGCAACTTACAAAAGGCTGAAGTGCATTAAACAGTCAAAAAGGCGCACAAAAGAGTAATGGTTCATAGGGACAGAGTCCCTGTATAAAACCTTGTTGTACCATTCTCCCTCAAGAAAGGTTAGGACTTGTCATTTCTCAACCAATGAGGAAAAATAGAAGAGAGTCCTGCTAGTTCAAATGTCAATCCAGGGTCGTTCCTTGCCAAGGGCGGCGCTCTCGGGGGATGGGGGACCATGTCTCCCCCAACTTTGGTTGGGGCGGATCTGTCGAGCCCCCCAATATTTGGTCAACGACGATAATATTTTGAGTGCGAGTCAAAGGTCCCTTCCAATAGTTTGATTGAGGGGGCGTAATATCTATATTTTGGCAAAAATCGTAATAATTTCTGGTGGCCTAATTGTGTGAATATTAGACTTTCTGATGACTACCCGCATAATAACGCATCCATGGCGGCTCCGGGGACCTCCCCGGGAAACTGAAATTTAGGGAAAAACCACTCTTGCTGGTACATGCGATTTTCCAGGTTTATTGAGCCTTGAAATCATCACAGTGAAATTTTCAGCATTTCAGTTTTTTTCTCTCAAGTAGGCCAACTTTCATTTACGATTTTGTGGGTGGGCAACTGTCTCGCCCTCCCCCCCCCCGCAGGCTACCACCCAAGCAAGGTTTTCAGAGTTTGACCTCCGATGACCCTCATGTGCTTTGACCTCCACAAAAATCAACAGGGTTGTTGCTTTTCGTAAACGGCATCCACATGCTAAGTACGAAGAGTATCCATGCTTCCCATCTCGAGATATCGAGTTAACAGGATTTTCAGTTTGAACTCTGGTGACAGATGACCTTTGACCTCCACCACAAAGCAACAGCGTTCTTCATCTCAATATGGGGCATCCACATACTACGTATGAGAATTGTCGGAGTTTCGCTTTTTGAGATATCGTGTTAACGATCTAAGAGTCACAAACACACACCTACATGCACACGCCATCACAGATTTCTCTTTTCAACGAAACCAAAAACACACCACTAAATTTTAGTAACCAAGTTGCAAGTGTAATCCAGCAACTTCATATGCAGTTTTGCAAATCTAGCACTCTGTCTCCCTAATCAAAACTACAGTATAAGGTGTTTCCCGAAGGGTGTACTGTTCAAAACTCGTCAGAAGTTACAGAAAGAAAATTAGACAAATATTTATAAATAGCTCCCACTAAGTTGCCCTTTTTTTACCAAAGACTTTAAAAACGGAACCTACTGCTTTTGTGCTTGGTGCTCAGCATAAGCAATCGAGTAGGGAAATCAAGCAAGTTAGCCACAACTGGAAAAAAGGCCGTGGCCGGCCCGACTTAAACCAGTTGGTTAGAAACTGAGTCGTAAAACCTCATCTAACTATGCTGAATTTCGTTTCTGGCCTACACGTTGAGGTGTCCAAGAGGTGGATTGAGAGCGTTGTTTCCTCTATATTCTCCACAAAAAGTACTGCTACAAGTTTTCTAACCCTTTTCACCCGTGCCAATTCTCCATGAAAGTAATCCAAGAATTTCTCCTTCGATCTAATCTCTATGACAATTGACAAAATACCGTGACATAGCAATACTGTATGATTCACTTGACAGAAAGTATTTGTTTGCACTGAGAAGCAGTGCACATTCAATTATATTATGCACAGGCGGGATTACGAAGGGCAGGCGGGGGCACTTGCCCCCACATTTTCCAGAGCTTAAAAACTAAAAATAATAATAAAAAAAATACCGAAAGTGAGCGAGACCAGAGAAATTATAAGAGAATTTTCAATAGCCTGTTATGATTAAATTTGCAATGTTTAATGAAGGAAAGTTTTAATATAAAAAGCCATAAAATTTCTAGGAAAATTTTTCTCGGCGCGCTTTGCGCGCACCTCCAGAGAAGTCTGACTAATACAGTTGAAATTTTGTCTGGCACCGTAAAATTTCTTTCCTCCCACCCGCCACAATATTGTGACTTGAAACTAAAATAGCGGTCACTGAAAGTACTAATGTACGTCATAAATGCATCATGGTCCTTGCAAATAGTCTCAAACCCTACCCATGTATAGGGAACAACAATTCTCAAATAAATAAATAAATAAATAAATGAATGAATGAATGAATGAATGAATGAATGAATGAGTGAGTGAGTGAGTGAGTGAGTGAGTGAGTGAGTGAGTGAGTGAGTGAGTGAGTGAGTGAGTGAGTGAGTGAGTGAGTGAGTGAGTGAGTGAGTGAGTGAGTGAGTGAGTGAGTGAGTGAGTGAGTGAGTGAGTGAGTGAGTGAGTGAGTGAGTGAGTGAGTGAGTGAGTGAGTGAGTGAGTGAGTGAGTGAGTGAGTGAGTGAGTGAGTGAGTGAGTGAGTGAGTGAGTGAGTGAGTGAGTGAGTGAGTGAGTGAGTGAGTGAGTGAGTGAGTGAGTGAGTGAATAATTTTTTTTTTTTTTTTTTTGGTCTCCATCTTTATTGTTCTCTTCGTAAATATCTTTGTTTTCTTTTTTGCAAAATATCAACGTTATACAAAACTGTAATTCTCTTTACGTTATCTTATTCCACAGGTATGATTTTCTTCTTGCTATAACATAATTTAAAACAACATACTTTAAGCAAGTGTCTTAATTACACATGAAATACAAGTATCTTCTCATCAAAACTTGTATAATACATCTGTGTAGATGAAACGGTCGTTCTCTTCAATATACATGGTGTATTACATAATTCTTAACAATACGAATCAATCAAATAACATCGGACACTCACTAAAAGCCTCCGCGTACTCTTTAAAAGATAAACCTTTACGTGAATTGATTTGATTTGAGATATGTTTTTCAACCTTAATATGAAATTTAAACTTATACAGAAATTCATCAAACAATGGAATATCTTCTTTAATCTTTTTACCGAAAATATAATATTTCATATGAAAAATTAGGAAATTATAGGGGTGCTTCAACAGAAGTTTGTAACCGACAGTTTGTAAGGACAATTTGTTTCGCTTGAATTATCCTCCAAAGTTGTCACGCCTTAAAAATGTGTTAAATTTATGGTCACAGCGTGACCTCTCCCCCATTGGAAAAATAACTCTTGTTAAGTCTTTTGGTCTCTCTCAATTAGTTTATCTCTTTCAGATATTGCCGAATCCACCTCAAAACTTCGTCAAGGAATTAGAAAGTTATATTTTTAATTTTATTTGGTCGGGCAAACCGGACAAAGTTAAGCGTAGAACTTTAATTGCACCTATTTCAGAGGGCGGACTCAAAGCTACTCATGTTTCATCTTTCATCAATAGTTTAAAATGCTCTTGGGTAAACAGATATTTAAATGATACCAAAGGTTCATGGAAAGATTTTTTTGATTTCTATCTAAAAAGCAATGGAAAATCCTTTTTATTCCATTGCAATTTTGAAGCAAAGGACATCAAAACCGATAATGTTTTCATAAATGACGTATGTGCGGCATGGGCACAGTTTAATTTTAAGCAACCTTTAGATCCTTATAACAATCAAATTTTATGGAATAATTCTTATATTAAGGTCAATAATAAGTTAATATTCTATAAACATCTGTTCGAGAAAGGAGTGACCTACGTAAAAGATATTTTTGATGATGACAATCAAATACTTCCGTATAATTCTTTTGTAAGGAAATTTGGCGTACGGTTTTGCCCATTCACCATTTATTACGGTATTATCAAAGCAGTTCCTGGGCTTTGGAAGCAAAGTATTACTGAGGGGGTAGCAATGCCAATTGATTCAGGTTACAGAGAGAATCTTCTTGCTGTTTCTAGTATGTCACGAATTGTCTATAAGCAGATAGTGACTAAGTTTTATTCTCCCCCCACCTGTTGTACAAAATGGAATAATAGCTTCCCAGAACTGATGAACCGTTGGCAATTAATTTTTAGGATTCCTTTTATTTCTCTCCGGGAAACCAAGTTACAATACTTTCAGTATAGGTTCCTACACAGAATACTGGGGACTAATGAATTACGACATAGAATGAAAATTATTGAGAGCCCTTGTTGTACTTTTTGTGGGGACCAGACCGAAACAATTGATCACCTTTTCTGGGAATGTCGGGTTACTTCTTCCTTTATTTTAGACGTGGAGCAATGCATTTTGGGTAGGCAATTCTTCTTTACAAATAAATAAATAAATAAATAAATAAATAAATAAATAAATAAATAAATAAATAAATAAATAAATAAATAAATAAATAAATAAATAAATAAATAATTTTTTTTTTTTTCTGCCATCGTTTATTAAAGTCCAAATAGTGTATGTACAATCATGTTTTGTCAATTATCAAAAATTTCTCAGAATATGCACGTGTTATTTCAAGAGTAAATGAAACAGCTATAACTGCAGGGTGTTCAACACAAAAGACAGGCCATCCTGTAGAAAACTGGTCATTTGTTATTACAAATTATATAAATAAATACATATTACATACATAATTACATGTTATATACATATTTACCCATTATATACATATTTACAAAAAATAAACGATTTCATGAAACAACTCAGAACTAACTATAGATAAATTGAGTTAGTAACAAAATGTGGTCTGAAGAATGTCACCTGTTTTCTACTGCTAACTAAAAGAAAACTGTAATTGCAAATACAATAACGCAATCTACAAGAATTTAATCAATGCAAATCATTTATCACTCTTGTTTTACACTTTCAAAGACAAACGTTATTCGAAAGAGATCATCAGAGTAATGAAGGAATAAGCAATTTTGTAATACACTGCGTTATAAAACAAAATCCGAATAACAAAATTTGGTACAGTATACGTTATCATACATTGAACATTGTCATCCAAATAAAAACTCGTTATTGCAAAAAGCACGTTGCAGGGTTTCTAGAGAAATGGGCTGCCTGGACTTGACTTTATGCAAATGTTTTTCAACTTGCAAATAAAACTTTAATTTGTACATAAACTCGTTTACTGACGGAATCTTTCCAAGAAGTTTTTGCTGAAAAATAAAATACTTTGCATGAAAAATGAGAAAATTATAAGGGTGCTTAAGAGATAATTTGTAACCAAAAAAGAAGTCTACTTTTGAGAAGCAAAATTGCCTTCCTATTACAGCCTGTTCAGTATCTAAAACAAAATCAGAGGTATACTTGCATTCCCAAAACAGGTGGTCTAAAGTTTCATCACGTTCTCCACAAAAAGTACATCTAGGGTTGTCCTGCAAATTAATCCTATGTAAGTAATAATTTGTACCCAATATCCTATGAATAAAAAGAAATTGGAAATATTGCAGTTTACTCTCCTTAACAGACTTAAAAGGGATCAGGTAAATTTTCTGCCATTGCTCGTCATTTAAATCAAAAACAGTTTTCCATTTCGTGATTGCCCTAGGCGATAGTGAATTACGCTTAATTAAAATACTGTAAATATACCTGGAAAGACTAGGTGTGCGCTGGATTGTAAAGAACAAAGAGACATCATCATTTAGCGTTTGCGATACGACATTAAAATTTTGCTTCCAAACAGGCGGAATAGCATGGATAATACCATAGAATAACAAAAAGGAACACTGCACATTAAATTTGTTTTGAAAATGTTGAAAAGTTAGAAAGTTATCGTTATCATCCAGCAGGTCCTTTACATTAATAATATTTTGGTCGTACCATTCTCTGTAGAAAACAACACGATCATTAATCTTAATTTCAGAATTATTCCACAAAATCTGGTCTTCAAAATCACGAGATGGAACATTATAGTTACAAATAGCCCAGGCATGGCAAATGTCGTCAATGAAATCGTTCCCAGTAAACACGTCAGAATGCTTATAATTGCACTTAAATAGAAAAGAACCACCGTACCTCTTCAAGTAATAGTCAAAAAACTTAATCCAATGGGCATCACTTCCATCGACATACCGCTTAATCCAAGTACACTTTAAACTGGGAATAAAACTACTTACATGAGTGACGCTTAATCCTCCCTCCCTGATGGGGCTTATCATTGTATTGCGGCGAACTTTATCCGGTTTCCCTGACCAAATAAACCTATACAAAATGGACTCTACATTTTTGACAAAGTGAATAGGCGGGCTTGGTAATACCTGAAAGAGGTATACTAGTTGTGATAAAGCAAAAGTTTTTATCAAAATAATTTTACCGAGAGGAGTAAGGTCACGCTGTGACCACAAATTCAGAATTGATTTCAAGCGTGACAGTTTTGGAATGAAATTGAGACGGAAGAGATTATCATCCCCCCTCTTAATAGTAATTCCTAAAACAGTGATTGGACCCGTAGTCCAATTAAACAAATACTTATCCATGAAATGGGGTTTGTTACCCTTTAACGGCCCTAGAGGAAATACATTAGTTTTATCATAATTAACAGTTAAACCAGAGCTACACTTAAGAAGCTGGAAAATTCTGCTAATTTCAATTAAATTATTTTCATTACCGTCCACAAAGAGAGTCGTATCATCAGCATACTGAACTAAACGCATTTCACTATCGTCCAGTTTTATACCATGTATAATGTTGCTACTTCTTATTTTCAGGGCAAAAATTTCAGCACATAAAATGAAAATGTACGGACTTAGGGGGCAACCTTGTCTTACCCCCCTTGAGATGGAAAAATAACGAGAAGAAAAGCCATTATTGCAAACACAAGCGGACGAGTTAACATACCAGGGAGCTGTTATTTGGATGGAGACAGATCGCTTTGAAGTGAGGTTTGTACCGCCAAGGTCACTCAGTAATCCATCGCTTGTATCTTTCTTGACATTTCTATAAGACTTACACTGGATTAGGAAGTTAACACAAAAGGGATTTGTCGTCTGCTAAATCTACAGTAAGACTGAGGGTTTTCCTCCACTGCCACAGCATTGCCAGTCGTCAAGGAAAATAAAAAATATTGCATCTTTCGACGCTCGGCGACGCGCATGACAGTATATCAGTTAGGTTTTATGTTGAAATATGAACAAGAATCTGTATGTGGTTATTTTAGGAAACTTCCGGAAACTTTTCATATGTTGTAACAAAAGCTAGACTTATACCTCGTCAACTCATTTGCATACGGTATTTTGTATGGGAAGGGGCTAACTGTATTCTTTTAAGTTCAACTGAACAGCCGTTTCGAGTTTATTAACACCTGCTCTAAACATGTTGGCGGCGCAAACCTACACATCAAAGTATTGTTCTGTGCAGGCCACTTGTTAAAGGATTACGTGACTTGAATGACATCGCTAGGTGAGTGCCATGAAATTGGAGCCACCAAACAAAGGGAAAAAATGCCTTTGCGCCAAATAAACGGCTTATCGTTGGTAATCTCCCCTCGATTTAGTGGGTCTTAAAGTATTAGCATAAATTAAACTTTTCGTTATATCTCCATCCAAATAACAGCTCCCTGAACATACAAGGTTCGAACCCAGCGTATAAAGTCATTATTGAAATTGAAAAAGTGAAGAGTCTTAAATACAAAATCCCACTCCAGTTTATCGAAAGCTTTTTCAAAGTCAACAAAGATCATAAGCCCAGGAATACACATTTCGTCACAATAATCAATCATATCTAGAATACAGCGGATGTTCTCGCCAATAAATCTCCCTTTTATAAAACCTGTCTGGTTTGCGTTAATCAGTTTACTAATAATATGCTTAATTCTTGATGCCAGAGCTTTTGAACAAATTTTGTAGTCTACATTTAAAAGGCTTATTGGACGAAAATTTTTTACAAGAGTGAGGTCTTTATCGGGCTTGGGCAAGAGAGTAATAATACTGCGTGCCTGCTCGTGGGATAAATTACCTGAAGTAAAAGCAAAATTTAGAGAATTCACGACTAAGTCGGCAATATCGGGCCAAAAAAACTTGTAGAACTCGGCTGTTAAACCGTCGGTACCAGGACTTTTGTTGTCTTTGAAAGAGAAAAGGGAGTTTCTACACTCCTCAATAGTAAGCTGACCTTCACAAAGGCTAGCATCATCATCTGTGAGGAAATTGGGGCAATGAAGATTATCAAAAATCAAGGACGGAGAGCAACCCACACCATGATAGAGCTTCGTATAAAAACTACTTAGTTCATCTAAAATATCTTTATCATTCATGACACACTGCCCAGAGGCATTCGTAAGCTTCCGAATTACACTTAGAGATTTGTGACGGTTCTCTAAATTTAAGAAATACTTCGTATTTTTCTCTCCCTGCTCAACCCACCGTGACCTAGATCGCACAATTATTCCTCTAAGTTTATAGTTATACAATGTATCCAGCTTAAGCCGAGCATCATTCAATTTCTCTAAATTATCAGGAATCTGTAAGTTGTAATAAGTTCTTTCCAATTCCGCAATTTCCTTTAACAAATCCTCCTCTTGCATTTTACGAGCAGCAGCTTTCTTCTTACTATACCTAACGCTAAAATCACGAATTTTATATTTAATGTATTCCCAAAGCTGCGATGGATTATTATCGTGGTAATCATTGATGACTCCTGTAATAATTTCCTTTACTTTAGTAGTGTACTCAGAATCCGTCAGTAATGAATTATTCAATTTCCAAAAACCCGGACCTCTTCTATTGGTGTAAAGATCTAACTCTAAATTAATAACTGAGTGGTCTGACTGAATGCTCGGAGAGAAGTTACATTTTGTGACCAAAGTGCGAAAGTGCCGTGAGATAAGGAAAAAGTCCAGCCTACATCTAATACCAGGGGTAATATTCGAGTTCCATGAGTAATCAGCTAAACTAGGGTTTCTTTCCCGCCAAATATCAATCAAGTCAAAGGTAGACATTAAACAGATACACTCATCCCTCGCCTTAAAATTTGTCATGGGGTTTCCTCCTATTTTATCTAAATTTAAATTAAAAACAAAATTGAAATCGCCCCCTATAATGACATTACCAGTATTAAATTGATGTAAAGTGGAGGACAACAGGTGAAAAAAGTTCGGGTCATCAATGTTGGGTCCGTAGACATTTGCAAGCGTGAAAATCTTATCCAAAATTTTGACTTCAACAATAAGGAATCTACCAGTATCTGAATACGTGGATTGACATACACTCACTTTCAATCCTGGATTAGAAAGAATACAAACTCCCCGACTAACCGATGAAGTATGACAAAAGAAAGCTTGACCACCCCATTCATTCCTCAAGTAAGATGCATCCCTCTCTAAGCTGTGGGTTTCTTGTAAAAAGAAAATGTCACCTGGGTGAGAATGAAGAAACGCAAAAATTTTACGTCTTTTCTTGGCCTGCCTAATTCCCCTGACATTATAAGAGCAAAGCTTTATACACGACATTTAGACAGGGAAATCTCACATACTATGTACACTGTACACGATACTATAATGAAAGCAATTGATTGTACACTAACGTAAATAGAACTTACAAGGGCAAAAAACAAGTAATATGGAGTACTGATGGCAGAATGAAAAAATAAAAAGCAAAAATACAAACACAAAAATAAAGTCAAATGCAGACGTCCGTTGACACTGCTCTTCGCTAATAGGCGGCGTCCGCGTAAGGTCTCCTGGATGAGACAGACTAGAGATCCCGTCATGAAAACATAAGATAAATGGGCAAAAATACATAAACATCAATAACAGAGAAGATGATTAATGCCACAGAGACATGTCACACGAGGTCCCCAAAGGGTCATGAAACAGTTACCTTTCAGATAGCATGCTGTTGCTGGAAATCATAGGGCTTTCCTGCTAGACCCAAATAAATAAATAAATAAATAAATAAATGAATAAATGAACGAACGAACGAACGAACGAACGAACGAACGAACGAACGAACGAACGAACGAACGAACGAACGAACGAACGAACGAACGAACGAACGAACGAACGAACGAACGAACGAACGAACGAACGAACGAACGAACGAACGAACGAACGAACGAACGAACGAACGAACGAACGAACGAACGAACGAACGAACGAACGAACGAACGAACGAACGAACGAACGAACGAACGAACGAACGAACGAACGAACGAACGAATAAATCGGCGTACTTCGGATGAGCCCTTTAGAAATCGATGTCTCATTAGTACTACTATATTGCTGAGGGCATAGGCGTCCACAGAAAAAAATTAGTGAGGCAAAACTTTTAATTGATCAAATCAGGGGAAAATTTTACTCCCGGAAAAGAGCTTAATTGCTAAATGTTGGCGCCCTTTACAGGAGTGCCAGGAATTTGCCAGGGGGCGAAACCTGTAGGCAAACGATCTATGCGTAGCGCCACCACAGTTTGGCGCGAACCGTCAAGAAAATTTCGGCCAAAATGCCTCCCCAGATGGCTGAAAATGGCACTTCCCAGGCCTTGTGAGTTGCATCTAATCATGTTCTATTTTGAAAGCTCGTTCTGGAAATTTTCTAGCGATAGGCTATCATACAAAAAAGTTGATGTTACTTTTACTTCAAGTTTTTTATTTTCCAAGTGCCCCCCTTCCCCCCCCCCGCCCTTCCGGACGCCCATGGCTGTGCGTAGGAAGGCTTTGGTGGAATTGCCTCGTTATTACTTACTTCCTGCAAAACAGCTTGACTAACTACCATTTCCAAAACCCTCGCTACACCTCTCGCTGTTCACTTTCCTCACCAACTATCACCGCCTACGCAAATTAACTGACGGTTAATATCTTACATTTGTGATCACCATATGAAAACTATTTCATAAGCATTTCAAATTACACCTGGGAGAGCAGGATTTTCTCAAGAAAATGGTCCAGAATGGCCGCCAAAGCCGTCAAATTTAAGACAGATTTCTCTGTGAGGACCCTCAATCTCCAGCCTTCGAAGATTGCGGTTAAAGGCTTCGCCGGCGCCACAACTTCCCAGGATGCAGCCTCCAATGAAAACTTACTAACCTGTCACTTTAACTCCCCATGTCCTTGACAATGCCCATGTAAAAACTACCCACAAAGATTTCATGGATTTCTTTAAGTATCACATAGGCATTACAGGCGCGGATCCAGACATTTCGAAAAGGGGGGGGGGGCTGAAAGCCCCCTTGAGTATCCTCCTAGATTAATATTATGCTAATTTTCGCGTATTTGTTATTGTTGATGTGGCGAAAAGAGGGGGGCTGAGCTCGGGAAAGCCCCCCCCCCCCTCCTTGGATCCGCGCCTGCATTATAACATTCAAAAGTCGACACTAACCTTATTTTCACACTAACAAAAAAGTTGAGGGGAACTTGTCCCAGACCATCGACAAAATGAAACATGAAAGAGGCCTCCATAGAGCAGGATATAGGTTCCCATATCCTGCTCTATGGAAAGAATAGGCACCTGGGGAAGTAGGAAAATTTTAATGGAATAAAAATACTGCATTTAAAACCAACGAAAAACAATAGGTTACAATTGTCTCAAAGCTGTTTTGTTCTGCGCGCTTCGTACGTACGCACCCGTTTTAAATGTTGCTTCAGAGTTTCGGGGTTACTTCATGTAGACCATCTTGCTTGTCATTGCTTCGTACAAGCTCTCCTATTGTCATTGAAACCACCAATTACCCCATGACCGTACGCAGCGTACGGGAAGTTTCCCCCTTGCCAGACATTTTCAAAGCAAACCTTTTATCACGATCGATCTGTGTAAATTTACAGACTCTTTAAAGATTGTTTAGATGCAAGTTGTAAGGCACGGCCCGGCAAGGGGTGTCTCTAAAAGGAAGACCTATAAAACGAAGACCGAAGACCTCTAAAACGAAGACCGAAGACCTTTAAAATGATGAAATCCTTAACGAAGAGTGTCCCACGGTTGCACCATTTGCCATGTCTATAGAAATATTTCGTTCTGCGTGAGTCTTCATTTTCCGGTCTTCCTTTTAGAGATTTGCAATATAGGGAAAATCTCTAAAACGAAGACCGAAAAAGGAAGACCTCATCCATATATTAACCGAAACACTATTTAACCGACTTTTCTTGTCTGCGGCCCCCAGATAAATATTTTTTATAAATTTTCCCTTGTTTGTTTGTCTTCAAACAGTTGTCATGAGAAAATAGTCCATTGAAGGAGTTCATGGCTGGTATGGAGGTCCGTACTTTATCAAAATCTGTAGAGTGAGACACATGTAATCAAAATCACACTTAAAATCATTCCAGTGATAAATCCCAGCCCGATTTCTTTTAAAGTATGGTTCGGAAACGTATTTAAACAAAGATTTCAGAGCAAGTATCTACGCCCACTGTATATTTATTGTTTTAGAGATGGGTCTTCATTTTCCGGTCTTCCTTTAGATATTTGCAATATAGGGAAATCTCTAAAACGAAGGCCGAAAAACGATGACTCATCGATATATTGACCAAAACGTTATTGAACCGACTTTTTTGTCTGCAGCCCTGAGGTAAATTTTCAGGGCTGTAGAGAGCCGGGGATGTGGGGGTGTCACACCCCCAATATTTGGTCTCCTTCGGCAACTTTTCGGTCTGTCGGCGAAAAGCAGAGGAAAAGAGGAGAAAAGGAAAAGTTCAGAGAAGAAGGGAAAGGAAAGGGAAAGGAACAGAGTGAAAGGGAAGACGGAGAATGAAAAGAAAAAAGCGAAACAGAGAACGGGAGCGCGTGTCCAGTCTGTTAACGGCTACTTCGATTTTCGGCTCTTCATCTAATTGACCCATTCAAGTTGAAGGCCCGTCGGCAAATTGGTTTTGCATGTGACGGCCGTATACGGCGTATCAACAGTCGTCGGTGTAATTGGACGAGTGACTGAATCCGTCGGCCACTCGGGAAAAGAAAGGGAATTAAAGACTCCCGTATAGGCGCACTATTTCGGGTCATATGGCGTTCTTGAAAAACCACTTTCTGCACAGTATTATTCACTTTTATCATCACCATGGGGAGCAGCACCCTATTACCCATGGAGAGGGTATCCTTAGCCCGTTTTCTAAACCCTAACCTTAACTTCAAACACATTTTGCAAACTCCGTCCTGAGGATCCGGTTTACCCACAAACATCCTGGGAAAAAGTAATGCGTGCCGCACGTGTCTTCCCTCCACTGCAATCTCAGGCTTTTAACTTATGAACACCAAAATGAAACAGATACGGAACCCATTCTGGCGTTCAAAGCATATTTTGAACGCTTGTGTTAAGATTCTGAAGACTTTTTCTCCCTTTTTGAACGCCGGACGCCTATTTGAACACTTACCGTATTTGTACGCCTGACACGTCTAGTGTTCAAATGCTGAACGCATAGTGTTCCAATTCTGAACGACAGGTTCAGCTCCTGAAGAATAGTGGCATGGCATGACGGGAGGAATACGGTAGCCTAACACATAAAATTATCCGGGATCTTTGCATTGGATAATGTATTATGAACCAAAATGTATCTGCATGAGACTTAATTTTTTACCCAGAGATTTTGCTAAAACCCCAGAGCTTCCGGGGCCAATTCCCCTGAAACCCTACCAGGGGCCCTAAGGCGGGCCCAGTGTTTTAGCCATCCCGCAAAAAAAAAAAAAAAAAAACTGACAAGCAAATTCTACCCTGGTGTAAATTTTGAGGTTCCTCATTAGGGCAGAAATCCACTCAATATTGCACCATTTGTAATCTGGGCACCTTTCAAATTCCAAAAATTTCCACAGGGGAAGGGACATCCCCTCCCCTGGCCACAGACTAGTAAATTTCGCATTGAGAAAACGTCCTAGCTAAAACACTGGAGGGGCTCTGGATCCCAACCGCTTAAAACTGTAGCGGTCTGACGAGAGAAATAGCCTAATACATCAAAATTATTGGGAATCTTTGCATTTGATGAATGCATTACGGAACAAAATATATCCATCCTGAGACTTAATTTTTCACCCATGACGACTGTTTAGGGACAAACAAAATAATGAAATTTATGAAAAGTATTTTATCTGAGGGCTGAAGACAAAAGAAGTCGGTTTAATAATGTTTGGGTTATATCGATGAGGTCTTCGTTTTCGAGATTTTCCCTATATTGCAAATCTCTAAAAGGAAGACCGGAAAATGAAGACTCACGCAGAACGAAATATTTCTATAGACATGGCAAATGGTGCAACCGTGGGACACTCTTCGTTAAGGATTTCATCATTTTAAAGGTCTTCGGTCTTCGTTTTAGAGGTCTTCGGTCTTCGTTTTATAGGTTTTCCTTTTAGAGACACCCGCACGTCAAGTGTCGTTTTCGGTACCGTAATAAGGGACAGGCGTTTAAGCGAAGGGGGGGGGGGGGGCAAGAGCCCTCTTCTTGAGGATATGCTTCTTCTTTCTTAGTATTTCTATTACTCATAACACTCAAAAGTATGAAAAATGCGATGTCGCGCGAACCCATTCTGAATACTAAATCTCCCATGCTTTCTTAAAAGGATTGTTCCAAAGCCTCCGGAAACCCTAAAAATAATCCACTCTCCCCTACTTCTTAAAGCCGTCAGCATTATCTATCCCATCTGACTGTAAGTCTCATGGAGTAAGAATATAATTGATAAAAGTCAGATTGTGATTTTTATGGTTTGTGGATTGCCCACATTTGAAGTTAAAGCTAAAATGCATTATTCTGCCCCTGGACCCCGCCAGGGGCCCTGAGGCCGGCCCACGTCTATAAGACCCCCATGCTTCCTTTGCTTTACCAATAATGTCAAAGTGATAGCACAAATCACAATACCCACCTCCCAACATCAAGGACACCCAAGTGAACAAGGGAACAAGTGCACAACATCATAAGTTCAAGTACAAATATGTCATGCTTTGTATATGGGCACATGGTAGATTTGTGGTGTGAGTACAATATCATGAGTATGAATACAAGCAAGTCTTGTGTATGTACAATGTCACAAGTACGAGTATAAGCTAGACTTGTAGTGTGATTACAATGTGATGAGTATGAGTAATAGCCAGTCTGTAGTGCGAGTACAAGCCAGACCTGCAGTTTGAGGACACTGCCATGGGTATGAATACAAGATGGACTTGTACTACTGTCTGTCACTGCCACGAGTAAGAGCAGAAGCTGGACTTGTAGTGTGAGTACGAAGTCACGAGTATAAGCTAGACTTGTAGTGCAAGTACAAAGTCATGAGTATGAGTGCAAGCTAGACTTGAAGTGTATTGTCACTAGTATGGGTACAAGCCAGACACGTAGTGAGAGTACAATGTCACGAGTACGAGTACAAGCCAGACTTGTAGTGTGAGTACCATGTCATGAGTACCGTACTGTATGAGTACAAGCTAGACTTGTAGTGTGAGTACAATGTCATAAGTATGAGTGCAAGCTAGACTTGAAGTGCAATATCACTAGTATGGGTACAAGCCAGACACGTAGTGAGAGTACAATGTCACGAGTATGAGTACCAGCCAGACTTGTAGGGTGAGTACAATGTCATAAGTATGAGTGCAAGCTAGACTTGAAGTGCAATGTCACTAGTATGGGTACAAGCCAGACACGTAGTGAGAGTACAATGTCACGAATATGAGTACAAGCCAGACTTGTAGTGTGAGTACCATGTCATAAGTACTGTATGAGTTCAAGCTAGACATGAAGTGTGAGTACAATGTCATGAGTATGAGTTCAAGCTAGACATGAAGTGTGAGTACAATGTCATGAGTATGGGTACAAAAGAAACATCTCAGTTGGTACTAAGAGTTCATTTTGCATGAGTACAACTGCGAACATTTTGCTTTAGTACCAATACATGCCTGTAAAAATGTATGAGTTTGAGTACCCAGTAGAAATCCATTCTCATGAGTACTGTCACTGGCAAATGTGTCCAAGTGTTAGTATGAGTACACTTACTACAAGTCTAGCATTATGGGTTTTCAGATTTACAAGGGGGCTTTAAATACCATTTTTTGCATTCAAAAATTTTGTATTTAGAGTCCCAGAATTCCAAGAGCTTTTCAAAAGGGTAGAGCTCCCATCCCCTCTCTGAGATGGCAGATAACACAGTGACATCATTTTGTTTTTCATAAGTTAGGAAGTTGTTGCTACTGGTTTATGGTGTAAATCTACATTATTAACACACAGTTTAAAGGAAAACAGAAGTCACAGTTGATCAATGGATGACCAGTATCCACTTGTAATGTCAGAAACATGACAACCCCTTCAATGGATCACCAATTTAGTAATATGACATAATAAACAAAGTACAAAGTAAGTAAACAAACTAACAAACACACAAACCAGCTAATCTGATTGATAAAATAAGCTATATGAAGACTGGATTAAGTACATAATGAAAGTTTTCTTTTGGTGCACTACTGCTTTGTAAAACTGTCTAGCTTATATTAAGGCCTTAATCACTACACCTTTGCTCTGCTGATCTGAAATCTGTTCTGCCATTAAGCCTCTCACCAATTAAACGTCAAGCAAAGGTGAAATAGAAAATTTTTTATGTGAAGAGGAACTTAATATATATGCATTCTGGTGAAATTTTCATTTTGATTCCGATGTGTGGTTCTTGAGATACTAGCTGTGATTCCAAAATGGTGGGTTGCAACCCAAAAGTGGGTGAAAACTGATGGGTCCCAAGCCAATGTGGGGGCGTAGCACTGTAGTGGGTTACAACCGTTTTTAAGGCCGGTTCATACTTTAATATAGCACTATAAAGCTGTGTTTAAGGATGTTAGCTGGGTCTCAATATGCCGATGTAAAATTGATTCATACTTCAGTTTTCTCTCATCGCTCAACTTTCGCAGTACTGCCATGCAATGCACAGTCTCCCAATAACTGCCTATGCAAAGGCCAAGTACAGTACATATGTGTATGCGGTTTGATCGGCTCTACGACAAAGTACACTATTGATTACCGTGATAATTTTAGGGAATACAAGAAAATCCTGCCTTACTAACCTTTATGTCTTAATTCGTGGGAAGCAATAACTGTTTCCCTCCATTCCGACAACTCTCACTGTCACAATCAGGCCGCCGATAGTTGCACGGAACCCGAATACATGTAATGAGCCGGTATCTGAAAGGTCCGCCATTGTTGTCGAGTAGGATCGTGAGCTTGTTTCAAAAGGTCGTTCACCTACCAAGCAGCCAATCAGAAGCCGTTTCCTTTGCGATATCTCGAGAGCTTGCGAGAAAAGTTGAACAATGTTCAACTCCAAGCAATGACCGTGAATCGAACTGGCGGCAAAGATATTTTGACCATATATGGTTATTGATCGCCTTATCGCGCGAGAAATTTGGAAGTATGAACCAGCCTTTAGGTCAATATTCTCTATTTTGAATACATGTAAAACTCATACCGGATGGACACAATAGTGATCTCAAACGGCGGTTGGGTCGCCAAAGAATGTAAAATCATGAAATTTGGGCCATTTGAAAAATCCAGTGGGAATCACTGTACAAGCACATGGCTTTACTACATTTGTAACCTAAGTAAACTTTAAGCGAGCAGAAGTGACGTAATCACCTCACTCTGATGAGTGCTACTTGGTTTTCTTTGTTTTTCAATTGTTTTGGCCTTGATAATGATATGAGTTTCCCATATGGGGATTGAAGTTTTTAATGTTCATATACTCCTCATGCATTCACAATTATACACATGCAGGAACTATGGATGGAAAAAAGTGGTCATAAACTGTAAAGAAATACAAAGCAGTGTTGTTTAATAAGAGGTCATGAAGTGACTCGTACTTGCCTCAGGGTCGCTTTGGGTTGAAATCATGATAACTTCATCTCATGTCTTGAGAATCACATTTAGGATCTGAATGCAAATTTCACCAGAATGCTTAGATTAAGTACCCCTCTGTCATATCAAAACTTGAACACATATCAAAACTTCAACTTATTAACCTTTTTACGTATCACAACTATTTGAGCTAATTACAACACAACAAGTAAACCATCCATCTTTTCTGGTAAAGAATTTCAGGAATTTTTCAATAGCTATGCAGAATGTCCTTTACAGGAGAATGAGATTATGCTGTGAGGTAGATACTGTCAAAATTAAGAAGCGTCTGACATGCATGTACAGTAATTAAGTCAGGTGATAAAACCAAATGTCCTTGGAAGCCTTTGTTGGCACGTAGTATTAACTTAAATTTGACAAATAAACATACATGTGAAAAAGATGCAGCTGTTTGTGCAAGCCTAGGAACTTTATCAATGGTCAAATAGTGAGTGCTTGCCATTGTTTTCTCAGTGGACCATCCTCTTGGCTTCCATAGCACAACTAAGTACCTACTTCCTTTACCTGCACCTCCTAAAAGTTAGCTAGGGTTGCTGCCACAAAATGTACCATGCTGAATGACAAAAAATAAAAGGTTCAATCAGTACAAATTTCACATAACTGTGACACATACGTCACACCAAATGTTTCCAAAGAGTACCTTATAAGTCCCTAGGGTAAACAAGTGCTGCATATAATTCCACTTACAGTATTCCCTACTTTGCCATTGCAATGGGCACTGTGGAAACCAAAAATAATGACATGGTGTAGGCATGGAAGATTACGTGATATGGAAGAAGTTTTACGTGGTACCAAGTCGTCAACACAACCGATAACATTATGTGACCATAAGCTTATGCTAGGCTTGATGGTAATACGGTGAACTAGGATACTATATGCTCAATAGTACGAAAGACTGATGGTGGTTCACTATTCAGAAGGCTCATTATTACAAAGGGTTATTATTCCAAGTATAAAATAAGGACTTTTATTCCGAAGGGTAGTTACATCAAAGGGATTTTATTCCAGAGGGTCATAACTCCAAGTCGAGAATATGGTTAATTTTCCCGAGGTTTATTAATATTCCAAAGGTTCATTATTCTGAAGGGTTGTTGTTCGAAATAAATAAAAGGGTCCTTTAAGGGTCGTTGTTCCAAAATGAGAATAGGAGTTGTTCTTCAGAACTGAACACAAGGGGAAACAGTGTTTGTAATGCAGCTGGTAAACAATCATGTCAAGAATTTTGCCCTAACAAAGGACAATGTTTTGCAATGAAATGAATTTTTTTTGCTGGGGGGAGGGGAAGAGGGAGCTGCAGCCTCCAAACCCCTGCCCATATGTCTGTGCACATGTCACGGTTAACTTTTACTGTTTCAGTGATTAACGTACCTTATACTCGGAACATAACGTCTTAAGATAAGGCCTAAGCTGTTATCAAGAAAGCATGTATTCTTTTTATATGTGTATTCATCCTAGTTTTCCGTTTTTCTCAGGGAGTGTCACTTCTCGATAAGCCCTACAGGGTTTCTAAGTGCACTTCCTTTCACGCATTTTGTTACTTATATGCTTCTATTATTTGTTTGTAAATTTGTGTTGTGATAAATCAAAAATAAATCAAATGACATGTATCCTAATTACCCTTAGAATGTAAATTATGGCACAGGCTACTTTCCAATAACTGTCCTTTTTTACCCATTTATGTCATTATTACGAATTTGAAACAATGGTCAGGCTCAAGTTGGAATAAAGACCCTTGTACTATAAGGTAATGACCTTTATTTTCCAATCCGAATAACAACCCTTCGGAATAACGACCCTTATATTCAATTCAGGTGGAAGGTAATCTCATCTTTATGACCATTAGTAATTTGACTCACTTTTTGCCAGGACCACTTTCAGTATTTATAGCTGTTCACTGTAATCTTATGGCGCCTGTTTATTGGAGTGGCTAATTGGAGTAATGAGCTGTTGGTGGGGTACTCTTACTGGGATCGGCAGTTTTCCCCTTAACACTGTGGTAGCAATGTCTGATTTCAGAAAAGGACAAAAATGTGTCATGAGTAACTAGTAGTTATTACCATCCCACTAGCACCTTTAATTCATGACTCCTAAGGTCCTCCTTACACTCCAAAAGGTGGAGCTGGGGGTGCTGTCCACTCTAGTTGATCAACTAGTTGAATACAGTAGACAGAATTATAATAAGAATCAAACTGTTTGATTGTACTGACAAAATGCCCCAACATTTATGTTTAGGGAATGACTGGAGGAAGTGACGGCACAAGATATAAATGCTCACCCCCCACTTCTGGAGCTGCTACTGCCAGGTTTACCACTTTGACTACAAGAAACTTATCGCTTAAGTCTCCATCTTCTCATCCTAACAGAGCTCCTATGGCACATGGCCAAATACAGGAAAACTGGCTAACAAGCTAAAAATAAACTAATGAGTTCTGATCAGAGTTGCACAATGGAAGATAGCAGTAACTGTAAATTAAAAGTTGTGGCTCATACTTATTACCATCCCACAAACACCTTTTAGCTAATGACTCCTTGGGTCCTCACCCCCCCCCCCTGCAGGGTTGGGGAGGGACCTACTGCCCACTTTCAGATCCACTGGTTGAATAATGAATACTCATTTTACTGAATACTGTTTAATTGTAATGACACCAGTGTTCAGTGACAGTACCAGGGTACTGAAAGGGGAGGGGGTTAATGGGGGATAGGAAAAATAATTGGAGGAAGGGGAGGAAAAGAATTGAAACTCCATGACTGCATGAATTATGTTTGGGGAATGACTATGGCAAGTGAGGATAGGAGATACAAATGCCCAGCCCTTCCTCTACCCCTTTTTCTTACTTTTGTAGCTGGCACTGCCAGTTTTACAACCTCTTGTAGACAAGAACCCCATCATTGAAGTCTCCACCTCCACATCCTAACAGATGTGCTAACTCGGTTGATTTACTACAGGTTTATAGGAGGTAATCCATTTTTTGAGTAAAACTTTTCAAAATCTGATCGAATGAGTGTACTAACAGATCTCCACGAACAGCCCTGTCTGTTTCTCTTTTTCTGTCAACATTGCCCTCATAAAGTGCACACATTACCCTGAGTAAAATGGAACATTTTGGTTCACAAAGCCAATGTTTTGTCCTAGCTTAAACCTCAGAGCCTGTAAAATGCCTCCAATCTCTCCAATCAAAGTCTCTGACCCCATCTATTGCGAACCATCTCGGCAAAGTGAACTTCCGGAACACAACGTTTTCCCTCCAATGAGAATGTGATGAAAAGAGCTGGGCGACTGGCAAGATATCTGGGAAGAATTCAAAAGAAATGCTTAAACAAAGAGAAAGATCATTAGGAATGTGTTCATAAAATGTCCTTCACCATTAATCTGACAAAATGAGCAAGTCCCACTTGCTGTTGTGCATGATGCTCTGCATAAGCAATGGAGTAAGGGAAAACAAGCCAGTGACCCATGACTGGACAAAAGGCTGTGGCCAGCTCGACCTGAACCAGGTGTTTGGAAATTGGGCTGTTAAACCTCAACTAACTAGCTAACTAACCCACTTGCAAGGTAAGAAGAACATGTACAAAAACTTTATCAAACAGCTGTATACTGAATGAAAAAATGAAGTAATGATGGACATGTAGGGTGCAACAGGAGACACAGAGAGAGACATAAGCCACTAGTCAAAAGCAGGGGGCTGAACTAGGCTTCCCCTCTCTCCTCATACCCCCACCCTCCTCACCTTTCTAAAAGCAAAAATCCTCTATGATGTGTTCCATCTAAGAAATACCAACATTCACTTTTTTTAAAAAAACATTTAACTTCAAAAAAATTTATGGAGCATCAAATTGCACCTAAGGACCCTCAAATATTCACACAATTTCCAAAGAGGTGAAGAACACTAACTTCCCTGAGACCCTCAGGACTGTGGTCTGAAATATTCAGCCTCTTTTCCCAGCTCAGGACAGCCTTTCACATCTGTAAGTGACATAATTATGTAAACATTTTTCTTTCACATTTCTACCTCTATCAGCTTTGTACTGATAAAGGTACAAGGTTATCTAAGAGATCAAATTTTCTGTACAGTTTTACATGTATCAAGATTGCTTCCAGGTACCATGGTTATATGGAATATTGCCCATTTTTTGTTGCCAATTCTTCGTGAATATCTTTGTCAACTCAATGTTCATATCAATAATGCTAAAGCCAGGAAAAAGTTTAGTTCTTCAACTTGAAATAAAATATGCTTCAGTTGGACCAAAAATGAAGAACTTAGAATCATTGAAAATAGGCTTTTTAGGGGAAATTTTATTGCACTCATTTCCGTAATTTTGCGCACCCCATTTAAGTTATGGCATACTCTGGTAATGTAATTTTGGAGGCTAATTCATTCAGCTATGCAAGCACAAACATGTTAGTACACAGACTGCAAAACTGATTTACTAATTTGTCTGGTCAAGAAAACTGAATTTCTGACACCTGTCTTACAGTTTTCCTAGAAAAATATTGCAGAAGCAAGTAAGGTAGTAAAATTCAACTTTCTGAACAATATTTAGCAGAAAACCAACCTTGAATGGATAGATTTCGATGAAAAATGTCTCCAAATTTAGCTTCAACATTCAAATGGCTAGGCCTTTGCCTTACCACAGTGATACAGAGTAATTAGTGTAAGGCTTCCTTTCCCGGGTGCACAGAATTTGAGACATTGACTATAATATGCTTTAACACTCAGTTAACCTTCACCTCAACTTTCACACGCCTTTTGGAATCAAAGTGGTGGCAAAGGGATATCCACTGACTTTTCCAATCACTTTTTCTTTTATTGGCAATTAAAGAAACAGTCTGATGTACTTTGGACCAGAGGTTCTCAAGCCTTTCAGGCCAAGGGCCACTTTCATTTGAGATTTTACTTTTAAGTTAATTGCAGTGGTCAGAACATAATTATTCAGCTAGTTTTCATATTAAAATTTTGGGCTCCCTGAATCTTCTGTGGGCCATTTAAGTGCATGTCACAGGCCACAAATGGCCCGCGGGCTGCCAACTGAGAACCAAGACATCAGAGGGTCAATTTTCTTATCCTAAATGTACCAATGTTTAAATCTGTCCAAATTTAATACCTCCTGCAATTCAACAACCGTCTTTATAACTGCTTCTCAGCAGCTTTAGATGCCCAATGTCACTCTTCCATCTTCTACCACTGGAAATACTGCAGCAGACACTACAAGATCCTTCTAATCCTTTCCAAACAATCTACTTTATTTATACCTCATGTAATTTGTGCAATTGAGTGAGTCGCCTTGCTGCACATGTACAGCCACTCTGCTGTGCAACAGTCAGCTGCATGTCACTGACCTGCACATGTCAGTGACCAATCAGGGTGGTTTAAATGCATTTCCAGGAGTAGTTTAAATTTGTTTTTCACATCAATCAAGGCAGGAGTGACCAATCACAATTCTAGGGATGCAACCATAAATTCACTTTGGAACGATGACAGACTGCTTTCAAAGCACCGTCACAAGAATTATTACAATGTGTCATAACCTATATTCCTTGTACCTGTCTTTAATAGTATCTTTTGTTACCTTGACCGTCACAATACTCAATGTCATATGTCATAACCTATATTATTGTTTTACCTGTTTTTAATGGTAGTTTTCACTTGTTGTGCTTGTCTCTTGCTGCAAGGGTCATGGCTAAAACCATCAAGACAAACAAAGATGAGATCCTTACAGCTGTTGAAGACTGCAGGCAAGCTCTGGCAAGCAGAACAACTGAGAAAATACAAACAAGAAATCATTATTAACATAAAGGAAGTTGAAGGTACAGCAGGGGATAAGAACTTGCTGTGTCCATGTAAGTGCCCCAATACCCATGAAACGGAGAAGTACAGTAGTACATTAGGCTAACAGTAAGACAACTGTACATTTTACCCTAAAAGTCATCATATCTGTCCACACTGTTTTAAATTGTCAAAAGGACAAAGCAGCCTGGTAAGCCTCGGTATGGAAACTTGTGACTCAAGAAACCTCACTTGCAATTCAATTTTAAGTAAGTTACACAAAAGGGGAAATTGAAATGCTCTGCCTACAGCAGGAGTGGTACATTTTGACTTTCTTGGTGGTATGCCGCATGGAACACAGCAAGCTTCATTTTCTTTTTCTTTTTTTTTGTATTCTTTTTTATTCTTCCTCATGCATCCCTCAAGTGGCTATCCACTGACAGCTATTTGTAATCATCTCCTGTGCACTTATCCACAAATCCCAAGATCTTGGGATAAATCCCAATGAGTGACTACACTGCTACAGTGGTTTAATTGTTCATTTTGCCTCTTAGTACTATACTATGTGACCTCTGCATCACTCTGTGCACTGTTGTACAGCTTGTATGAGAAATTTGACTTCAAATGATGTTAAATTGCACCAGATTGCATCCAGGGTACAAATTATTCAACAATTTGCAAAGGGGGAGAGGGAACCCCCTCCCCTAGAAACCCTTCCCCAGGACAGCGATCACTGGAGGCCACCCCATCCCTTTTCCAGATCCTAGATCCGGCCATGGGTAGAGTGGTACTTAGTGGCATCATGAAATGTGAAATGGTACTCCAGCAGAAAATGGTTGGGAACCCCTGGCCTACAGGTATATGTCTTAACACTTTTAATTGTAGATTTCAATAACTGCTAATCAAGGTGAAGGTACTGCTAATCAATTGACACACTGTCCTAGGGCTGGAACTGTGTAGCAATTAATCGAAAAATTCCCATGTGGAATAAACATACTAAACAGTTAGTATTGATTATTGGCAAAACTAAGTTCTCCTCATTCTGTTTATTATCCATCTTGACATTTGTGACTTTCAGCAATGTTTTGTCCATCTTACATTCTCTAGTACTTTTCATCATTTTCTAATTTACAAGTCCTTCGTTTCATGCCAATCTTTCTCACACACAGGCCAAAATGGCCATGAAACATACCATAATACTGTATGCCCAAAATAATATAGACCCACAGCTTTGACACTCTGCATAGGTAGGGCCGGCTCCCTGTTGGCTGGGGGTTGTAGAATATGCCCACGGTATTTCCTGCCTGTCATAAGAGGGGACTAAAGGGAAGGACTTGCACCGTATATGTGCTTTATTTGAAACCAAACTTGAGCTTGAACTGTATTTGGAACGGTATTTAAACTTTACCTTTTAATCGAGTTGACACTATATAACAGATTCATACTGGTGTGTTGTTAAATTTCATCTAATTAACTCTGCATAGGTTGGCTAATAACCGCAATTGATTGCTAAATGATTGTAAAATTTTATGACAATTTGTTTATGGTTTATGGTTTTGCTACAAATTCACAGCCCTACATTATACCTTGATGTCACTGAGCAAGGCATCACAAGTAAAACATGATTATAGTGCTGCTTGATTACAAATGTTAAAATGGCAAAATAATGTTGAGCTTATGAAATTTGTGATGGTGTATCCTCAAATTCAATCCTTAACACAACAGCATGTTGCTTTCCATCAGAGTTTGTTCCATCTTAGCCCATTCTTCATCAGAACAGTTTAACACCAATTTTTCTGCTACGTTATGTTTGAGACAAATGTCACGAGGTGGACAAATCTTGACCAAAGTTCAAACAAATGTCAGTTATTTTATTATTCATCGTAATTACATTAACTTATATGGCACACTGCTTTACACAACAGAAGAAAAGTCCAAAACAAAACATATATTTTCAAGTTAATCTTGAAAAAAGCAAGAGAAGCAAACTCTCTGACTTTGAGAGGAAGGTAATTTCATATGGACCCTCTATGAGCCTACTCCCTCCCCTCTTCCAAAGTGCTATGCTTCACAAATAGAAAAGCCATAGTTTCAGTACAAGAGGACCTCCTGAAGTTATACAATGAGGGCTAATAACAATACACATATCACTATGATAAGAGGGAGTTTGTCTGCAGCAAGATTTGCTAAAATGAAGAACATTTTTTTTAATTTAAATAATGCAAAACCAGAGCAAACTTTCTAAAATAGGGGTGACTGTGGCAAAATAGAAAAAAAATGAGTATAGCTTCTTGTCTCCACCCACTTCCTTTTCCCTCTACATGATTTTCATTTGTTTGTAACTTGTGCCTTTTGTTCACTGAAATTAATCCAACAATTCCTCTTCAGTCTGGTGGTGCATACAGCCTCTCCAACAAATTGCATGGTGCAATATTAACATTCTCTTGAGCAGAGTGCCTTTTCAATGCACAGATCCAACAGCCACCTATGTGGTTTGTTAATCAATCCATCATTTTCAATTGTCCCTGAAAATTCCCCTAACCTGCTTTATTCTGCAAATTTAGGACAATGTTTTCCTTTTTTTGTTTTTTGTTTCCTCAACACTATACTTAAGTAGGAATACAAAATAAGGCATGAGGAAAGAAAGTAAAAGGCAAGTGAATACAATGGCAGAAATAAACTCTCTGAGCAAACATACCACTAAATGGATGAATTATGATATTAACATTAGAAATTAAAATATGACAAATAAGCTTAGAAAGTGGAAATGGTCCTCTGTTTTTTTCTTCAAGGTATTTAAGAAAGGAAGAAAGAAGTTTCCTTACCTTCCACTCTTTGTGAGTATACAAAGCCTAGCCAATACTGGACACTGCTGGAGTGACCAAGCAAACTGTGGATTAAACTGAAAGTGGCTGCTGTCAATCCTGTGAAAGACATTACAAACAATATTAGAACTGTTATAACATATTTACATGATAAAAATATGATCTAAAATGTGTTTCTTGTTGAAGAATCCAAGATTTTGTTAATCGAAAAAAGTAAAAAAAAAATCCAGAATAAAATGTGCATTGTACATGCATTTGAAAGAAGCATGATTTTTCCTCCAAGATTCCTGTCGTTTTCACCAAATTCTAAGACTTTTCCTGGCTTAACAGAGAGAATGAAATTCACAGCAATTTTCTGGTTGAATAAATCCTGATATGAGAAAAGGGTCACATGTCAGATTATGGCAGATTATGGCAGGCACACACTGCAATGACGGACTCTGACCCAACTGAAAACCTTTCCATTGTAGCCAGTATCAGTACAAGTGTAGTACCTCTTCTAGTAAGTACAAGTACTGCACTGGTAGTGTGAGTACAATGTCATGAGTATCAGTACAAGTGTAGAATCACTGATAGTAAGTATGAGTACCAGCACAAGTGTAGTATCTGTGGTAGTAAGTACAAGTGCCATACAGAGTGTGAGTACAATGTCGCAGGTACCAGTACAAGTGCTGTGAATCTAGTTGTTAGTACAGAGAGTTGAGTGCATGTTACTTCCCAAGTTTAGGAACTAGTACAAAATGTTGCATCAGCACCAACTATTAATTTTCAAAATCTGTAAGAACAAGCACAAATCCTTTCTCATAAGAACAAATACAAACAAATGAGCAAAAGTATGACCACATACGCATTGCCAATCTGCCCATACCTTAAATCTCGAAGCTGTTTCATCTTTGGGAGGGCAGCACTGAGATGAGGTGAAAGCTGGAGATGGGGCCATTTTGTTGGAAAACTCAAGGAGAGTGACTGAAGTTGTCTACACTTTTCTGGTAAGTCTGAAAGAAATATCCTCATTGTCACTTTCCTGCTTGGGACGGTCAGAGAAAACCGCCAAAGATGTGGTGCCTGCTCAATGAGTTGTAATAGTCCTTCAAAAAGTCCCCTAAGAAAGGTTTAAGAAATGAAAAGCTTTATGTTCAAATAAGTGTAATCTGAGATAGAGATAAAGAGATCAAATGAATGCAAGCAATGAGTAGGGTGGGGAGGAATGGGGGAGATGGAGGCAATCAATGAAACCCTTCTTTCTTTGAAAGGCAAATTGATGTCAACAAAAAAAAACATGATAAAAATGTATATACACAGGTGAAATCATTTACAAATTTGCTTATCACATGAAATCCACTTCTACCTACCATCATCATCTTTAAAGGGGCTTATTGAGTTGGTTTACATATTTCATGATTTTTTCACACCTTTAGAGATTTACTCACATCTTTATTTTAAATGATCAAAGTAAGAGATTCTGCACATCTGACACACAACTAAACTGGCTATGATAGGGTAATTAATGATTAAAGTCTTTTAGTACAAATTCGTGAACAGACACTTTTTACCAATACGTATTAATTATTTGCAACCCGTCCACAAAATCAACAATTTCTCATATTTTCGCTTAGACTTTAGGAAGTGTTACATGAGTAATAAGTCTAATTTTTAAACATTGTCATGCGATGATTTCCTTCAAACTAATCACAAAACAATCGATATCAACTCAATGAGCCCCGTTAAGAAAATTGTCATACAAGAACAAACATCACAACAAATGCATGAAAGGTAATGACCATTCCTGTTTACAGCTCTTCCATTGTCTGTTATCCAATATCTGACATGTTGAAAGCACTTATCAGAAGTTCCAGCCATACACTTATATACTTGAATATATTTACCATAGTCCAAATCATTATGATGATAGTAATGATTTCAAATTATTGAAAGTACTGAAAGTATAAGAATTTCTGTCCAGCTGGTCCATAGAAATATGAGAATTCTCCAAAATACCAACATCTCAATCATGCATGCATCTGACTATCTGTGTATCTCTGGACATGAACTAATCAATGATGAGTACGATCCAGACTTGCATTGTGAGTACATCATCTTGAGTATGAGTACAAGAGGAGTGTCTGTGGTTGTGGGTATGAGTACAAGTACACTTCTATTTCATGATTATGAGTACAAAATTTTGCATTAGCCACAATGCATAACTTCCAAAATCTGTGAGTACCAGTACAAATCCATTTTACAAGTATGAGTATAGGCAATTGCACAAACTGGTAAGTAGAGTACATACTCACTACAAGTCTGGTATGATCATAACAACCTGTGTTCATACTCATTTTCACTTGGTGATTACCATGCAGTACAAATTCATTTTTACAAGTATGAGTATAGGCAATTGCACAAAACCATACCTATGAGTACATACTACGAGTCTGGTATGATCATAACAAACCTGCGTTCATCCTCATCTTCACTTAATGAGTACCATGCAGTACAACTCCATTTTTACAAGTATGAGTACTGGCGACTGCACAAACCCATAAGTATGAATACATACTCACTACAAGTCTGGTATGATCATAACAAACGACGGTCGCCAAACTGTGGGACGCGTCCCACAAAGTGGGACGCCTGAAATTTTGGGTGGGACGCCTCGCCTTTTGGTCAAAGAAAAAATTATAAAAAGTTCGGCTGAGAAACTTGTGGAAAGTAGAACCTTTTCTGATTTCGGAAAAAAAACTATCAACAGAAGCCAAGAAGTGACATGATATAAATATCAAGATAGATCAGTTGATTATTTTTCTTCAAAATCGTTCGTTGTTGCCATTTTCGAAGTTATTGAGAAGTTATTGAAGTATTTGACATAACGTCGGAAACTGAAGTAATAATTAGCTATTACAAATTTGGTACAGGTGGGACGGTTCAGATTTCCGATTTTGTTAGTGGGACGCCAGCGAGAAAGTTTGGAGACCGCTGATAACAAACCTGCGTTCATCCTCATTTTCACTTGGTGGGGCATGATTCTCATCAGTGACAGCTCCTTCAAAGCTATAATGAGAAAGGAAAGAACCTCTTTAAATTCAAACAGCTTTCACACCTGCAAATGTGTGACATAATTTGTCCTATCATTACAAATTAAGAAAGTGATTTCAGGGTATGTGAGTATTATACATGATGTCAGTGTACAGTATGTCCAATTACCACGGCGCTGATAACAGCTCACAGGCAGAAAATGTATATATTCACGGTATGAGTTGACAGAATGAGCAGAATGAACTAACACCAGCATGAAAAATGTACGATACAACGACTGAAGTAAAAACCTCTACAAGCTTGCTTCTAATACTGTGCAGTGTACAGATGATACAGTACTGATCTGTATCTACAATCCTCGACAAAAGTACATGGGATACCTCGCTCCCCGTATCAATGTTGAAGCCTCAGAACACATTTGTCTGCTGCAACATTGAACAGGGGAGCGGGGATGGATGCAGACAATGGGATGACGATCTCACGCTTGCTTGTTTTGCTTGTTTTGTCCCATTATTTTTGTTGAGGACTGTCCGATGCCTGTACAAAGGTATAAGGAGAATTTCACGGCTAATGTCAATGCATGATATTTCGTGAAAAATATTGGTCTATTTTGACCAAAGTATATTTGTGAATAAAAGTTTAAGGTTCACATTGAAAAGAAACCCTTGTCCCTGATAACATGCCCACGTGGGCCCACATGGGCCACATAGGCTCACATGTGATATATGTGTGCAACATAGGCTTTACATGGGTATGGACTCAATGAAAATTTGACCAAGGAGCCCAAATGAGCCTTTGGTAAATTTTCAATGGGTAAGTTCTCCCATGTTGTACTCTCATGGGCACCGTGGCCTAATAATGAAGCCCACGAGGAGAGATCCTCCCAAGTGGTATCCACCAGGGCATCAACGATATGGGCCCTATGTGGGCATGTCATCAGGAGTCGAATGCCAAATAATAAACTTGTATCCTCGGCCATTGTGAAATGACAGAACAGTGAATACTCAATATATAATAACTCAAGTATGCATGATTAATATATGACTTTTCCTGCGGCCCGTATAGCCAGACAAGGAACTGAAGACGGCGAGATATATATCTTCCAAAAGGGGAAATATTTTTTTCGGGAGGTAGAAAATGTAGGCAAATGGTTGGTATTGAGAGGCGAGGTAGCTTGTACGGGGTGAAATATTTTTCGGATGGGGGTGGTAAATAGTCAAATAGTCACTGGTAACCAGAATGCAAAAATGCATTGAGGTTTCGATGATATATGTTCTATTCCAAATAATGCCATGATGTCCCATGTCTTTCAGTCACTGGTCAAGTGCTATCTTAACATGTTGGAAAAATAATTTTAGGTTCATATTTGATCTTGGGAATTCCTGGGAAATTTTGCATTTTGACATCTGATGACTCGAGATGATATCTTGGGAATTCTTGGGAAAATTTGCTTTTTGCCTTCTGGTGAACTCATGAGACGATCTTGGGAATTCTTAAAATTTTGCTTTTTGACCCCAGATGACCTTTGACCTCCATCAAAAAAGATAGGGTTCTTCCTCTTACCATAATGCATGTACATACTAAGTATGAAATTTATTCAAGCTTCCTATCTTGAGATATCATGTTAAAAACATTTTCAGTATTTGACCCCTGGTGACCCTACATGACCTTTGACCTCCACCAAACATGATAGCATTCATCTTCCCACCATAACACATCCACATACTACCTAAGAAATCTATCCAAGCTTCCTATCTTGAGATATTGTGTCAACATGGTTTTCAGAGTTTGACCTCCGATGACCCCAGATGACCTTTGACCGCCACCAAAAATGATTGGGTTCTTCCTCTTACCATAAGACATCTACATACTACGTATGAAATTTATCCAAGCTTCCTAACTTGAGATATCGTGTTAACAAGGTTTTCAGCATTCGACCCCTGGTGACCGCAGATGACCTTTGACCTCTACCCAAAACAATAAGGCTCTTCCTCTCACCATAACGCATCTACATACTAAGTATGAAATTTATCCAAGCTTCCTATCTTGAGATATTGTGTTAACAAGATTTTCAGAGTTTGACCTCTGGTGACCCCAGATGACCTTTGACCTCCACGAAAATCAACAGAGTTCTTCCTCTTACCATAACACATCTACATACTAAGTATGAAATTTATCCAAGCTTCCTAACTTGAGATATCATGTTAAAAAGTTTTTCAGCATTCGACCCCCGGTGACCCCAGATGACCTTTGACCTCCACCAAAAATGATAGGGTCCTTTCTCTTAGCATAACACATCTACATACTAAGTATGAAATTTATCCAAGCTTCCTAACTTGACATATCATGTTAAAAAGTTTTTCAGCATTCGACCCCCGGTGACCCCAGATGACCTTTGACCTCCACCAAAAATGATAGGGTCCTTTCTCTTAGCATAACGCATCTTCATACTAAGTATGAAATTTATCCAAGCTTCCTATCTTGAGACATCGTGTTAACAAGGTTTTCAGAGTTTGACCTCCGGTGACCCCAGATGACCTTTGACCTCCAGCACAAATGACAGGGTTCTTCCTCTTACCATAACGCATCTACATACTACGTATGAAATTTATCCAAGCTTCCTAACTTGAGATATTGTGTTACCAAGGTTTTCAGCATTCGACCCCCGGTGACCCCAGATGACCTTTGACCTCCATCAAAAATGATTGGGTTCTTCCTCTTACCATTACGCATCTACATACTAAGTATGAAATTTATCCAAGCTTCCTATCTCGAGATATCGTGTTAACAAGGTTTTCGGAGTTTGACCCCCGGTGACCCCAGATGACCTTTGACCTCCATCAAAAACGATAGGGTTCTTCCTCTTACCATAACGCATCTACATACTAAGTATGAAACTTATCCAAGCTTCCTATCTCGAGATATCGTGTTAACAAGGTTTTCGGAGTTTGACCCCCGGTGACCCCAGATGACCTTTGACCTCCATCAAAAACGATAGGGTTCTTCCTCTTACCATAACGCATCTACATACTAAGTATGAAACTTATCCAAGCTTCCTATCTCGAGATATCGTGTTAACAAGGTTTTCGGAGTTTGACCCCCGGTGACCCCAGATGACCTTTGACCCCCACCAAAAACAATAGGGTTCTTCCTCTCAATATGGGGCATCTATTTACCAAGTTTGAGAACTGTCAGAGTTTCCCTTCTTGAGATATCGTGTTAACGAGCAAAGTGTCACAAACACACATACACACACACATACACACATACACACACACACACACACATACTGGTATTCATCACAAACCGAGGACCTGCGCACGTTGTCATGTATGCATATTCACCTGCGGACCAGCACATACAACTATGAGATTGACAAATGAACACATGAATTGTATTACTACCCTCTAGAGGGCGCCATACACACCAACTGGGAAGCCACATATATCTCCTAAGTCCACTATATTGGCAATATAATATAAGTCCACCAGTTGTATCCTACACACCTGAGGACCTCTGAAATTTTCACACACCTGTTTCAAATTCATAGCCAGTAGAGGACTCTGCCCTTACCTATACCTAGATAATGGAAAACGTGTGTAGAATGCAATGGAACTAAATTTACCCGAGGACCTGGGTTTAGGTCCTCAGGTGGAAAAAATGTCCTCAGGTGGTAGGTGTGTATTCTGGTCAAGGTCCTCGGCTGGATATCAATACAAGTGCACACATACACACACACGCACATACACACATACATACACACATACGCCATCACGAATGCATTGGTTTCTCTTATCATCGAAACCAAAAACTGCACTGAACATTCGCGGGACCAAACAGCGAGGAAGCCCTACTTGTTTGCCTAAGTTTGTTAAAATTTATTAGCTGAACTTAGAGCATATTGTCGCTACTTTACGAGTTGTCATGGCATCAAAATAGCGCCATGGTTTACCATTGACCTCAGCAAGGTTTACCTTTGACCTACACACTATTTCAATGTATGTGGATGGTCAACCGTGCAAATCCACAAAAAATCCCTCTGTATGTAAAGCCTCTTATTGAAGAAAAATGGTTAACCGTTTCAAATCAGGGCAATTCTTAAGTACATTGTCATGTTTTCTAGATGAAATGATTCCACAGAATTTTAACTTTAACCAAATTGTAGTGTCAATGATTATTCAATGTTTATTTTCCTGAAAAATAGAAATCTTTGTGGTTGACCGTTTGGTATACCGTGAAATATATTTCATTCCCCTCCCCCTCACTCCCCCTTCCCGAAGCATCAAAAAAAATAAAATACAAATGCCTCTTTGGCTTCTTCCCATTACAATTTGTTACCATTCAATATAAATAAAAACACCGTCCAGTAAAAAATCCACCACCCCTACCCCTACGTCATATGGATCTGCTGTGTATAAGTACATTCCTTTCCCCAACTAAGATCAAGAAAAATTCACATAAAACTCTATGTTAAGTACTCAAGTATATATGGCTCCTTGTCAAGACAATTTAATACTAATATGACATACTGACAAGCCAGGTTAATAGTCAGAGAATTGCAATTTTTAATCCTTTACCTTAACTTGAAAGGCAACTTCCTCTTTTTAAAACACCGTGAAACCGAATTTGGTAATTCTTATACCTTAATTTGTACAGGCTTCAGACAATCCTCGACAAAAGTACATGGAACACCCCGCTCCCCGTATCAATGTTGAAGTCTCAGAACAGGTTCGTCTGCTGCAACACTGAACAGGGGAGCGGGGATGCAGACAAGGGGATGACCATCTCACGCTTGCTTGCTTTGCCCCATCATTTGTGTCAAGGATTGCAGCCTGTATGATGAAAACACTGAGGACTGACCTAGCTTTCTTGCAGCCCATTATGAAGTATAATGCATGATAGACAAAGACAAACAAACTGTGTACACACAATGCACAGAACTGACTGTACAAAAATGGTACATATTAAATGTATGCGACTTATATAGCAGAATGTATTTTATTTGCTTCCTATCCACTTTTTCATTTTTTTTTTTCTGGACTCAGTGAGTAACCATAGTGACTCCTGCTAATACATCCAACTTAAAGGGAAATATTGCATTTGCCTGGCTTTTTACTGAATCTATCCTCGTTTACTTGCAATGGGGTTCCGTTCGACGAAAGAGGTAACTAAGAAAAACATGCTACCCTCCGAGTACTAATTAATGAGTAATTAACCTTTCTGTAACAACTTATATATTTGTTCACCCAAACAATTATACATGCAAAACCACACCTTCATCACCCCTGATTTGAAATCCACCAATCAAATCATTTCTATCACACTGCATCAGACAATAACAAACGCCTTCTACAGCATGTACAAAAAGTTCGGAAAATACGAACTAAGTACAGTGCAGTACATTAGTGGGAATTATTACTACATTATGTCTGTATTACCAAACCAGGGAGTTTCTATATGACAGCCTAAATGGAACTACCGTTATATTACAGTAGGTGGTCTTATCACCTCCCTGGTATACTATACACAAAGTTACAGTTATTCCCTAATTCGAATTGAGCCCTTGAGCCTTAGCACGTTTGACTTACTTTCGAAACAGCCGGATGTAAAAGAGACTGTTGGTGCTTCGACAATGGTACAAAATGAATATTTTACGAAACTGTGATGCCAGTGGTTGCCACTTGTCCAAAACAAAAGAAATATGCAGGGCCTACAAGTCTTTCGCAGATAAAGTAACAAGATTGTAGTGACTCTCCTGTAACGACTAATAACGCACACTTACAGTGAACCAGGGAGATGACGCTGCCCCTCCATGTGAGTTTAGAATTCCAATATCCTGTATACAGCATGGGGTGGTACAGGTGGTGGTAGTTTGTTGTGAGCAGGGTCGTTGGAATTACGGTCAACACGTATTGCGTAATGGGTGCATATATGACCTGACATGACCACTCTTCCTAAATGAATATGCAGCAGTACGAACGTTGCAGAGTGTGGGCGAGGCTTATCATTCTATAATGAGCCCGTTAGATACAAAAATTGCTGCTTCTTTCTTTTCATATTTCGTGAGATTAGTGTTGATCTGCTGCAAGTTATTTGTGTTCCATGTTTGGAAAGGGTAAAAGACCACAATGGGATTAAATTAGAGTCACGTCATGGTGTTTTTTCAAACGCAATATTTCCCTTTAAGTCTCACAAAACTTGTGAGAATATCTTAAGGCCCATCTACACGATCATACATTTGGTCAAAAACACCATCATACATTTGTATGATGATACTAATAGACAAATGTATGATTGTGTCGACTGACTGCTATCCCAACAAATTTGAATAACACGAAACATGTTTGAAGGTGTTCAAACTTTTAGCTGTTTCATCTTCCCAACAAGTGTTCAAACATTTGTATGATGAAGCCCATGGACAAACATAGGATCATGTAGATGTGCCTTCAGGTATACTGACAGCATGGGCTTTGTAGTCAACACTGTGGGTTTAAAGGCAAGGCTATAGGACTTATATTTCATAGTGGCCATATGGTGTATGCACCAGCCTTTACAAACATGGTATATGTTACTATCAATACAATTTTTAGCAACAATTCAGCCAATAATTGGGTAAAAACAGCAGCATATGTATCAGGCACAAGATTATGGTGGATACCTACAAATTGCATTCCTAAAAATCGCATTGGGTACACGACTGTGGATACCTAAAAAACTTCCTCCTCCTGTTTAGCTAGTTTAAATCATCCAATTACATAAAAAATAAAAAAGAAATAAAAACCCAATAACCCCAAACTGAAAATTACCCCACTGGAAACATTGAAGTCATAAAAACTCACAACAAATCAGAAAGGCAGAAAACATCAAGTTCTTCCAAATGGGTGTACTTCTGAAGACCATGAAAAGCTGAAAATCTCTACAAAATATAACAGCATCAGACAAATTAGTTTGGCACATACAAACAGCAAGCAGTTACATTTTCACTGTTAGGACAACAGGCAATATTTAATTTACAAGGCTAGCAATGGTTTTAATCCAGTAGAAATGCACACTTATTTGATATTCTATGCAGCTGATTGTGATGCAAATTCTGGTATATCATTTCTTGTAGATGAAAAAATCATCAGTAAGTTTAAAAAGCTGAACTGTATGATTCTGTAACTGGTCACTGTTGTGCTTTTAACATCAGCTAACAGCTTCTTATGCTCTAGAGGAAGGCGTTTTTTTTTTCTCAGCAGCTGCAAGAAACAGCAGCTGAGGTGTTAATCTGTCCTCTCCCCTTACCGTTCCTTGTATCTCATCTCTGGAAATAGTTTTATGTTTCTAAGAACAAAACAATAAACACAGGATTTCACTACACTACTGCAGAGAATGGGTAAGGCAGCACCAGTATGGACTACTCCTCCTATTAACTCTTTTTAACACCAAAGTTTAAAAGTGGGGGAGGGGTAAATGGGAACATAAGAATTAATTTCAGATAAAGGTATGTCAGCAGCATTACTGCTTAATTTTGAGGAATGAAAAAGGAAAGTGTGGGGGGAGATCTACTGGGGTAAATAGCCCTAAAGCCACCCTCCCTCCTCTTGGTGCCATCAGTGTTTGGGGTAGGAACTTTAGGGAGGAATAACCCATTATTCCGGGCACCAAGTACTGACTGGGAGAGAAAATTCAAAGAGATGTGCAGATCCAAATAAGTTGGGTATTCAGACCACTCAACCCTTTTTCCTCACTTCCGCTTATTGTCACAACTTTGTTATAAAGAGCTGTTGCAGAAATATTTGGTCTAATGCACAAAGAAAAAACTAGCTTACTTCTTCAGGGGGAACACAGCAAAATCTCATTGCACTGACAGCTGCAAAACAAAGACAAAAAGGATGAAACATAAAATACAGTTGAGTGTTTGTGGCAGAAAAAGTGTATGTTACAATACCAAGTGATTGAAATCCTGGGATTTATGAGCTCTAGAGTCTAGACTATTAGAGGCTTTGACCTCTGTCTAAAACAATGGTTACTATGCTTTATTCACTGGAGAAAAAGTTGCAGAGCTCAAACTATTTTTAAGCCCCACAAAATGGGGGAGGGGGTGCCCATTACACCGAAGATCCCCTTCCACGAAAATCTACTTCGGGTAAAAAGTAAATAAGGATTGGGGTTAGATAAAAATAGGTTTAGGATTAGGCTTAGGATTATCCTCGGGTTGGGTTAAGGTTTGGGTAAGGATTATGGTTAGAGTTAGGATTATGTTTAGAGTTACTGTAGGATCTTCAGTCTGGTAACCCTTTGATCTAGCAAAACTTCGATCTAATGAACCCTGCCAAAAATGGGCACCAATGAAAGCACAACTCCAAATTAATCAAATTATCTAAAACACAAGAATATGTCCTGGACAGTAAAGATAAAATATGACTGAATTAATGGAAATATGGTTGACAAGTTGCAAGGCATTGGATTTGTAACCTTGGGATGCTAAGGTCCATTCCTGGCATGTTCAATATGTCTTGTCCTTAATATTCTAAATGCTTGATCTCAACTGCTGCTCCCTAACCACGTATTAAATGGGGCTTGCGAGGTAACCACACATCCAGAATGTTAGTCCCCCAGTGCCACTTTATTAGGCCTACCATGGTTCACATCATGTCATCAGGCAGCCGGATCACACAATTCCCGTACTTTTCTCAACCATCTTGGAAGTTTTAAAATTGTGTGCAAGAACACGTTGTGAAAAAGTTCCACTTTTTACACTGCCAACTTATCAAGATCCCTCTCTTTGAACCAAAATCCTCCTCGAATCATTTTGGAAGGTGAATTTCCCCCTCAAATTCTGAGACCTACTGCCAATACTGAGGCCTACTCAAGTTTGGTGCCAACCAAGTAAAGAAATGAATTGGTGATATGCCCTCTCGCAGGCCACTTTGGTGATTATAATTTGAGTATGTACAGGGCCAATCAATGGGAACAAAAGTCACTCAGGTGCCACCAAATATTTTAAGGTGCCACATGCGACTTGCTGATACTGCACTGGTCACTTGTGATTTTGTGCTGTACAAACTGAAGTCACCTGCACGGTTTATATCTAGGTCAGGTTATTGGTTAACTGAAGGCATTATGTGATCCACCTTAATTGGATTAGGAATCTGTTTATGTTTCTTTGCCTAAGACATGCAAACATTATTACTGTTGTTGTAGTCATATGGTAAACCGTTGGCTTGAGGATAAAACACAGAAATTACTTCTTTTACCCAAAATGTTGAGTGCTGTACATTTTCAAAAGTCCCATTGACATTCAATGGAATGACAGTTTGGGAAAAATACAAACAGTCAACCTTGTGACAGCTTTTACAAACAGCTGCAACAAAGCATCGTGAATGTGAAGGCTCCTGTACATGTTATTATTATCAATGTTCTGAAACTTGTGCATGGACACATACGCAGAGGGTGTGCATAGGTATCAAGGGTGGGGAGTCGAGTGGGAGGGGGTGAAATGAAACAGACATTTCCTTTGAGGTGTAAGACAATGAAATGAATTCTTTTGTATCACTGTTATAAAGCAAGTGTGTACACTGTACAGTAAGCATTGTCTGGGAAATGGTTTATTATGTATGCAAAACTTTCATATAGTTAAAAGACAAGTGTATTTTTGGTTGGGGCAACCAAAACTTTCAATTGGTGACTGCTCTTTGACTGACATCAAAGGTGGAAAATTTAAAAGATGCAGAGTGGCTCACATTTCACAGTATGCAGAGAGAGAGTATTCCAATAGGCCCTTATATGCTCACAAGGATATGGCCTTAAGCAATAAACTAAATTTGTGTCTGCACAAGGAGTATAGCTTTTAAAAGACTGTTTCAGGAGAGGCTAAAAGTACCTTTATAGTTGGGTGAATAGGAACACTGTCTGCGATGAGGATCTTTGCCCTTTAATGAGCTGCAGTACTGTACCTTTCACCAGTTTCACACTAAGTACCAGTCATAAAGCTTCTCCTTTGGGTTTGGTTACACAATTTCTGTGCAACCAAAAACTGTCACAAGGCAAAAACCAGTTCCTACTTGTGATTACAAACTTTCATAAAGAAAATTTCATTCTGCAGTTCATTTAACAATTTCTTACTGCACCTATACCAGTACTAGGGACATTTTGTAATTGCTGACAAGGCAAACTGAGAAAGAAACTTAAATTCACCTGCTCTTGTTTCTGTTCCCTTTTTTTTTTTTGGAAAAAGGAAAATTATTAAAAGGCTTTTTTTTTTGGGTAAACAGGAAAATTATAAAAAGTTTGACCTTCTCAATCACTAAGACCTACTGCAACTTTTGAAGTTCCAAACAGCATTTCACATATACAGTAACACATGTCTAAATAACACCTACTGAAAAGTAACATGTTACTAAAGAGGTCCTTCACGTGATATCATTGTGGGCTCAGTTTTACCTGAACCGCCATTTTGGACATCAAATTTACTGCACACACAACAACTACATTGTGTGCACACAGTATTGATCGAAGCTTAAAATGTTTTGTTCCTTCTTTTCAAAGAATATTTTCTTATCGTAACTATTAGCCATCGACTGTACATGCGAGTATGTGTAGCCTGCGTGTAGGTTATTGTACACGTGTTGGGTTTAAATGTTGTGTAATGGTCACAAAGAAATACTCTATTGTAAATATCTGAGTTGCTCTCTGTGATGAAGTCATTAGAGGTCAGTATGAGGTCATTAGAGGTGAAACTACGGAAACCTTGTACACTAAATAGAGGGCGGTACCTCCAAATTGTGTCTGGTGTTTTGTGACCAATGAAAAGTTAGGGCAGAATTTTTCTACCACTCCAAAGATAAAAATTACTGAGAACATTTCATTTTTTCACAAGCATAACTGCTACAGTAATAATTCCAATTTGAATCACCTAATAATGAACATGTGTGAAAGATTTTGTGACTACAGCATGAACTTTGAACCCCACAAAAAATTGAATTACAAAGAATGACAAAAGGCCATGTCTTAGATGGGATTGAAACCCAGGCCGTCTGTGTGAGAAACCGAGCCAGCACACAGACGGCCTGGGTTCGAGTCTCTTCTAAGACATGTTCTTTTGTCATTCTTTGTAATTCAATTTTTGGTGGGGTTCAAAGGTCATGTGAGGTCAGCAGAGGTCAAATTGTGAAAACACAGCAAAAAGTGATATAGTTAAGAGGTAGAAATTTGAGTAATGGACCTCAGTGTAACAAAGCACCCCCTTTCGGAAAGGAATCATGAAGTCTTTGGGCTTTCTGGTTACTAACTGTAACAGTCCTTTCATGAGCTGCAGCATTTTTAATCCTCAGATTTTAATAAATGATCTCAAGCACATTTAATGATCTGCTTACCTGTAACGTCTGATGTGATCAGCTCATATTTGTCTACGAAATTTTCTGCTGGCTTCTAAAATGAAAAATAAATGAAAGCTGGTATAGCTACAGTATGGGTACTGAAAGCAAAAAAAATTTTACTTCTTTCTTCCAAAGAGTTTGGAGTAAGTGAGGGAAAATATGCCTACAAGAATGTACCCAATTCAATTCATATTCAGTATGTACTGTCATCTACCATAGGTTTACAACTTTTCACCTTTTACACTACAACAGTAAATGGCATACAGACTAGGTGTAGGAATGTTCCCAAACCTGTGGGAAAGGGAGGCAAAACTTCTAAGATGAGTAGTGTGCAAGGTGAGGGTTCAAATAAGAATAATAAAATTATCACTAATGGTACATCCAATCTAGCTTTGACTCAGGTAAGCCTGTAGTCCACTAGGTAAAGTGATATTGAATGTTACAGGGAAATGCTGCATTTAAAATGGCACACAAAGATAACAGCTATATCAGTATTAAACCATAATGCAGTCTCACCAATAAACCCCAGAAATAGTGTTATCTCCTCAAAATATTATGCATTATAAGGGTTGTGGATGTTGCATTATTTGAAATTTTGAAAGTTTGGACAAACAAATTATTTTTGAGCAACAAGTAACTGAATTTCTGTCTGTGAGTCTCACACACAGTGTGAGAACCTTATTTCTTCAAAAGAAAGCTTACCATGCTACCTTACTTGAATTACCTAGATCATCCTATATCTATAAATATTGGTTTTAAAAAGTGAAAATTTTCTGGTTTCCACTTTATGCCTATGTTAAAAACACACTTAGCCTTTGCTGTTAGCCTATGCTGATTTTGAAAGACTAATTGTGCCTGTTAAAGGTAATACTCCTTTCATGGTGGAGAAAATTTCATACTTTTGCAAAAGTCTTGGGAACACAGTCATAGAAATCTAAATGAATGTATTGTCATTCTGGTTACACTAATCTCACAATATTTCTTTACGTCTGATGACAGATTTCAAAACTAGGCTTTGTAGATTCATAACTGTACATTTGATCTCACCAAATCATCCTCACATGGTAGTTTGAAGAAAGGACTTTCCGACGTCTCACTTAATCCAATCTCTTCTGAATAATCTCGTACCAGAGCTGTCCAGCTAGGTTCATAACTTCCATGTTCTGAAAATCCAGCCTCTGTAATGTTGTAACTCTCAAAACATATGCCATGCTTTGTCTTCCAAGTAATGGGTTGAAAATTTTGAAAATGATTCACACAATGCCCCCAACAGGTTATGCCTGCCATTTTCATTCCATTTCTTGGAGAAAAAACAACCTGCAGCTTGTCTAAGTTGTCAAAGTCTTCTTCAAGTATCAAATCACAAATACAATTGAATAAATCTTTATGTGATGTCATAAAATCAAGCATCAAAGTCTCCATGTTGTGGAAGCAAGAGAATATATTTGTTTCCATGCCATCATAACTCACTGTGACCTTGAGATGTTTGAGTCTTTTCAAAGCTTCCATAGTCTGTTCGGTGAAAGGTTCAACAGGATTCAGCTCCTCATCTATTAAAACGGTGTTTGGACCAGTTAGACCCAAGGCCTCCAATGATGTCAATCCATTTAAAACTTTAGCAAGACTGACAGGGGTTACATGAACAGAGGTGAGGTCTAACACCTGAAGACTTGAAAGACTAATTAGTGGTCTCACTACTTGTGAAACTTTCAACTGGTAACAGTTTTCTATAGACAGGCTGCTTGTTATATCAGATCTTCCAAATGTTTTCATGACTTTAGCTATGGTTTCATGATCTTGGTTATAACCTCTTGAAAAATTCAAGTTTCTGTAAAAAAAAACGCAAGGTAGAGAGTTAAACTAATTTTCTCCTAAGCTTTGTCAAAACAAACCTGCCAAAATGTTCAACTAGACAAATCTTTAGCAATGAAAGGCACCCTGGGAACAATATCCAAGTTAAACCTCCACAGAAAAACTGATAGGATATTACAGTATAGACAAATCCGGAGAGCAAGTGATGGTCTGATTTCAGTCGGCCATACCTGGGGTCTATCACCTTTAATCTTTCAATTTCCTTGCTTACCTGTATGATGGATGGTTGGACATTAAATTGTATCTTGATTCGTTCAATTTCACTGAATATGTGGGTTTGAAATTCATGTAGAAAATAAATGAAGACGATTTAAGGCTGGTGGACCCCATTAATGGCTGCCTACAGTCACTAAACACAAGCGCTCATCGGATTCGTCTATAATAGCACAAGAAAGTCTTGCCAGGGTCCCTTGCACCTTATGCACAGTAAACTTCTATAACCTTTGCATGAACTTTTGTTTTCAGGACCTAACTATGAAGAATCCATATTCTAGTTTATGAATGGGAAAATAATATAGATGATAAACACACATTGTACATGGATTTGGAAGAAAACTGTAGTCTTTAGTCTATTCAATGACTTGAACATGACTTGCCATAAACAAAATTTCATGACTTTTCCAGGCCTGGCTGTAAATAAACTTTTACGCCCTAATATGACTTTTCCACATCATATGAACCTATCTTGCACGTACACAAAGTGAAATAAATGGGCAATGTCAAGCTGGTGGTCAATTTGTTTTTATTTCAGGGTAAGTGTCACTTTGCAGTTTAACATCAGCTCACAGGGTGACCATTTCGAAATTCCCAAAAAGGAGGGCATGACCTTTTCCAGCCTACAGGCACTGTTTATGTATAAGTAATACACAGCAGGTCACTGCTGTACACCAGCACGGTGCATACAGATATTGAGATACAAGCCCACCACGCTATAAAACATGTCAGGATCAAAATATGGTCGTTTGGTTTGTGAATGTGACTGATGAGTAGTTCTTGTATATGGAGGTTCATCTGCATCTTCCTTTTCCTCACATCTTAGGATCGTATTTGATAAGAATACATGTTTTCATGATTGACTTTTTTTGTTTTCCGTCAAATTTGTAAGATTTTTCATTGTAATCTTGCAAACCTTCAAAAAGGAGGGCAAATCAATGTCCAGCATTGAGTAAAGGCTGATGGAGGCCAGGCTGCCCAAGAGCCAGACAATAGGGGGAAAAGTCAGATGTGTGGTCACCCTACCCCCCCTCCCCCGCCCCTCCCCATTACTTGCCACAGCTAGTTTGGCTGCCTCCACCACAGAGTATCAATGCAGATCAACACGTAGTGTATTATCACCTGAGATACCCAAAATATTGATGGAACTTAACTGGGAACTTTGTGAAAATATACAGTTACTGGAGCAATTTATATCATTCTTTTGTAGAAATAACAAACAAACAATCTTCCACTATATACTCCCAAGGATGACTTTGAAACATTAAACATGTTGACAATGAGATAAGAGTGTGTATTTGTTACCTGAAGTTCAATAACAAGGCTTTATCTACAGCCAGATTTTTCACTCGTCGGTTGGGGATTTCATAGACACGGAGAAGATCAAAGATTGGTAACCAACTAAAAATTCTTATGATTAGTTCATCAGGTAACTCTTCCAGACCAGACTCCACAGACAGTGCCATTGCATAGAAGGTCTGAAAAGTATAGAACCAAAAAGACATGAAAGGTATTATATAGGTTCACACAAAATACCTGTACAGATTTCCCCTAACTTTTTTGTCACTCGCCAGCCAGACTAGTGATCCAAAATTTATGTGATGTCAAAAAATCATGGGTCGTCAGCAGCTATTTCACTGGCCCCACTATTTTCATATTCAATGAGTAAAATAACCAAAAAGCCAAAAGGCTTAGTGATTCCTTGCCAATGAAATGTAAGTCTATTTCTATACTTTCAAATTGACAGTGTTTCATAAATTACTGTCTTCACAATTTTGGCACAGAATGCCTAGGATCCCTGGGCATTGAAAAAATGCACTAATACCATATTAATAACCTATTGACCTCCATTGACCTCAAATGACTTTTGACCTTCACTTAATATGGGCCATCTATATTTCAAGTACATGATTCATCACTGTTACTCTGCTCAAGATATAGCATTTAGCGTTTATAGTGTATACAAAGCTTCAACCCTCTGAATGCTGGTGACCCCAAATGACCTCAGACCTCCACCAAAAACAAAGGGAACATTTAATCAATGCGGGCCATTCACATGTCAAGTATGAGGTTCATCAAAGTTACCCTGCTTGAGATATCATGTTTACATGGTTTTAGCCTTTTGATCTCTAATGACCCCAAATGACCTTTGACCTCCACCAAAATCAATGAGGATCATATTCATGTACTCAATATGGCTTATCCACATGCTACATATAAGATTCATCAAAGTTCCCCGGCTGGAAATATCATGTTGAATTTATAGATTTGTCTACATACAATGGTTGTAAAGAATAACACTGCATCAACAGGTTGGGCTGGGCCATACTTGAATTTCTGCCATCATGCCAATAAAACCAAAAAATATTGCGATAATTCGGAACCCGTTACCCGAAGTCGATGGTCGGTTGGGTACCCGGGTACCCGAAAATATAACTTCTGTTAGGCTACAAGTTTGTTGTAAAGTCATAAAAAGAAATTCTGCTTGCACATTGATATAATATAACACCAACGTATCTTACTTATGGGCATGACAAGTGTTCTTAGGCGTGTGCGTGATAAATTTTGCCAGGAAAAAGTAACTTGTTCGGTGTTCTGTCACACATGCAATCTATGTTAGTGAAACTTTGGATCCAGGAAGCAATTTCAGAACAGAGACCTGATTTCATCGGTCGGGTACGCGGTGCAAACACTATTCGATAATCACAAAAATATTTCCTAAAAACAATTTGCACTCAAGTTCTCTGCTCTTAATGGACTACTTGAATAATCAATGAATGTTTTGCCCATCATTTTAACCAATTTGCAAACCCTGTGTGGCTGTACTACTTGTTGGATAAAAAATAAAATGAGGAAAAATATTCTTCCCCACTCCTAGCCTGTTTTATTTCTGCTCAGTTTGGATCACAATTGAAGCGCAAGTCTCTCGTTGAATGGTCAGTGAAACGGAAATACTTTAAAGCCTGCAAGAATACGTCAATGTAGTTTAGTTCACACCATCCTACCACATACCATACTTACACCAAAACACAGAATATACACTCACACCTGTTTGTGTTTTAAAGTGGAACAGTTTCATGCAACAGTAGTATGTAATGCATGTACACACTACAGTATATGTGCCTTCATAAGTATCATGTTCTATACCGGGCATAAATAAATGTGGTTACTAATGTACACAAAGAGCTACAGTAGCTCAGCTGCAGCTGAGTTGCCAAACTTTCATGCACAGCTCACAGAGGCCATGTTTCTGGTATCGTGATTTCATAAATGTACAGGGCACACATTTCTACCACACTATTAATATGCATGCTTTTACATAAATGCACCCACTGTTACTACTGCAAAATATGAGGTAAGAACTGAAGCTTTTGTGGTGCAAGCAGCGATCAGAAGAAGAATACTGTGCATCCCTGTGCAGCCCTATGTTCTGGCACTGTACACCAACATCTGCGCAGAGCATGCAGGAGCGTAGCATAATGTATGGGTGAGCTATAGGCATTTATGGTACCCTGTAGCCTGCCTAAGCTACAATCCTCGACAAAAATGATGGAACAAAACAAGCAAAAAAAGTGACGAGGAGATCACCATCCCCCTATCTACATCCCATTCCCCTTTTCAATGTTGTGGCAGCCCAACCTATTCTGAAACTTCAACATTGATACGGGGAGCAGGGTCTGTCCCATGTACTTTTGTCGATTGTCTGAAGCCTGTACAAAGGTATAGAAATTTCCAAATTTTGGATTATAGTGCTTTAAAATGAGGATGTTGCAGGTTTAGTTTTCAAGTTACGGTACGGGAGTAACAGTTGAATTTTTCCGGGCAGCATACTGGCTTGTCAGAATGGCGGTGGGCGCTTGAGTAAAGGAACGTTCTTCCTCAACAAGTTCATATGAGGGAGGGGGCAGGGGAGGTAGCACTGTGGCCTCAGTCAGGTAACCCTGCCGCGAGGTAATGTGCTTACATTTGGTCTTTTCACTCAAACCCCGATGTCAGGGTTACCTGACTGAGGTCTAGGCCTACAGTGACTTATTCCACAGGCCAGGCCTGAAGTTTGGCCTAGGCCTAACTGAACGTTAGAGCAACTGTAGTTAGGCCAATAGTAGTCCTCAGTAAAGGAATGTGGTTGTTCGCCTACAGCTCACTATACACAGCGCTTACACCAACCTATGGAAATAGCAGGGGGGGATCGGCTGTCTGTGTAATGGTTGAAATTGTCTTTCCTCTCACAGCAAATTTTGAAAGTAAAATCTTAATTTCCTACCATGAATTTTCTTCTCCAGATCTCAGAGGAGTATTGCAGCTGTTTTTGATCACTGAGAATTCTCGGAAGTGCCAAACATGTGAAATGAAATCAGCAACTTTTTTGTGCCGTAAAATTTACTGTGCGACTATGGAACTTTGTTTACATCAGTATGCTAATGAGCTACATCGCCACGTCTGTTCAAAATGTTTCCAGAGGCAATTGCCATGTGTATGTTTATATGAACTACAGTAATCAAAATGTGTGTGACATCATAATGTTGCGCACATGGCATTCTGATGTCAACAAATATTTCGAATGCTTCAGTAAATTCTACAGAAGTGACAAAGTTGAAGATTTCATTTCAAATTTTCGAAAGTTTTCAGACATTTCAAGTGATTAAAAACAACAAGCCTACGCCTACAACATTAGCCTAGTGTAAGACTCGGAAAGGAAAACCAAAAAGTTATAGTAGGCCTAGTATATTAAGACTAAGGTCCTAGCTTTGCTATAGGAAGAAAATCAAGGAGCAACTATGGAATACCCCTCCACAGCAGAAGGCACTTTTCCAATCCATGGATATGGATTCCGAGTGGTTCAGGAATGCTTGAGTGCTTCAAACGTATTTCCTCTTTTCTTTTTTAAGAACAACACTCTGTGATGATATGTTAGGTCATTTGTAACGCTTCAAGAACTCAATATCTAACAAATTCGCTTCACAGCCGAGGAGGCTAAAGCAGCTCTGCTCAAGTGAACTAGGAATCCATTTGCAGCTGGATTCCTAGTTGAAGTGGCTGCATGACTAGGAATCCATTTTCACTGGATTCCTAATTTCCTAGTCCTAGTCAAAGCCTGGGTGCATTTCATGCAAGCCCACGCTGAAGTTACGCCGAGGTGTCATCGTTTGTACGTCAGCAAAACCATGTACCAAAGGTGTGATTTATACACACAACCTACATATTTTTTTAGCAGGAAATGATCATACAGTATTTTGTGTGGGAGTCATCGTAAATTTGGTGAGAACCCAATGCAGCAAAAAATCTTATAGCTGGAGTTCTGACTTAGAATAGTTGCAGTACAAAACATATAGTCAATAGGTAAGTTGTACGCCAACTCGAGTTAATCCGCTTGCCGCAACGGTAAGTTGTACGCCAACTCGAGTGAATTTTCATGCTGCTACGCCAAGCGTTTTCCTTCGTCTACGCCGAACATCTTTGGCGTATAGTGCACAAAATGCACCCTGGAGTCAAAATGGCTGCCTGACTAGGAATCCATTTTCATCTAGATTCCTAGTCGAAGTGACAGCTCTAGTTGCCTGACTAGGAATCCATTTTCAGCTGGATTCCTAGTCCTAGTTCACTAGGCCTAGTTGAAGTGGCTGCCTGACTAACGTTAGGAATCCAGTTTCTACTGGATTCCTAGTCCTACAGTAGTCAAAGTGGCTGCGTAACTATGAATCCATTTTCAGCTGGATTCCTAGTCCTAGTCGAAGTGGCAGCCTGACTAGGAATGACTATACCCTTACAAAAAAAGCCTGTTTGTTTTCCCGAAAAAAATCCCGCAGAAAATTCCCTAAAGGATTTTGGCCCACGGGAATATGTTATGCGGGAAAATTCCACTGGAAAATTTTATGGGAATTATTGTAAAACCCTGAAGGTGAAATCCCGAAGATGCAAGAGCTTTTCCGGTGGCAGAAATCCCCTTTGGTTCCCCGTAAAGATTTCTCCACTGACAAATCCCCAAACAAATTGGTTTTCCCGAAGAAGTTTCCCCGTAAAATTTCCCCCAGTCTGGCGTTTTCCCCATGCCCACTATGGGGTTTTTCCTATTAATAAAATCTTGTGGCATTTCCTGAGAAACCACGCTTGTACGCTTCACTCAATATCCTCCACAAGTTGCAAATTTCTAGTTGTGAGTTGCTGTAGAATTCTTCTTGCAGATCACTGGTTGTTAAATAGTGTAATATGAATACTTGCTACATCCAAAGAAGACCAAAACAATGAAGTTATAGTTTATAACCAGTGTATTGGCCATTTGTTCATTATTTGCTGAAATTTACAAGGAACATGAAATATATAATTTGGAAGAAAAGCACCTAGGCCTATAAATTCTGGACGGAGGGAACATCATCAAGGCTTGAATCATGGACTTGTTAAATATCTTTAAGTTAAAGCCAACAAGTTTCCAACCTGGGCCTAGAGTGCACTCCCCGAAACAGCTGTGATCGCATGGTGACTCAGCCGCCGTACAGTTTGTACACACATGTCTCCCATGAAATTACAGCGGATTTACGTAGCCTACGCGGTATTAGAGTGCGCACTCCAGTTCCTAGGCCTATATCCTAGTCCTACTCTATGGGAGTAGACCTTAGGCCTAACGTTAGGCCTGTTACTCCAATAGTAGCCTAGGCCTAGGCGTAGGCCTAACGTTAGGCCGAATAATTTTCTCTCAGTAAATCTTAAGCTCGGCTTATTAAATCTCATACAACGGAGCAAGTTTCAATGCCAGTCAGATATTGGAGATAATCGACCTTCTTGGTTTCCTCGATCCGTTAATTCTCTGTTACTTGGGCTTAGGCTTTGCCTGGCTGGGCTCAGAAAAACTAAGCAAAAGTGTAGGCGTGCTCCATAGAAATAAAACTTTTATTTCCATGCACTCTCAGCACTGACAGCACTGACAATGCATCGTATCTAACTTAGTATCTGGCAACATCGACAGCTGATCGCCCAAAGTGCGAGCAGTGGAGGTAAATTGAGCTCCAACAATAATAGACGAGTTGGGAAATTCGGTACTTCCGGTCGCTTACAAGGTCAAGTGTACTAGTGACAACGGCAACGTGTTTGGCTCTGCGTGCTCAGCATGCAACACCCGCGCTGGGACACTGTAAGCATGGTACACTTCACCTTAAGTGGGGTCCTATTACCATAATGCATTGCGTAGAAACATTTCCCAACTCGTCTATTAACTTAGCAACCGGCAAAGCGTATCCTAAGAGTGAAAAGGTTGTCAAGGACCTATTGCACGAAATCTTCATAGAAATTAGGAAGAAAATGCCTGAAAACGCAAAAGTAATCGTGAAGTTTGGACCATATCGTAGCTGCGGTACCGTGGAACACAGAACGAGCAGATTAGAAGGTTTGCAAGGTAGGAAAATGGTACCTTAAAGTCCTAAATTTTTCAAAGAACCTCAGTCATGCTTTTCTACCCTTTAGGTCATTCTACATGAGTCTAACGTTAGGGAGAGAACGTCATCCCTAAACCCCAAAATACGGTTAAGTAGTACTCATTCGTATGATGTCCTTCTTATTTGTGATTCGGAGATTGCTTATTTTAGAGGCCACTTAACCCTAACCTAACCCCTAAACTGACTTAACCCTAACCTTATCCCTAACCGAACCCCAGGCAAAATCGAACCCCCAGGTGGAACCACTGACAAACCCCGTTTTAACAATAGGGTGACGTTCTCTCCTTAGTCGCATGTGGTCATTCTCTGCCAACTCAACAACTTTTCGGAAAATCATGGTCGAGTACCGACTCAGATTTTGCTGAAAAACTTCTCTAGTATAGTTCAAGTAGTAAATAGAACACACCAAAAGTTTTAGGTCAAAATTCAATGCCGTTTGGGAGTTATGGCCCATTGAAAAGGGGCCTCAGTTCTTCACCAATGTCCAATTTGCATGCTTACCATTTTGGCCATTTTTTTTTTAATTTGGCTAGGCCTATACTTTACAGGAAATGGAGATGTAATGCTGAAAACATCTGATTAGGGAATTTTCTGCCCAAATTTTAAGAATCTGATATCAAAAACACTGGATCTTGCTTAATTATGAAGATGTAGAGGCTCCAAACAAATTGCATTTCATTTATTTTGTGATGTTTGTGAGATTTTTGGCCTAATTGGATCCCTGTGGTTCAACCTTCTCAGGTAAGCATAGCCCAAGTAGGGAACACAAGTCCATTTACCCCCGAATTTCGTTCCTTGTCCATAATTCAATGAATAATGGATGAAATAATTAATTGGGAAATGGCACAAAATATCCAGCATTAATACTGATAAACAATCGTAGTAAAACAAATTCCAACCACGTTTCCAATTTGCCTGAATACAAGATATTTCTGACATTCGAAAACATGGGAAAGTGGGATTAGTCTGCTTAACTGCTTTGTTTGTTTTGTGGTTTCCTTTCTGCTTTTGTTCTGGCAAGATAAGCAAACTCCTCCAAGATGTGCAAGCAGCATTCAGAGTGCAAGACATGCATGAGTGATTTAAAAGTAAACAATAGTCTAGGCTAGTTTAGGGATGAAATAAAGATGCAGTTTACACTAGTCCACAGTCTGCAGACCTAGTATTTGGGTCGCTTTAGAGCTTCTTATACTAGGTCAGCAATATAACCATTGTCAAAATTGGGCTACCCAACATTCAAAAATTTTGAATGGTCTCGATCTTTCTCAAATTCACATACTGCGTGGCAATTGACTTCTGGCATGGTGGTACCATGAGTTGGTCGATTAAGGAAATTTTCACTAAAAACATACACATAGGGTAGTAATATGTAATTTAAACTTATCCATTATTCTCATGAACATGTTTTCTCTTAACCCTGAAAGTTAGAGTGAATTTCGTTGGCAAACTTTCAAGAGACTGAAAAATTCCCACCACAAGTTTCATATGCCAATTAGGTTGAAGAACGGTACCTTGAGTCGGTCACCCAAACGTTAGGAAAGCCCATAAGAGTGATATCAAAATATATTCCATGAATGATATCACCGTTATAAAAACAAATCAAAAGATGATGGAAGGAGACCATCCACAGTGATTTGGAGAATTTTTTAAAATAACTTTTTAGGCCATTTAAAGAAGGTCTCAAGCCACCTTTTGGTAACACTAGATGTAGGCTAAGCTGGGTAAATTTCTTCTAAAAATTGAAGTAAATACTTATTTTTGACAGACTTTGAGTTGTTGTCATGTCGTGCTGGAGTTTCTTCACTGTCATATGTTTATTTGTTGGCCATAGTATGCCTGTCTTACATATTGTATGCAGTGACCGACTCAAGGTATCGACCGACTCAAGGTACACTCACTATATGGGTCATTTACAGTATATGTTTAAGACCTTTTATTCTAAGAATACTTGCACTTAGCCGAGTGTCCAAAAAGAGACCAAAACTTTTGATTTACACAAACGATCCTGTTTTGTTTTTTAAACATTCTATAAAGTTGTTAAATCTTGTTTCTAGGACGTTCACACTATTGTATGCTAAATAGTACGCATTGCTGTTGAACAGTTGTGACATAGTCCATAGCTATGGTTAGGTTCATTTACGCACATGCGTATGTAGCAACAGCCATTGCAGAAACGCACGCAGATGATGTTACCCTCACAGTAACCACGTGGGAAGAACTTTGTACAGCAGTAGAGGCCTAGTTCAGGGAGCAAAGTGTACACGAGGCCTACACTGTAGGTACCCTAGGCTAAGTGTACACTAGCTAGATGTCAAGCACCAAGTAATTACTCACTTGGATGCACATTGGGCTGATAGAGCTGGGATTTATTACCTTGTGTTGATACAAGAGATAAACTGTGGTCAGCACTTTGATAACTTTGGGCTAAAAGAGAATTCATGTCATGATGTTTTTCGGATTGACCTTTGACCTTGCAGGCTTGGGTGGGCTACATACCTACCTCTACTGCAGAGTCGTGATTCATGGCTGGGAGTCGAGTAAACTGCAGTGCACATTCCTGGACCTGCGACTTCTAGGTAACTTTTAACTACAGCTGTCAAAAAAATGTCCCAAATCATACAGTATTTTGGAATCCGGAAGGTCTAGGGTTCAAATCCTGGCCGGGTGAAAAAAGGCCATGGTGGTCTCGACTTGAACCAATTGGTTGGAAACTGGGACTTTAAACCTCATCTATCTATCCACATTTATATTGTTTCACAGGTTTTAATGAAGCTAATATAACACTGGCTCTTTTGATCTTTTTCTCGACTCAGTTGTAAGTTTTCTCTGCACTTGGCCGACATTGTTGGGTAGGTACCTTACTCATTGAGAAACCTGCGGTGTGAGCACTTATGCACTGTACTTAAATACACCCAGTATGCTACTAGTTGACGTGGCCACGGAGGTATTATGTTCCTCCATCAGTTATGATATCATTGTAAGATTCCCAACTCAGGTGTCAAAACCAATATTTCTGCAGGCACCTGCCCTGCTTGGTGGACTCTGGTTTGCTCCGCAACTCTGCTTCCCAATCCACTGTCTACCCAAGCGAAGAGGACTGCATCCAATTTTAGATGAAAACTTCATTACCATAGTATTTATGACTTATTCTTGTACTCTCTCATTATTCATACTATTGTTTTTGAGTGAGTTGGTGTACTCCTGTAGTCGTAAAACTGATAGTCCAGACTGAAACCTGAGAAGTTCTATCATATGATAGGATTAATGTGTTGCAACAGTGGGTGCTACCAGCAGGTAGTGGGTATGACAATGTCATACCAACTCTGTGGGTTGGCATAAGCTACTGCATGATTTAAATGGGATAAAATATTACATTCTTGTGGATATTCACAAACAATCAACCAGTCTCAAACCACATATTTCTATGAATATCCAAAAGAATTTGTTCAGTGTTCACTTGGGTATGGCATTAGGGATGTGACTGAACAAGGAATGTGTCATAAAGCCTACTACATAGGCAAGCTAGGTCCCCCAACTCCAAAAATGTTGGAGCAGGGAGTTGTTACGGATGGAACACATTTCCCTCTTTTGACACTGTTTGCCAACAGTAATCTTCCGTTTGTCTCTCTCTGTCAAATTCTTACCACTTGAAAGAGATTACAGGATGTGATAACAATAGTTGTCATCTGTTACACCTGAAACAGTTTTGGGATGATTTTACCCATTACCATATGCCAGTGGTTAAGAAAAACAAAAATTATGTTATCTCTTTATACCAACTTACACTTTTTAAAAGAGTTCAGTAAAAGTTCAAATAACTTACTGAACATGGATTCATGATATTAATTGCTAAGTCCTTTACATGTGTAAAAATTAGAATAATAAATTAAGAAATTGGATCCCTTGAAAGTGCAGTTACAGTTGTTCATATTAGAAAGATATACAAAGGTTTATCACATGTCGGTGGAGCATCACTTCAAAGCACTGTCTTCGATCATAAAATCCTTGTCTGAGGATAACCTTTAGTATCAAAGGATGAAACTCTGATCTTTAAGTCATACAAATCTAGAAGAGGAACTAAAGGACATGTTAATGAAAATTTTCCCTAACAAAAAGGATTAAATTATTCTCAAGTGTGTATTATCTGATGGATAAGGTGCTTAATTGAACTCTCATCTGTAACAACTCCCTGGTTGGAGTCACCCAATTGCCTACATGATGATTGGTGTGCTCATTATTGTGGATGTTGTTTAGACTAGTCACAAGTGACCGTTCCCTGCTCTGGTACAAATTATTGGTCATAATCATCTGTTTCAATTTATTTCTTTTCAACAGTACTCTTAAAAGAAAATGGGCACACTGTTGACCTAGAACCGTCTGAAGACTGGCATGATGTGGAAATTATTGTCAATGGAGAAACTGTTTACAGATGTGACATCAGAAACCTAGAATTTGGTAAATCAATGTGAATTTTTGTGTATTGTGTAAAAGTAAATTGTAACTGGAAAAAAAATTAACATCTGCATACAAAAGGGAGCTGATATTTTCCATGTGTTCTGGAATTGACTGCTGAAAAATAGAACTTAAGCAGTGTTACAGGTAGGGGCTGTTGCAAAACAATTTAACGGCAAAATGTTTGAAGATTCAAATTTTTGTTGTAAACTGAAATAGTGAAAGTTCAGTATTTCAAGACACATCCACATTGCCCTAATTACAGTAAGTATGGTGCCTTTTGGTTTTCATGATTGCAGTAGGTCCTACAGTTGTACAGTATGTAAATGTTCCTCATGAATATCCCCTACATTACATCAGGATGATATCCTGCAGAATTACAGTACAACTTAAAATTTAAGAGGCATGAAGTGACTATGGATGTAATTTTACGGTATACAATTGAAAGATTTATGAGATAGTCTTTCGTATCTCAGAATTCTTTCTGAAAGGATACAGTGTGTATTGAGGATACAGTATGTATTGGGTAAAGGTTTGAACTTTGAAGGTGGTCCAAAATGTCTACTTAAAAGATAACATGTATACATGTTCGAAGTCCAAAAATTTTGTCTTCAGAGTGGAAGAGTGGCATCTCAGGTGGTAACTGCCAGCAGTTCAGGGAATACATATTAAGGAAAAACAAAAGAGAGTCACTATGTTGCATAGTGACCTATACTATTTTAATGAAATGACCATATTTGATCGGCACAATCCCTGCCACCTTTTCTATATACTTGGTATTGCTGATAAAATGACACAGGTGTATGTTATTTTTTTACCCAGGAGGTGATGGAAAGCTGGATAAACTCTGCCATGAAGCTCTTGAGGCTGTGAATAAAGCTTTTTGATGATTGGAGATTCATCTTTAGGATGCTAATATTATGGGAAGATTATGGTTGGATGACATATGCCTGTTGAGCCAGTTTCAGTTGTGAAGAAGCATTTGAAAACTGCATGGATTTTTAATGTACAACAACATAGTCTAAACAGAGAAATGTACTGTATGTGATATAGCCCTTTTCTACATTTTGGCAATGTGAACATTTCTTGACTAAATGAAGGGCTTGATATCAGCAAGTTCAACTTCATGTAATTTTATACTCTACAGTGTCCTTATCTGAGTTATGCATAACTAAGTTTGATACCAGTATTTTCATGTGAAAGGAGGAAGTTCTGTTCTTTTTGTACAAAAAGTTATTCTTTGTATATTTGCAGAAGTACAGTATGTTGCTAGTTAGCGTATACTGAGTACATGAACTCAAATATATACTCCTAAAATGGTACCGAATACCTGTTGTTGACAACTTGACATGATACAAAGATTGCATTTGAACTGAAATCATTAACATACTGTACATCCATCACTGGTACTTAAGTGATGCAGAGTCCAAATCTGAGGCAAGGGTAATGCTTCATGGAAGAGCAGCAGTGGTTAAAGATTTCCACAAAGTTCACCATGAGTAGCTAGACTTATATGTACAATAAAGGTATGATACATGAAGACTTGCCTTAATTAACTTGTATTGTGAGTATCATTGAATAGCAGTAAAAGACATCTGTTGTCTCTGATTGCAAGTATGAGTACACATTATCTTCATTACCGTGTTTATAAAAAGTTACATCAGTATCTTCTTTGAGAGCAAGTACCAGCACAATTCACTGTGTTCCGAGTACAGATGCATAACATATTCTCACTCCCATGCCTGGTGGCAGCCACTGTAATTAATGGAGTCTACAGTTTGTGAGACCAAGGCCATGCCCCACACCTGAGACATCTAGCTAGATGAATACAGATATTATTTCCAGTGCAATATACCTATATTCCTAACCACATCAAGTTGCATTTTATGTAATACCTTGTTAATTTCTCTACATTTGATTGGAGGATTGGTGGTCACATGCCATCGGTGATTCGGCACTGTCATCACGGTCTTGTGCTATCCATTGTGCAATGGTCTAGTATAAGACACAATGTGTATACTAGTATAACACACAGCAGGGCCATTCCATGCCAAATCAACAAATTTTCTAAATTTTCTAAAATTCACTATTTGTATAATAACCTATGTAACTTGATGAGATACCTTACAAAAGACTTGTTGGGACACACTCTTAAAGGCATTGTCTGGTGGCAGTTTGTAGGGTTCTTACACGAAAGATAAAAAATTTTCATTACATGCCATCCAAACCCCATACACCATTACTCCATTCCTAACTCAAGGAATCCCTTCCTAAAGACTGGTTACTTTTAATAAGAAATACCTCCATCTTTCCTCAAGGTACAGAATGTGATCCCAAGTGGGCAAATTGCCTCAGATTCCTTTTGTTATTCTTCATAATTGGATACCTTGTTTACATCCTTGAAATTTGATACCGATGGAATGTTTAGATGTTTTCCTGTATAGATATAGTGTAACACTTGCATACTTATGGGACAGCAAGTAAAGATATGCAATATTCAGTATAGTGATATAAACATTATAAAGAAATACAAAAGCTACATCTAATCAATTTGCCCAGATGGCATCACAGATTTCCCATCATGCACTGTGGAAGCTGAAAATGTAGCATTTCTTTAAAAATTTGTATCTTCCAAATGCAAGATGCTATTGAGATAGGGTTTTCCCTGCCTTACACAGAAAAATTTTCTGCTTTTTTGAAAACATCAAATTTGGTCACCATTTACAAATAGTCTCATTCATGTTTACAAGTGATGTCACAGCTGGTTGACAAAAGAGTTGATAAGGCCCGCTTACATGTCATAGATTCTAATTTATTTGTCTTCTTTCTGTGTGCAGTCACAACAGCTATGCCTCTGTCAGGTACATCTGGATTTTACATTAGAGAAAAATTTTGTATTCTTAGGAGGTTTGAGAATTTTTTAGTAGTTCGATGAGCTCACTCTTGCATACCTGATTTCAGTCATGTTTTCTTGCAGAACAAAAAACAAATTTTGAAGGAAAAAGGAGGAACTCTTGGTTCTTCCCTGGCTCACTGTTCACTAACTTAACAGATGTCACTGTGATTGCACTTGGGGCCAATGAGGATCTACAACAGAAGTTGATTGAGTAAATGAAAGGAGAGGTTTTCCTTGATTTTTCGTTATATATCATATTTGGCACCTTGTGTTGTGTTCAACTACCATCTATTAACATGCTCAATCATTAAAGTGGACTTAACGTCTAGGATTACAAGAACATTTATTAGAGGGGTTGGAAAGTGAATTTCATTTATCCAACTCCCATTTTCATAGCTTACTTTATTGCTGAAATATAAAATGTTGAAATTTATTCACTTTATTTGAAATAGTTGATTGCACAATAATTGTGATGCCCTTCTTGTACTATTCACATTACCTGCTTTTGTTTCCTTTTGATGTTCATATCACCTTGAAACATTTACTGTTCCCTTACATAATATGTTGTACAGAGAGTGCTTATATAGCCAAGTCACCCTACAATAGCAAAACAGTAATCATACTTTGGCTCAAGGTGCAGTGGGCGTACGAAAAAACAAAGAAAAACAGAGTAGGTAATATGAGTGGTACAAGAATGACATCACAACTCATTGTGCAATCTGCTATTCTAAATTGAGTGAATAAGCTTCAACATTTTATATCTCAGTGCAGGAATGTCCTGTGAATATGGGAGTTGGATCATTTGGATGTATTTTTCAAGCTATGTAACATTTATTTTTGAAATTTTATACTTCAGGTACAATTTTAAAGTGAATCTGAATGTCTGTAAGAACTTCACATGTACCAATTAAAGAGAGAATAAAGACAATGAAAGCACTGCATTGAAACTTAACTTTCCATCTATTCATATTTGATTTACAGCTCAATCAGATAAGAGAACTCCAAAGTGATTCATGTTAAAGCTGTTTGTATAAATTAAAACAGAACAATGAAAAACTAAATAAAATAAATGCAAACTGGAAAGGCAAGATAATGACCAAAGAATTTACTTTTCTTGCCACTTGCCAGCAACATTAAACCTACAAAGACTGCAATGGAACCTTGATTTCAAATAAGAAGGCACAACTTTCTTATCATCTGCAGGTATATTTGGATAATCTTTTCTTTATATCTTTGTTAAATAAAGCTTTTAATTACATTTATTTTCTTCTACATTCCTCTAACAGTTGCTTCTTTACACTCTCTAAAATCTTAAACTATGAACACATAAACAAATTTCACTACCTGGTTTCCATTCTCTTTCAGTTGCTTTGGCTTAAAGATCTTCTTTCTGCCCTAATAAAGACAGTTAACAGTATCATTTTGACCATGTTACTATCTGATCAATACTTTATTTCTACATCATGCATGTTTACTGTCCAGCTATCATGTCATCTATCAACTGTTTCAAGTGATTTCTCATATTCTTTAGCATCTACCTGAAACTCAACAAAAAGCAGACATTCTAAGATTTCAAGCCCACCCTTGTAATACATTCATTCACAAACTGATCTCTCCTTTTTTTCTCACCAAGAAAGCATCCATTTTAGTTAGGCCCTCACCCCAACTTGGCTTAATTGATCCCTTACTACATCAAAAAAGTACATTTTACAACATATCACTGGGTTGCAAATCCTTCCAAATACATGCTTTCACTTTATAAATCCTGAACTCTTCAATTCTGACATTACTTTCCCAGAGGTAAATGAGAAATTTGAAATAATTTTACTGTTACATGAATACTCATATTATTAATGTGACAACAACTGTCATGGTTTAAGTCATTGCACAATTTTGATTTCATTTTCATTTGCATATCCTTTGGAGCTTTGTCAAAACATTTTGGTATAGATACATATGTATACACGCTAAGTGCTAGTTGCCAGTTTCTATGTACTTCTCTACACATCAGACACATTGTTAATCCAAAACCTGCTATAACATGCAAGCGATATGGACATACACTGTAGGGCAATTGCTGGAAAATACCATGCAATATGGTAATGAAGTGTAAGCTACAGTGGGAACAACTTGTTCATGTCATTTACTATTTGTTTTTTCTGTACCTTCTACATTTCATACACACAGTAATTTATTGTCTATAGCATTTTTACTTGTCACATCTATTAAAGTATTCCTTTGTGAGCATCTGGCATGTTGTCTGTGTAACACTTTTAATTTTTAGCTGTCATATGATGCTTTTTGTATGCAATTTGTACTGTTACTAGGAGCAACTTTCTTTATCACTTCCAGAAATATAATCTTTAATGATGCTATCAACTCATAAAATGTCATATTTTGTTTTGTTTGTTGCTGGTGTGCTTTGGAGATTAAATTGGTTTCATACATCCATGAATCAAATAATGATGAAAACATTAGGATACTGACAGCTAACTCTCACCACCAACCACCCCCACCATTCTGTAACTCATTTCAATGATATAGAGCAATTGACTCCAACAATATACATCTATAAAATACTTTCAGTTCCAAAAGGCAAAAAAAAATTTCCTGCATTTGATACATACCCTGTTTTTTCAACTTGCAAGTTTAAAGAGGGGGAGTGATTGTTGAAGGTAACCCACTGTTGCTAGTAAGATAATATGAAATACCAAAACAGACCTAACTGGTTAAAAACTAGAACTGCAATACTTTTGCAGTGAGTAGGCTACACACCCCTAGGAAAAGCATGATCTTGAAAACTCAATGGCAGTACCATGTAAGTAATTTTTTTCTCACCTCAAATCAAGGTTTGCATTTTACCCTGAAATCAACATTTTTCACAACCATAGATTACATACAAAATGAAATATGGTGCCATCATAAAAATCAATAGAAGGTTACTTTTACAGCCAAATGTTTACCTACCCCTTTATAACTTTTCTGACAAAATACAAACCCACCCTTGAACATGTTATGGTCTTTAATTTTGTTTTCAGCTCACAAGGTATAGTTGTTTCCTTATTCACATAATGCCCACTTACAACATTAAACAACGGAGACAAATTAGTCATTTTTGCATTCAGGTAAACGTACCATTATATTTGTCTCCATCGTGGTTTGTAAAGTAGTTTTCACTCCTCCCCGTAAAAATTGCATGGTTGTATAACATTCCAGATCTTAGGAATTTTTTTTTTACTATTCTCACTTGCATGTGGACCCTCTCAAGTTTTCCTGGTTTTTTTTTTCCTTTTTAATTTTTTTTTTGTACATAACATTCTTTTGTACAGTTATTCTGCTCTTTTGCAAATTAATACTCCAATTTGACACGCAGAGTAAGAGACAGACAAGCAAATGCTTAATTTACAGCAAAATAAAACTTTCCATTATTTCAAACTTAAGCAGAGATATCACCAGGCATAAATTAAGAGAACAGCAGGCAACCGATGGTCTATGCCGTTATGTTTGGGCATGTAGAATACTCAGAGGGTCATGAGATAGTTGCAGAAATAAAAAATTTCACAAACGTCTTCTCCCAACTGGACAGAACAGGTATCAACCAAACACGAACAGAAATTTTGCTCATAAATGACAACTCTGGTTGATAATGTGTTGCTTGGAAAGTCATTTCACATTTGTTTTAATATTTTAATGTCTGTATTAAATTAACTTGTGCACTGTGAATGATGTACTCACTTGTTCCTTCAAATAAGATAACACATTCCCAGGCACAAAATATGAAGGGTGCGCGAGATTGAAGGGCCTCTTGGGTGTAGATGAGTGCCTGGAATTTTCATGGTCATGGTTAAATAAGCTGGCCAACTACAGCTTCAACATTTTTAGTATCCAAATCTTCCTTCACAAGTAAACCACAAATTGAACATTTATAAGTAACACAATCTGGTCACAGTGCAGGATACATATTTCATGGTCTTTGAGGTTTCCTACTGGTGCCAAATCTGGACAAAAATTGAATGAAATATCTTCTTGAATACTATTAGCCTGTTGCAAAACTGTATTCCCCAAGCACTATATCACTTAACATTCTTGAAAAGAACACAACAAAAGTTATGGATCAGCAAAAAAGTCTTCTATCAGATACAAAAGTAAATCCAAACACATTCACAGACCACCATTTTACATGAAGTCACTCTTAACAACAGCCTTTAAGCACTGATGCCACATAATGTCATTTTAGCGGCAAAACAGTGAAGCACACTGCACACACGATATAGACTTCGCATATGCTTGTAGATAACTATGCGTGTATCCTACCAGTACACTAATCAGCTCTCTGCATTTGGTGGTGTAAGTTGCAATGATATGCGCTAGCCTCCATTGGAGGGCCTACTTTCTGTTCTGTGATGTTATATGCATAAGGTCTACACCACCGTACAGTAAAGCAACCAACAAAAAAGCATGTTTTCTTTTGGGTAAAGTGATGCAAATTTGTTTAATCCCTTTAAGACAGAGCCAATTAGGATGCCAGTCAAGTAGCATTAACAGTCATAGCAATACCAAGTTTTGCTTCTTATGGCAGGATTTCAACAATCATATCTGGTACCCAGTTTATCAACTTTTGTCGTGGCTTTGCTTTAAGTTCAGAAAAAACACCTTGTTCCCTCTTTGTGTTTAACACAAAGTTCCAATTTGAGAGGCAAAACACTGGGACTAATCAAACTTTAATCTGCACTTATAATTCTCAACAAATGAGTGGTACATACATTTAACTATTGGTTCATACCATCAGCCAAGCTGGTGTTTTTTTACAATTTTCAGATATTCTCACTTGTTTTGCAGTGGCATTGCTGGTTGTTCCAATTCCCTGGTAATTCAAGCAAGTTGTGAGATGGTATGCATTTTCTTATCTCACACAAGATTTGCAACATCCTGATCATGAAGCAGAGCTAGCAATGACAGTAGAGACACAATGGGTATTCAAGCCTGCCTCGATGTCCTGGACAATGAAACTCTACAAGTCCAAGTGCAACAGGCTTAAACAAGCGCCCTCCCTTCTCATGCAATGAGGTTGTTATATGACATGCCACTGCCATGGCAGTTTACTTTCAACCTCTCAAGAGGGATTAAAAAGGGTCAGCCGTAACTCTCTGAAAGATCTTCAAGAATTACTGCTGGGGGGTACCGGAGGCTTGATGAATTTCTCTGTGGCATTGGAGCCTGATGGGATTCTTGATCGCTGCAAAGAAAGAACCACAGAAATTAACATTATAATATGTAGCTAGCTTATGGGTGTATCACAGCTTTAATACAAACAGAGTTTGCTACCAAACTGATGCTAATGTAAATAACAAAATGATTCATTGTACAACAATGTTACCCAACTTCTGGATTCGGGAGTTCTTTCACCACATAAGCTCTTGATTTCATTCACACAAGTACAGGCTTCTTATTGGTGTAAAACATTTCAATACAATAACATAAAGGAATCAAAGACAGAGGGGATTAAAGTGTGCACATTTTGAAGTTCTCACTATATAAAACATTGAAACAAGAACTGTAAAATTACCCCAAAGACCTTACAAAGTAATTTAAACAAAATCCTGAGCAACATTCTAAAACTTACAATATGCATCCCTGGACCAACAGGTGGTGATGTTCCAAATGGACTAAGAGGTGGAGCATGGCCCTGTGATATGACCATAGGGGTGGGCCTGCTGGCAGGGGAGGGTGGTGAAAACACTGAGTGCAACGCTGCAAAAAGAGGAAAAGAAGAAATGTAATTTATGTAAATATTTTTTATAAAATCAGGAAGCCACAGCTATTGACAAAGACTTCCAAACATTTCACACACACACACACACACACAATATCTTCCAAACATTTCATACACCGACTATTCCCCCAACTTTTCCCACAGATTTCAAAAATTAAAAAAAAAAAAAAAAATTGTTTTCTACTTTCAGTAGCTACAGAGCCACAACAGCTGCATTTTCCCCTCCAACCAATTCTCTTGAGACATGTATCTTTAATTCTGATTCCTTTTCTCCAATTCCCTGAAGAGACAAAATTGATTTTTGCTTATTTTCCTAGTGGCAATGAACCATGTGGTAGTCTCAGATGAGACCAAGACAAAGGAAGTAGAACATTGGCACTGCTTTTTCAAACATTTTTTTTTTCAAAATTCAAGATGACACCATATATTACGATGATGTCATATTAATACAAAGACACCTGCATAAAAATGATCAAGAAAACATGACACTGACTGACTTCACTCTATGACAAGAAACCAATCAAACTTTCTATACTTTCAGAATCCTGACAAATGAAAATGTCAGAGTCAGATTACTTGATCAAACTTGATACATCCAAAAGCTAAGAGGGCCATTTATCATGATGCTTTCAACTCAATCACACTTGAAGTATGTTAGAAACAGACCCCAAAAAAATAACAAGGAGTCATTAAAAACAAATGTACAAGGCATCCAAATTATCTGACAGGGGCCATAAATAAAAATAAGATTGCCCATTCCACATGCCTGATTTATCACCTCGAGGATAGACACTAATTATGTGACACTAATTATTCTTCAATTTTAACACTGTGTTTACACGGTAATTATCATGAGCACATGGAGTTGCCCCCAAAAGTACCTCAAATGAACTATTTGACTGCATGCCAACTATGAAAAGGTCAACTATAGCACTTACATAAAAGTATAAATCTGTTAATGCAACTCCAATGACATTACACACTGCTTTGACCTGCCACAGCCCACAAGTAATGTTTATAGTTAAGACTTTACGCAAACAGGAGCCAGGTGCTTTTTCACTCTCAGTCGGCCCTTAATGACCAACTGGTTCCACTGCAACTGAAATTGGTCCCTGACTCTTCTAGCCTTAACTTCTCTTGAAATCAACATTAAACAATGTGCTTTAAAGGCCAACAATGTAGTTTACATAAACCATTTGTAGTAATTATGTAGTGATGCTTGGTTATTCCACGTCGGATGTGCTTTATCCAAATTACAAAACTAGGGCAGCAATGCTGCAGTGGCTCAACCCTACGGTTACGGAGTATACCGGTTTTCACATTAATACCAGTACCAGCAGCACCAGTAATAAAAGTACCGAAGATATTTGTGTGGTTATTATTACCAGTTCCTGATAAAACTACCAGTACTTTTCTTTTGTTCCAAACGAAAATAACTGTACCACTTCTTTTAGGTCACTATATGCAGCACTGTCACGATTAAAATATTTCACAAAAATATCTCTCCCCAAAAATGTAATCAACTTTCCATCTTCAGTATCAACTACCATGGTATACACTGTCCACCTAGCACTTGGACCATGTCAGGAATAAATCTTTATAACTCCATGTTGTTCATCCCCTTATGTAAGGGCAGGGATCAGAAACTAGACTGCCATAATGCATAAATGCAACCAATCTGTGTAGGGCAGTTGCATCTACTTGGGAAGGAAGCTATCAAATGTCTTTCCTCCCCTCCCCCTCCCCCATGAAATTTGTACGCAAAAAATGAAGTACTGGATAAAAATTACACCATCCATTTGAAGTTTAAATGTTACTAAGTAGTGCTGATTTGTGTACCGTACTTAAACTAGAGCAGCTATGCTGCATTATCTCAATACTACCATCAAACACCAATACTTTATGTACAAAGTATTGTATCATACTTATAGCCAAATAATGCCCCAAGCAACTGATTTAGAATAAATTTTTTGAATACATTCAGTCTGTATCACACAAGTTTTCCATTATGGCTTTGTCATTTGTAAAACAAAGAAGAAACCAGATCATGTTATCAGTGGGACCAAAACAAAAAGAGGAGGAGAGTTTCATTGATCGCACAACTGCCTTGCAAAATATATGTAAGCTACATACACTGCTAGATACCAAAAAATGTGCATTAAGAGTTCTAGGGAGAAGGAGCTATAGTAGGTAAACTCATGATTCCCAAGTCAGAAACAAATGGGTCATCAGATAAGTGTCAGCAGTACATGAAGTAGGGAAGAAAATTGTCCAAAAGATACCATGAAATGAAATTAGCCACAGGCAGCAGCAGACAGAGTTCAGTTGCCATTAGTTACAGTTACACAAGCAATAATTATTAGAACTCATCTCTGGCTAAGGCTTTATCCTAGAGGCCAGGCCAACCTTTTGGCTAAGAAAGATAATCCTTTTTGCATGATCACAACATCTCCTCAATCTCCCTGCACTGCTACAATGTTATTGTCAACATGAGAAAGAGTGACACTGATACTTGCCATTTCACTCTTCACTAAGCATGTACAGGTAGAGGGTTACATGTCCAGATCACCTGTGAATTACAATATTTTAAAATCAACCATGTACGAGGGCTGTGTGACCTTATCTGTCCACTGTACAGCCTTCTAGAGGATTTGTTTCCTATGTGAGTGATGTATACAAAGAACTCAGGGTGACCTCTTGATTTCTGCCAGCTTCAACAGGAGACTCAATGCACACAAGGGATCATGGGAAATGGGAGTACAAACAATGGGCTACCATTGTTCTGTTTTCATTTTTAGCTCACCTGAAAGCTTTCAGCTGAGCTAATGCTGTCGTGCACGGCAAACGTCTGTCACCATAACATTTGCGTTTAAGTGCCTGACATTTCGCTGTTTTTCATTAGATTTGGCTGAAATTTAGTAGAGATGTTAGCGAAAGTGATATCTATATGCTGCGACTCTTTTCAATTAATTTGAAAACTATTTGACCTCGGGAGGGGGCTTTGTTTGAAAACGTAAAATTCCCTACTTGTCTTTCAGTTTTGCACCAATCTTGATAATATGTTTCATATACATAATTCAATTTGTGCTGAACAAAAGTTAAATTTTTTTTCGTTTCTGCAATCATTTAAGGCATGAAAACAGCACTTTTTGAAACAAATTCTGGCGAAGTCCGTACATGTTTCAACGCACAGAATATCAAGAATCCCAGTTGTTATCATTTGAGAGACTGTACTACGAAACAAGGTACAAAAGTATACTGAACATATATAAATGTACAGGGACGTCTCGTGCTTAGTCGTGTGGAATTGTGTACGCAAAGTGCAGTGTATCGATTTTTGAATACCGTACGTGGGCTATCCCACCATGTCAGACTATGTTTGCTCAGGTCTTCGCTTTACAAACCAGGGATATGACATGAATAAGGAATATACCGTACAGCCTACTATGGAGGCATTACGTGAACATGTGGCGCTGATCTCATTCAGGCATTTTAATAAGAGACTAGCTAAATTGGTTGGATGGTTATGCTTACTCGAAAAGAAATACCGGACGTTTGAAAGTTGTGCAAGTTCTTGCAAATAAGTGGCCTTCAAGTTGTGCGAAACAGTGGTAGAAGCTAGGCCTACACATTTTTGTGTTGAGGCAGAAACAAGTATTCAACTTAGCCTGATGTCTGAATGGTTTTAGGAGTTTGGCTTAAAGTTTAAAGAGAATAGTCGCCTCAAGTTTCAAGTTATTTGTAAACATTACCTTAATATTTCAAATCTTCTTGTATCTCCTTTACAAACATTTTTCTTAACATTTCTGGACAAAACATATTTAGTATGGAAGGTAAACAAACGACTTATCCTTCCTAATAGCAAATTAGGTAATATTGTCACATGGAAGAAAGAAGCTACTCGTGAATTGGGATGCCGGCACAAGGTACACTACTTCAAGTTAAGGTGAATGTTGTCTAGAAAATGTCGTAGGGGAAAGAGGAACCCACCTCTCTCTTTTAAACAAAGAACGTAGCACGTTGATTGCAAATACAATACTTCATATAGTTTAAGCTTGACGGTTGTGCTAATATTCCAAAAACAATTTTCGGCTTGAAAAGGAAAACGTGCTTTTTGAAGCATGTGCCATATGTCAGTCTCGGAGGCAGGAATTGTACAGCTCAGGCTTCTAGCCAAGCGGGCCAAGGGGGCAAATCCCTCTTTGAAATTTGTTCACCCCCTAGCAAGTTTTCAAGTTGCCATTGGCTTAATGGCATTTGTACACATTTGGCCCCCTTAAAAATTTGTTAGCCCCTGGAAGCCATTTCGCCCCCATTCAGTTCCTTGTCAGGCTACGAGCCTGGTGCAGTCACATGGGCGTCGACACTGCAGGAACGGCCTCAGTCTTGTTCTCCGTTGCCAAAAGCCCCACCAAGTTGGTAAGGGGAAGCCACGGGGGATGATATTTCAATAGCCTTAGACTTAGTATACGTGTGCATATTTTCCCAATGCTCTCTACGGACTGTAGTTACCCTCCGGCCTGTTGCGACACATTCACCAGTCCTAAAAGCGATCGACGATTTATACCTGGTAAATCCCAATCATAAAAATGTTATGCAGTAAAATAATTCTGTAGGGGAAAACAGGACTAAAGAGTACTCAGAATTAGGCATGTAAAGAATTTAATTTAGAAATTATCCCTTTATATTGAGCAATAGAGCAGTTTTGGCTTTTCCAAATCATAGTGGTAACATGCATTTGAACTTTTGTCCCTGGACAAGTTCAAGGAATATCTTTGGGGCAAAATATGGCTTTTAAGACCTTTAACCATTTGTACAATTTCTTTATCGAAAGTTACTATCTGGGTCTAATTATGGAAAACAAATGAGGTCTTCATGGCAGCACACTCATAAACATTCATTATTTGTATACTAACATCTGTGCAGTATATAAAGTTAACTTTGTGTACCAGATTTAGTCTTTCAGAGACTTCAGGAGTTCAATACATCTTTCATTGCATTTATATTTATCTCTTTGTTTTCTAACGTACGTATGAACAACATGAGTTACAGACTCAACCAAAATATTGACTGCAGACTTTTAGGTCAACAGGAAAAGCTGAGCTTCAGCAACATTGTTGCGCTTGTCAGTAGTTTTTGCCCACTAATCAGCCAAAATATCCCAACAAAGTCTACAAGTACAAATGTTACCCACCACATCTTTTTCCTCTACATCAAAAGTACCTGCTCTCCAAACAGGGTCATAAACAGCCACAAAATGACAATGTTATGACGCATTTTGGCAACAGCTAGTGACTGGCTAGTGTGACAGTATCTCAATACATGTTATGTATTGAGATAAAAATTGAAATTGTTCCAAATTCTAACATTGATTCCCTCATCACTATGACAGGCTGTCAAAGTCTCTGTTTTACATTAATTGGAATAAAGAGCTATGCATTTTGCCATATTTCAGAAGTTGGACCCTTGGGTCCATATTTTGCCATGGACCCCAAAATTCATGAAGACCCTGGAGGTACCACTAATGGAGTAGGGCCCACATGGAACCTTGGACGAAAACTTCCAGAATACCACATACAGACCACTAACCAAGCATCATTATATCAGTCCGTCAACTCTGTTTAATGATAACTGGAGGAAAAGTTAATTCACTTTGCAATATTTCACAAAACCGACCCTCTTGAGCCTTGAACCCAAAATCCTGAACCCCTGAAGGTACCACTAACCAAGTATCATTATGACAAACCATTTAAATTGTTCAAGAGAATGTGTAGGAGTACGCAATTTGAAGAATTCCATAAGAATGCAACACAGGGCCTAGGTGGGACCTTGGACCAAAACTTTCAGAAAACCATACACAGATAACTAACCAAGCATCACTATGACAGGCCATCAACTCTGTTTAACATTAACTGAAGGAGGAGTTAAACGTTTTGCAAATTTCACAAAATGGACCCTACGGCCCATCTTGGGTCACGGACCCAAAATTCCTGAACACTCTGAAGGCACCACTAATGGAGTATCATTATGACAAACCATTTATCACTGTACAAGAAGAGAATCTGTAGAAGAAACATTTTGAAGAATTTCATAAAATGGGTCATAGGGCCCACATGGGACCTTGGACCAACAATTCCTGCACACCTCAAATTGCCCACCACCCAAGGAACATTGTGTTCAAGTTTCAAGCAAATCCATGAAAGCATGTAGGAGTAGAAGCCTTTTGAAAAGTGAGACAGACATTTTCTCCCCCTACAGTATAACATAAGCTCTACCCACACTTCATGGGTTGAGTTAATAAATAAGGACACACTTATTGGCCAAAAGTTGCCCCCGATCCAGACCTGTCAACATTGTCACACCCAAAAATGGAACACAGATGGCCAAAAATGCAATGTGAGCAAAAAACAGCATTTTAACCGTTCAAATACTTACCACAGGGCTCCAAAGCTCTAAACTCAATTTTCTATCCAAGATTCATATTTTCTAAAAAATCCCTAATTAATTCAGAATATGCACCATAAAGTATTTTATGCAATATATTATATTTCCTGTCCATGTGTACAGTACATCAGACTCAACTACCAGGTACTGTAATGCACCATATGCACTGTGTATTGTACTAATGTTCACACCTCACTGAGTCACCATATCCTGCACAGTGCAGTACAAAAGCAGTGCATAATAAAGTATACATGCAGGGCATGTAGACAGCTTTACTGAAGTACTACTACCCTCCATGCAACTTTAGCACACTGATCTCTTTATAACTGGATAAAGCATTGCCTATTTAAACCTGTACAACCGGTTGAAGCCACCACAAACACAAGCTGGCAGCCATACCACTCCCATTTTAACGCACCCTGTAACAAAGAGGTGCATACGTTAGTGCCCATTTTCAGTGACTGTGTTTGCTTTCTGCGACTAAAGCAGTTGCGTACTGCGTAGGAGTGCAAATTGGAAGGAAGGGGAGGGACTCACACCGGAAGTTAGGGAATATTTTTTACACTGTAAGCATTAGCACGCCTCCCAACAGGAAGCTTTAAAAATATAGGAATAAATATAGAAATTTTTACAGCAAAATATGGAATATATAGGAGTATTTTCTGTCAAAAATAGGAATATATAGGATTTGTGGGACCTACAAGGGTTGGCTACTGGAGAGATTTAAAAAGGATGATGTCAAGGAACCACCTCAGATTGGTACATTGGGTACTATCCCAGCTATCTTACCTAGTGGTCCCTCATCCTACCTAACAGGCATCTTTGCCACTCTACTGGGTGGCTATTAATATGAGACACTACTATTTGAATTACAACAACTGGTTAGCACACACCAGGGCACCAACAGTGTCCCAAATGTGGGGGACAAGACCTAGACCAGGACTAATGTAAGTACAAAGTCCTAGAAGCATAGGCCCAGGGGCAAGCTACAGGGCCAGAGGCTGGAAAAAAGGTTTATATCCTGGCAAGCAAGTCACATTTACAAGTACAAAACTCACCACAGTTCCCTCCAAATACCAAAATTTCCCTGCAAGGAGCATCCCACATTCCTGATTGTTTCCACCCATATACAGGGCCAGGAAAATGTTTGGATTCTAGTTGCTCTGTGGTGTAATCTGATGCACTTAATGAACATTTTAATCCATATTTTAACCAAAGCTTAAAAGCTTTATCTTGAAACTTTCTACTTCAGTTTTCACTGACTATCATTTTCGCTTTCTGCTACAGAATAGTACACCAACTACTGTATGGTTTTACCATCAAGTAAGGTCACTATTTTAACATTTAAATGAGATTTATGTGTAGTTTCTGTTTTTCAATTTTATTTACCACAATAAAGTTTGTATGGTAATTTGAAAGCTATACCATACAATATTGTAAATCATGACATATTTTACTTTTGTCACATCACCAAGTTTTGGAGACAGACCTACCATTCCTTTTGAATAAGAATATTGTCATTTTAAACGAAAATGGCAACTTTCACAATTTCCGAGTTTGATTTCAATTAACCAGCAACTGTATGCTATAGAATCAATTATATACCTAATATTTCATCAGCACTCTGTCAAAGAAGGGAAAAATGATATTTTCCCCCTCTTTCAAAATTGACAGGCCTGCATATCCCTTTAATCGTTGTTGACAACCAAGGGCACACAGCATACTCAGAAAACTGCCAACCACATGGCTTGGCATGGTATCTTAAAAGTTTTCACCAATCGTTATTTTTCGTCAGTTCGGCAGCTCTCCACAATATTTTGTTAACTCTAAAAGGGATCACATCCCCCTTTGAGAAGTAGTGTCATATTTATGAGCAGGAGTAAATATGAATACAAAGTGCACAAACATGCTTTCCTCCTTCCTACAGCACCCTCCCTAAAGCTTGCCACCTCTATGTGTACAAAGTCCCAACAGTTCATAACAGGGATGACAAACTGTTAAAATTATTGGGGGGACACCTGCCTGAGTGAACACTGCGCCTCCGGCCAGGGATATACAGGGTACCACCATAGGTCCACTGTTGGGGTCCAGGCCCTGAAAACCAAGTAATTTGGTGCATTCTAGAGGACACAGATCACATATTTCTGATCTAAAGTTCTCCCCAAATGCCATTAATAGGCTAATATCACAATTATTCATATCTAAAATGTGTGTAACAACATCTACTTTTTCTGCATACCTCTAAATATTGGAGGCACATTTGATATTATCTCCCCCCACTAAAAATATTGAGGGGGACATGCCCTCCGTGATCACTGCCCATGTTTCGTAATGATGACCAGGACAACAGGTGCCAGGGGCCCTAATTTTGGGCTCCAGTGGGAACCTGAGTAATGCCCTGGTAAGGGTTCAGGCGGTAAGGTCCCTGGAAGTTGTACAATAGTTTCAAGGTGACATCACTAGCATGCAGCTTTTTACCTGATTTCCAAAATCGCACTGGGTGCATACAAAGTACTGCACAAAATCACAATTGTACAGTTTGTGAAGGAGGAGGCCTGAGAGAGAAGTGTGAGAGTGCATGAGTTAAACCAAATTAGAGGGAGAGGGCTGGCATTCTTTTGGAATGTTTATTCTTTGTGAACGTACTAAGGAGCACTACACTTTAGGCAGAGTGCTGCAGTTTAATAGCAACTATGGCAACTGGTATTAAACTGGTAGGTCCCTGTTCTCACAAAACAGTGGACAAATGCACAGAGTTTGTCAGAAAGTTCATCATTACTTTAGCTTTTTTTAAATACAGGTAATACTCCAAAACAGCAGAAAAGAACAGTATGTTTGATATTACTTTCTAGCAATATCTTTGGCTACATATCTCAGAACTACTAGTTAACATACTTCTGAAATGCAAAATATAGGAAATATAGGAACGTTTGGTATTTTATAGGACAATAAATTCCAATTTCCCAAATGTAGGAATATATAGGAACTTTGGGAGTCCTGCATTAGAATAAAGCATTTAACTATCTTAACATGGCTTAAGAAGGGCACCAAACCATGCACAAAAAAATCGCAACTGTAGGGAAAGTGGAGCTTATCAGATGTCTTCACATCAGAACACCAAAGATACATTAACAGAGGGAGTTCTTGAGCCTCCCTCTTTTAAATATAAATCAGAAACATGGGAGAGATCTGCAGAGAGTTATGGGCAAGACATGCAATCTGACGGCTGGATGGGCAAGATGGGGAAAACCTAGACCGAGTACATGTAGTAAAGCGGCATGATAGAGCTGGCTGGGCCCACATCTAAATAGACATGCCAGTAAGAGGCCCACATGGGTTATTGGTGGGTATTATGGGCTTTCAGTTATGGGCCAGAATGTAGTTATAATTGGGCCCATGTAGCAATATTATGCTGCTTTTGTTTGGGCAGATGGTCTTGGGTAAACCAGGCTGAGCATGAAGGGGCCCATGAAGCCTCATAGTGCATCAAGTTTACTAGGCACCGTCATGTGGCCAAACCTTTATGAAGCCCACATGGGCATTATATTCTTACTTAATGCGCCTAACAAATCCCTAGTGGGTTAATCTTAGCAGTCTGTCGATTGTTTGAATTTTGTATGGGATGAACATGAGCCAAACCATACTGGTGTAGGCAGGCCTATATGGGTGTATAGTGGAACTCTAGGCCACTGCAAGGGTTCTGTATGTGCTGGCCCATAGGGGCTCAGTGCAAGGGTCACCTGGGCCATACCATTTAAGTGTAGTGAGGGCTGGCCCTATGGTTCATGTGGATAGAATTGTGAGCATTTACCATTTTTTGCTTTTCATAGTCAAGAAAGAATAGCAAAATATTCATGAAGCTGTAAAAAACACAAGCACTATAGATCTAAACAGGATTCATACACAATGCTGGCCCATATAAGGATCACTCACAAGTATGTCAAGTAAATGGTATAGTGGCCTAAATCGGGCCCTAGAAATATCCATAAGTAGGTAACATGGCCTGGCTTCCACATTGGCTATACTGAAATCTCAGGTGCACCAGTGGGGTCCATAAGGGTTAGCTTACCTACATGGGACCAATATGATGTCCTTCCCCCTGCCTCATATCTAGGCTGGGAATGCTACCTGTGGCCAGACAAGGTGTTGAAGGGGAAAGATATTTCAGCTTGCAAGATCATTTTGTTCTTTATCTCAAACTGATTTCTTGGGAGGAATCCAAGGGACAGAGCCCCTCAACCCAGGCTATGGGCCAGATTTTCATTGACTGGAGGACCATTGCCACTGGTCCTTTTCCTTCCAACAGGCCTGATAGTGCTACAAAGAATGGTGTACTACAGTCAGGGTAACCTTGACTCAAGAGACGTGCTCTCTTTGGTATCACTTACCCTCGAGGGGTAAGTAAAAAGACCAAAAGTAGACACTTCCCCTGACAGCAGGGTGACTATGACTAGGTGTACTAATGCGAATTCCTGTTGCATACCATCAACAGTAGGGCCCAGGTACCATCATAGGCTATGGATTAAGTTGTCATTTTCACTGTAAATGAACCGATGGGCTCCAGGATCAGCAACAGACTGCAGGAATATAAAGGGAAGTCACCCAATTAAATGCAATACACAACGGCACTGACCCATAGGCCTAGGAAGCTGTTCACATCTGAGAAGGGGTGGCTGAATGTTCAGACCCCCATTCTGGGCAGGGTCTAAAGGGAGGGGTGTCCCCTTCTCCTTTAAGGAATTTTTGAACATTTGAGGGTCCTTAGATACAATGTTGTGGGTCATATTGTGCAACTTTTAAGTACAAATACTTCAAATTTTTACTTCTTTTTTAGAGAGCACAAATAAGGGGATTCCCTCTTTGAAATGTTTGATGGAGGAGGAAGCTTCTTCCGCCACCAAATTTTTGACTGGAGAGCTTTAGCTTCCTTCCTTCGCCTATCACATCACCTTACAGCAACTTGAAAATCAACTACCTCTATTGAGAAATTGAGACATCTAATGTTGTGCACAGTATGACACACACTTTTGTACTGAAGAATGCCCGTTTTTTGGGAGTGGGAAGATGGCAAACCAGTGACTTCAAAAATCTAGCCACAAGCACTATCTAGTGTTAAATAGAGATGAGCGCTTTAGCACATATAGGCTTTACTTACCGGCCATTTCTGAGAATGTTGCACCAATGTGAACTAAATGTGCATTGTGAAAAACACATGACCATATGATCCAAATTTCAAAAATCATATTTTTATAAGAAACTGTACTGCCATATTTATCTCAAACATGGAATAATTATGGCAAAATGGAATATTTGGCAGCACTGCTGGTCCTTGAATTTCTACTTTCACCCTTCATGATTTAAGTTTTTGTGATAGTTCATTTAAATATATAAACTTACCAGGTGATATAGATCTGTTTGGACTAGGGCTGGGGGAATACGGAATGGGGCTGGAAATGGTACGAGGTCGGTGACCCATCATGGCCATCTCGTTGAACTGCCTCTCATCATCCATTTCCAGGCTGGATTCACTCTCCGACAGGTGCCGGCTCAAAGCTTCTCTTCTCTCCTGTTCCAGCAGGAGCTTTCTCTGCAGATGCAGGTTTTCCTCCTTCAATTCTCGTTCTTCTTGAAGCAGCTGAGCCATCTTTTCTTTCTCTGTAAGTCAAATGCAATCAGTTTCTTATACATGATTCTTTGAACCTTAAGAAAATAACTTCCTATGACCATTTCATTACCACATAATTTATACCCATGAACATATGCATTTTCTTGGATATGTAAACATATATGAAGATACAACCAAAATTACGGCTTTTCCAGTCCTGGAAGAAAAAAGAAGTTCTGAGACTTTTGAGGATGCAGGAACACAGAAACCATATAACCACACTATAATTGCCACTGGGTATGGAGGAAACTTTTGACCATGACTGAAAGGCAATTTCTCTGGTCAGCATTGTAGAGAATGCAGAGCTACAACCTTATCTAATCCCCATCCCAATCAATTGTGTGAAAACCATCTTCTCTCATAGTGATATGTGTAAACTACTGAACTTCTATACATGTCCCTCTACTCATATATTATACATGCCTGGCTGTATAGGGAGCATAAAGCAATAAGTCAAAAGGTCAAAGTGATGCTCTGATTGTTGTGGAGGGCCAACATTCCTGTTACATCGCATGTGTTCATAAATAGCACACATCACAATGCATACTTCGAACTGAAACCCAAAGGACAATTATTGCACTGGTTGGTTGCATACTTAACCGTAAATTGAAACCCAAATGACAATTATTACACCAGCTGATTGCATACTTAACTGTTAACTGAAACACAAAGGACAGTAAGCCTTTTTGCAATTACAATTGCCACAAGAAATTGTGAGATGCATGAAGGATAAACAAACTGCCTTCAGCATACATAGCATGGGCAATGCACATATTTGGGACAGACTATAAGACAAGACCAAGAAGACAATGTTCATACTGTTCAAGTCAAAAAACCACAGGAAAGAACCCCTCTTACACTCCAGTCTGATCTAAAAAGGTATAATTTCAATATCTTCTGAAATAAACTGTTTCTTAGCATGTGTTGTAGGTACGACAGTGTCCTGGTTTATCCCCAGTCTTTCAAGATGTGCACATGCTTAACTGTAAACTAAAATCCAAAGGATGACTGCTGCACCCATAGGTTGCATAGTTTACTGTAAACTGAAACCCAGTGGGAAATTTTTGGACACGTTGGCTCCATACTTTTAGGGCTGTGAAGGTTTAGCTAAATTACTTAACGTTTAATCGCAAAATTTTGCGATCCTTTAGCGATTAATCGCAAGTACCTATAATCAACATGGAGACTTCAAACATGCTCTTGAACATGATGAATATGTAAAATGTGTTAGTGACATCTGGTCCGGGGGACATAGTTTCCATGAACCTCAAACACGGATCCTCATAGAAGCTCAACTTTGATGTCGTATGTTTACGTGGGTGCCATTTGTATAATTATGTATTTCACTTTTTCAAAAAGAGTTAAAGTGAACATCTAATTTTCTGTAATGACTGCAGATTGTTTTTTTATTTCGTATGGAAAAACGGGTTTTGCGATTAATCGCTGGTAGCTTTGTACTAAACGTTTATTACACATGCGATCGTTTAGTGATTAATCACTAAACGGTTACAGCTCTATATACTTTACTATAAACTGAAACCGAAGGACAATTGTTGCAACCATAGGTTGCATATTCCACTGTAAACTGAAACCCCAAGGACAACTGCTGTGTCCATAGGCTCATGTGCATTTTGTGCACTATACACCAAAGAACTTCGGCAGAGAAGAAGGAAAACCCTTGGTGTAATGGCATTGGAATTCACTTGAGTTGGAATGCAACTTACCGTAGCGGCATGAGGATTCACTCAAGTTGGCTTAACTTACCTATTGACTATATATTTTGTACTGCAAACTAGCTTTAAGTCAAAACTGCAGTAATAAAATTTTGTGCTGCAGTGTGTTTCTACTTAAGTCCCACACAAAACATGATTTTTTCCTACCAAACAGGAAAGAATGTGAGTAACTTTTTTTTTCAAGTATTATGAATGATCATCTTACAGCAGGTAATGTTATGTAATATTGTGTGGTATAAATCACATCTTTGGTTTTGCTGGCACCTCAGTGTAACTTCGGCATCAGCTTTACATGGAATGCACCCTGGTCCGTAGGTTGCATACTTAACTGTAAACTGAAACCCAAATGATGTGCCCACAAGAAGCATGTACTTTAAACTGAAACCCAACAGACAAGTGTTGCACCCATATGGTGCACTTAGCATGCCATAAGTCCTGAAATCGACTTATGTCGAATTAAATTGGTATGTCAGTTTCTCATGATCTGATTGGATAAAATCGACATATGTCAATTTAATTCTGCCTGTGTCGATTTCAGGACTTATGTAAGAGAAACTCACATATATGTGGAATTAAATAGACTTATGTTACGTTTTTCATACTCTCACTGGACAAACACAGTCACATGTTCCTTTCAGTGCTGTGATTGGACAAACTTAGTCACCTGTTACTTTTCAGTGTTCTGATTGAACAAAACTGATATATTTACAGTTTAACCATATGTACATGTCCAATTAAATCGACATATATCAAGTTTCTCATACTCTCACTGGACAAACACTTTCACTGGTTCCTTTTCAGTGCTCTAATTGGACAAAACTGATATATGTACAATTTAACCATATGCACATGTCCAATTAAATCAACGTATGTCAGGTTTCTCATACTCTCATTGGACAAAGGTAGTTATCTGTTCCTTTTCAGTGCTCTGATTGGACAAAACTTACATATGTAATGGACATATGTAAGGTTTCTTGTACTCTCATTGGACAAACACAGTCACCTGTTCCTTTTCAGTGCTCGGACTGAACAAACCGAAATACGTACAACGTAACCATATACGTCCAATTGAATCGACATATCTCAGGGTACTCATACACTCATTGGAAAAAGATATTCACCTGTTTCTTTCCAGTGCTTTGACTGGACAAAACTGACATATATGTACAATTTATTGTACATATGTCCACTTAAACTGACATATGTCAGGTGTCTCAAACTGTCATTGGGTAACCGTGGTAAACTGTTCCTTTCCAGTAATCTTATTGGACAAAATCCACATATGTCAAATTAAATTCTACTTATTTCCAATAAATTAGCATATGTCGGGCTTCTCCTGATCTCAAACTTTGAAACTTGGGTCACCTGTTGTTTCCTGGTGCTTTAAATGACAAACCCATGGTTTTTTTTAGTCATCAATGAAAAGAGTTTATCCTTTTGTTAATTTTCTAAAAAAGAGAAAGAGGAATGATGAAAAAGAGATGTTGCTTACGTTCAAACTGAGTGGAGAACAATTGACCCTTCAACTTGCGAACTTCATTTCTAAGCTGTTCAACATAACGTGTCATATTCTCTGTAGTTTCTCCATTCTTGATATCTCTCGGTGAGGACGGCGCTGAAATAGGCTGGTCTAACTGTTCTTGCAGGTCTCTGTAGTTGTTTCAAAAAACGTTACAAGAAATTCCACTTGAAATCACTGATTTGATTAATAAACATATATATAGTACATAACAAACCCTTGCAAGTACCCCCATGCCCATACATCCTCCCCCTACCTGACTGATGTGAAGTAAACAAATCACTACTTTAACAAATCTTGTTCACAAAACAATCAGCTATGGCTTTTGTTTGACCTACAAACCCCAAAACTCTTCATTTAAGGTATTTGATTACCCCAACTTAACAAATCCCCCAACACTACTAATGCACCAGTCTGACCCATTGGGAAGGAATGGCAGACTTATAGCACTAGGGGTCATTTGTGACCCCTATCTTTCCCCCCTCCCCTTCTGCTGTCAACCTGTCAAAAGTCCTTTTTAGATTCAGCCTTCTAAAGGCTTGAAGGGCCCAGTCTGTTAACACTGTGAGATACACTTAAGGGTTAGGTTGTACTGAATATATTCCTACTAGCATTCTTAGCAGTGATGGTACAGGTACAACTGTGAAAGCATACAAGACCACCTTCACCTTCAATCGGAGTGGGGGGTTAGCGCTTTTGCTCAACATTTTGAGCATGTTTGAATGGAAATTAGCATGTACATATATTTTGCCCCCAAACAGAAAATTTTCTGCTTGAATGGGAAGGCTACAGTTCCCCCTCTCCCTCCTACTTCGTTATATCGATCATATGCCTATGTACAATGTGTGTCCAGCTTTCGACCTCCACTTTTGGCCCGACAACACCTCAGTATATACCATGGTTTGTAAAGATATATCCTGTAATACAAACTGATGTGAGGTTTTGAGCATACCATTGTTGAAAGCATACAAGGGGGAAGGATTGAATAAGCAGTAAAATATCTATTACCTCTTCTCTGTTTCCAGCTTGTCCATTCTCTTCCATAATCTGTTCACTAAACCTTCTTGTTCCTGTTCCAGGGCATTTTCTAGATCCACTTTTTCTCTTCTCAACTGTTTACGAGAACAACAAAACTGCAAGTTGAGCAATGTGGTATCTTATACAAGGAAAACATACATTAAAATACATGTTCATACAAATCAACATTAAACAATAACTTACTCAGGAAAGGCTTAAAACACACAGAATTACTGTAGTGTATATCAGACTTAACTGCACACTGCACATGTATAGTACAGTATGTAAGTTTAAATAACAGGTATGTAGGCAAAGTGATACCAGGTATATAACCTTTTCCAGGCACCATGCGATGTCATACAGTTAGTTAAATTACATAGGGGCTTCATTTGCAACCTTTTTCAAAGCAGTGGATTTTTTACACTGGCCTACAGAATTACACCCATAAAAATAAAATCGATCAATTAAAACAATTTTTGAATTTTCCATTCTCCCTCTAAAAGTATCACAATACAGCAAGCTTTCAGGAAAAAAAAAGTGTGTAAAGAAACCCTTCAACAGACAGTACACTACAATTGAACAAAATGTCACAATGCAAAGGGAAAATAGGATGACAAATTGAGATTAATGTCTGATGAGAGTCAGAGATCCCATCTTCATCCTCTTTTATACATTCACATCCTGAGCTAAGATGAAAAGTCTTGTACATGAATAAAACATGATCTCCCTGATATATCCTCCAATTGCTTCAGATGGACTAAAAAGGATGAGAAGAGGTTGCCTGCAGACTTGTGAGGTTTCCCTACTGATTCCTTTGAGATAAGATCTTCATTCAAACAAGAGGTCAAAATGGTAGGATGTTCTTATCAGAATAGGCTCACACGATGTGAACTGGTAAACACATGCATAATTGATACAGTATGCAGATATGCAAGTGTATAACGTGTTGTGTTGTTTCTGCAGAGAGACTTTAATACCTTAGCTAATGGACTCTTGATATCCTCACAGCGACACTACACAAAAGGCAAAGGTGACTGAATGCGGTTCGTGCAAGTTTAAACAATGCTGAGTTTCATTATGAACCAATCACAAACAGGATGATTTTGTAAGCTGCAGTACACAACATAACATGGGCACCACACTTTTCATGCTACCAGTCGCTCTCAACCTTTGTAAGGGTCAAAGCCAAACAGGAAGGGCTGAGTGGATGGTCACACTCCAAAAGCAGGAAAGAAAAGAGGCCAAGCAGTCAAAATATTGTCCTGACCCCAGGTCAATAATGATTTTTATACAGTTAAAAATTTAAAATCCAAAAAAAATTTTTGTACTTTTCTCAACTCTGTTACATTTTCTCCCTTTGTTTTAAAGATGATATCCTTTCGAAATTTTACATCAATTTGGGGGCCATACTGTGAAGGGTTTGAGGGCCACAGTTGAGAATCACTAAAATAAAGTGGTTAGGCATACTTTACAAATCTATGTAGAGGCAAGCCTAGAAAACATACAGTAAGGAGACTTTGACAAACTTGTTTTTCTTGAGGAGAAACCCACACAGTGTTCCAAATCACGGGGAACTCTCCAGAAAGAGTGCATGTGTCTGTACTGAAAGCATACCATATATATAAGGAATGAAGACACATGTAGTAGTATATATACAGGCAATGCACACCACAGGGCAATAGCACCCTCTAAGCCAACATCTTGGCAGATAGAAATTGCACCTGGCAATGAGGGAAATGCATGTAACAGTAGGTAAGGAGGAGCAAGATACAGTACCAATGTTTTGAATCTGCTTGTACTTTTAATATCCCCCATCCTTCCATATGGTCATAACAATGGTAGTCACCTTGTAAGGTTTGGTACATGATTGGTTATTTAAAACTAATATCGATGTACACAATTATCAATATACATCAATGTTAGTAGGGTTTAATAGATAGTTGCCCTCCTCCACCAACCCTACGCAGTTGACCACTAACCGTACTGTATCTTCCAGGCAGCCTGACACAGAGACTTCCACATGTATGGCCAACTATTCTGGTGCAGTATTTTAAAATTTATGTGGTGCACTTGGTTCCAGACCTCTCAAACTTTACAGCAACATCAAGACTTTTGCTCCAACTTTTCTTTTATTTAGACTGAAACTGTTTACCGAAAAAATTCTAACATGAATATTGCTAGAATAAGAATTTTTATTGGAAAGTGGATTTTCCTCTTTTAATCCTAGGAACACAAAAACTACAAATTTAAGTCAACTGAGAGCCACTTCCACCCAATCTTAGAGTGTGAGCACTACAACCACGTATATCAATTCTTTCATATACTGCAATCCTCACCCACCTCCCCACCCCCAACCCCCACCCCTTTAATCAGCAGGTCACTGTTTTCTTGCAAATGCTCTTATGGATAACAGTTCTTCAAGATGCTGAGAGTAGCAGAGGACACACAGGTGCTACGTCAAATTTACTACCATACAGGAATGCAGCCACAATGGCCAGCTTAAACCAGCACTCACAGCTGCTGACCACTACTAGAGAGATGGTTTACAGTCACCCACCAACACTGGCATATCTGTGCAACCCCCACTAGCACTCTCTATGCCACCATCAATTTTGCCCATGCTAAAAATAAGCTGATGAATGAAAACTCAATTATTTCACTAAGGATGGTGTGAGTTTTTATACCAAATACATTTTCACAGTAATTACACTGCAATGTGAAACTGCCAGTGAAGTAACAACATCCAAAATGCGAAAACATGCTAATATTGCACAATTTTGCACCTACATTCCCAAACTCCTAGTGCCTCCCTGACTGTAGGTGATAACCAACCTGTACACTGTTGACTGTTTTCGTTGCATTGGTGACCATTTCTGTTGTCCATGTGACCATTTCATTTGTGTCACAAGCTAGTGGCAAGTGATATAAATTTTGCACTTTTGGGTGCCCAAAATAATTTTAGAAAACTATATTTTTTTATTGTTAAAATTAGTGTTCGACCGATTATGCCATAATCGGTAATCACCGATTACCGATTATTCAATTGCACAATCGGGCCGATGCCGATTACCGATCACCGATTATTTACATGTATAGGAAGGTCATGTTTTCTCGCCGTCTGTCGCATATTTCTAACTTTGTACACACACCATAACATAACCTTCACACTGGAGATGAACGATTAAGAACAGTTCCCTACGTTCCACGAATAGAATATTAAATGTTTTTGAAGGATTTCCTTTCCAAATACTATGATAAAAATCAACCATAAATACATGCTTTCGTACGATGTCACAGGCTTAACATTATGCAAAGAGTCTACATACGAGTTCTATCCACCGATCATGTCGGAAGATTCCGTGCAAAGGTCTGTACTGGACTGTAGTAGTGCTATATAGTAGCCTATCCACCCAGTTTTAGGCAAAAATATCTAACTACCTTGGCACTTCGGGGCCACTAAACATTCCACTCAGTTTGCCTGATTTACTCATCCCATGCTCCCTTAACGATATGGATATATTTTTTGTAAAGCGTCTTGCCCAACACTTACGTCTTATGTAAAAGATTCACCAAATGAGACGTAAAATTAATTCCCGATAAAGTCCCGTAATTGAAAAACTGTTGCCGTTCCAGCGTGAATTTAACACGGGGCCCGTTTCCCTTCGTTCATCAGTTAGGAGCACGGACGGAATTCATGACCAACATGCTACGTAAATGCGCAGGCAATGCACTTAGCCTTGCATTACGTATTACACACTGTACTGGTGTGCTTTCGTAGGTGAACTTCAACTTCGCAAGAACTGTACGGCAGTTACGTGTGCGCATGTGCAGGTCATAGGTAATTAAAAACTTAACGAAAAGAATGTGGGAAGTGGCATAATTTATGCAGGATAATAAGCCTCGGGTTTCCAAAGTTGCTACAGTACAGTACGTGCACCAAATGTGTACAGATGATGTGGTTTGCACTGAAACTTGGAAAAACGTAGCGAGAAGTCATTTCTTCCTGCAGTACAATTTGTATGCAGATGTGCGGCATGGTCCATGGCATGCACACCTTGTAGGTAATACTGTGTGCCCTGTCACGCACCTGAACTGTGCTGCACTGAGAGTTACGGCAACAATTACGATGATTGCTATGATTTGGAGAGCTTAAAATGTTGCAAGTTTTGTGAGTATCAGTGCTGATATTTTGGGCGGGAACTTAAAGAAATGCGTGTTTTGGAGAATTATAAAGATTTTTGCAGAGACTTTGAAGTGTATTTTAGCCCTGTTTCCAGTTTTCAAATAATCGGTGGTGGTAATCGGTTGAAGGACAAAATTTTACCGATGCCGATTATTTACCGATTGTGCGATAATCGGCCCGATGCCGATTATCTAACAGACGATCGGTCGAACACTAGTTAAAATTGGACAAAATATTACCCCATACATCCCACTGCTGTTCACTTGCAACTACAGTATATTCACATCTTCCTAGCATATGCAATGTCTTCCCCACAGTAATGCAAATTCCCAAACACCACAATTTCACTACTAGATGTTGCTTGTGATCACACACTGGTAACGTTCTTTCCCACTAGGAAGGTAACATTAAAGACTAAGCATCAGTGAGTACAGTATTGAACTTACCTCTGAAAGCTATTTCAGCCCCCCCTCCCCCGTTATTTCCAGCTATGGTTAAGCTGGCGACCAAAATTTTTCTTTTAGTAGCCAGTTGCTACTGTTAAATTTTCTGGCTGTAAACCGAGTTAATAATCACATACCAGTCACTAGATTCCTACAATATCAACTACCACTCATAGCTTTACTGTAGCCATAGCCTACTACTGTACCAGTGAACAAGTGCATGGTTAAAGAATAACTACTGAAAGAAAAAAAAACATGCAAAAGAGAGTTGATAGGGAGGAGGTTGGTAAGTAGGAAGAGGGGGAGGAGGGATAAAAAACAGCATGCAGTACTAGTAGACACATACTGTACCTCTTCTAATTTCCTTTGTTTGCTGAGTGTCTCGCTCTCCAACTTTTCAATCTTTCTCATAAGTTTGTTGACCTGGTACTCCTGTTCTTGTTCTAAGGTCCTCTCCAGATGCATCTTTTCCTGCCTCAACTAAAAATAAGAACAAAGATGAATTTTGAAAGAGCTAGATAGTTCCCTAAAATCATATGGAATTAGTGCTCACCTTTACTGTATAAAGAAACACTAACTGGCCTCTGCTAAGATGTCTGCTACTGTATAACTTGGAAAAATAGCAGCACTGCCATTATTGTCAATCCTGGAATGTACTATTGTAAATGGTATTGATGACTTGTCAAATGAATACTGCATTGAACCATATGCTCAGACTAACCATCGAATGAGTAAGTATATACAGTAGTTGTGTCTACAGTAATTATATATTATTTTACATGAATACTGCACCACATAGGCTATACAGTACTTTTAGTAAATTCTTGATCCTAATCATACTGTAGCAAATCAGGTAAAAGCACCACAATACAAAGTAGAGTGTACAAGTATAGAAGTTTCATTACCGCAGAGGGATCTCTAAACTTCTTGTCCCACATAAATTCATAAAGAGATATCAACATTCTTCTGCAGCAATTTAGTACAACCTGCAAGCTGGTGGGCAATACTACCATACTGTACACTGCCAACATGAACACCCTATGCACATGCAGAAGTTAGATTGGATTTAACGACACATCAACACGAATGTGTTATGTAGTGTCAGCTAGATAGAACAGGGTAAAGGAAGGGTAAAACTAAAACTAAAAAAGAATTAAAACATTGAGCAAAATCCTAAAGTCTTGACAAAAGCAAATGGGGGGCTCATGTCAAAATTTCCTGTAAAGGCCACTTTCTTTGATAAAATCCAAGATGAGAGTGGGGTCCGTGTGTTCAAACAATGTCTTCAGGTCTGGCGCAGTGTAATATTTCTGACGAATATGGGAGTATTCATAGCAGTCGACGAGAATGTGACTGACGGTGACATCGCAATCACAGGGGATACAATATGGTCTCTCTTCCCCGTGGAGCAAATAAGCATGTGTTAGGTAAGTGTGACCGATTCGTGCCCTAGTCAGTACCAAATCATCTCTCCGTTTTCTAGGGGTTCCATTACCCACAGATCCGACCGTTGGTTTGACCTGGTATAATTTGTTCTCTGGGAAAGATGCACATCAGAAAACATCAGAAAATGGATTTGCTCCTTGCTGGGAGAATTTTGGCAATTAGAGGAAAATTTTCACAATCAGAGGGAATTCAGGCTTTTTTTGTACACAACAATGAGCCAAAATTGACCTGCTTCCCTGGAAGGAAACATTTTTTCCCAGCCCTGAACCTACTTACCTCTAAAAAAGCAAGCATTTATTTTGGACATATTGACAACAAACTGTACAGAGTCAAAACTCAGTACAGTATGTTGACGGAAGTGAAATTAGAAGCCTTATGGGCTACAGTAAAACAAAGAACACCTTTCAGGTTTTGGAGTCCTGAAAGAACACCTTTCATGGAAGAGGTCCTGAAGGGGACCCCCTGCAGGAGGTGCTCGTCCTTCATCCACCACTCAGCAGAAGAACGACGGCGCTTCGAGCCTCCAAAATCTGCCAAGCTTGAAGGAATTGCATGGAAGGCAAATGAGGACAATCGTTATTCCAAAATTGCGGACATAATGGGCGCGGTATCAAAACTATTCCGGGTAGGTGCGCGAAGCGCGAATAATGCAAAATACTGTACATGTATAGCAAGGGGTAAGTATGAATCTGCGAAGTGAATCAAAGAACACCTTTCGTGGAAAAGAATGTGGAAAAATTAACTGACAAACATCATTCTAATACAGCTAGAATTGTGTTGAAGACCATTCAAAGCATATAACTATAATATTTTGAAATGCTTTCAATTTTAAAATACAATTTATACAATTTAAAAATGACCATGAGTAGACAGTGTTTACAATCTATAGTACCATCATTTTTGTCATCTTTACAACATAATTGTGACAAATCTAAATGCGGATGTACCCACGCAACATCATACTCTTATCACAAATTAACAGATTATTTGTCTTTGAACAGATGGAAAGCATACTGACATACTGCATTGACCCTGTGACCATGATGAATACGGTGGAATTATACACTTTTCGGACATACAGTACATGTACATTAGAGTTTGCCAAGCTTGCTGCCTTAGTACGTGTTTCACAAACTTTCCTATGAACCACCCATCCCCCTTGTCCATGAAATACAAAATGGGACTTCAAATGTTTCTACTTGTCCATTAGTACTGTACATTTCTGATTCTCTAGATAAGGGATGCAAGAAAAGTTTGCATGACATGTGCCTGGGGGGGGGGGGGGTAGGGAGGGACTTGTGCCCCTCCCCCTTAGCTACACCATTGCGAATTATCAGTATTATTACTGTGCAGTATGAGCTGAAGAAGTTACATAGGTACAGTACTGTAATTTGTGAACAGTAAATGAAGTATTGGACTGTGTAATACTAGTACTTAATTCAAGTTAACTGTACAATGTATGGTGTACCAAAATACCAATTGTACCATAACTGTCATGATTTTGATTTCAGGATATTGGATTGTACTTTGACCAACAAGTTTGACCTTCAAGTGTCACTAAATCAATGACACCAGTACTTCACACTGTATTTTACTGTACTGTACGAGTACAGATACTAACAATTCCTTGCAAGCAAATGGACCTACAGCTGTACTAATGTATATGGCTCGGAGTTTATACACAATGTAAATGTCTAAGATATCAAGCAGGTCTTTTAATAAACAAAACTTTTTCTCAAGGATACACAACAAAATATCCACAAGCACCTTGTAAACTTATTATAGTACAATACAAAATGGGAAAGACTACTGAAGGTGGTAACAGAAATCAAAATATTTGCAAAACAGTGCCCCATTTGCATCTCAGCACTATGACTAAATGCAAGTATTTTCAAAATGGGAGGGGCACCCTTATAGAGTGAGTTATACCCTTCTCCCAGGCAGATGATCACAAATAACTGCATCTACCACTAAAATAATATCAACCACACTCACATACAGCTAGCTTTATTACCTGCATACTGTACATACTGTTTGTTCTTCAAAAGAAATTCAAGGACATTTCCATGTTCATCATGGCTTTTCAGAAGAAAATTAATACCCTTTTAAGAAGTTAAAACTGATCAATTCATATTCTTGTTCAAAGCACCATCAAGGTTTTCAGGACTGCCTATGGTACAAACACGTGAACTGCACAATGCTAATGGAAACAAACTGTATTCAACTGTCAATGAGAAAGAATGCAGAGTAAGCTTTACATCACATTAATTTGGCATGACTGTCCACAGCTCCCTCTCAGTCTGTCAGTGCAACCTGCTTGATTAAACTCAGTACAGTAATGTTAGGTATGTTATGTACTGTATGTACACATGGTGTGCTGTAGGCTTCTTGGAGAGTCCTGCTGGCTGTAGAGCAATACTGCAGGGTAAAACCTCAAACTGCAAGCCCAAAGAGCTGTGGGGTCCAAAATGGGTTGCCTGGATGGAAAGTGTCCAAAGATACTGTAAGGCAACTTGACAATCTCTTGATAAATCACTCCTGTAAATTCTGACAAAGCCCCAATCCAACATGTCCTCTTTTCTTTTCAAAATATGAACAAAAGAGTGAATGTTTTAACATTCAAATTTTCATAAATTTTCAAACCATGTTTCACGTAGTCTTTTTGTGTTTTTCTTGTTTTTGTCGTAAGCAATTTTGTTACCTAGGTCAATTGATCCAGGTTCAGAACCTGTTTCCTACAGTATGTCTAAATGTTACTCATATGATGCTCAAGACTGCAAGCTGTGAAATTCTTTTGTCTCGGTTAAATGTATGCTGGCCAATAAGCTTCTTATGCAAATAAAATTGCTCAGATGGAGTATTAAGTACTGTTGAGTTTGCCCTACTCCATTGCTTATGCTGAGCACCAAGCACAAAGGCAGTAGGTTCCATTTTTAAGGTCTTTGGTATGACCCAGCCAGGATTTGAACCCTAGACCTTCCTTCTGCAAGTCGGATGCTCTAACCACTTGGCCACTGCTGAATGTAATCACCCACCATAGTCTACACAGTCACCATTGCAGGAGCTTACACTGAAGCACTGTCCATCTGCAACATGAACTGTTCTGTCGGTGTTCAATACAGTATGATAATGGTACTGTGTGTCAAGCTCTACACTAATACTTTTCCAGGACATATACAGTAAGGGTGCATCTGATCCGGGTCAGATCCACTGCTCGAGATCAAATTTGTAGTGTAAACACAGACCAGATCTGGATCTGATCGCCCATTTTTATCCTGATAAGAGGGGAGGATCAGACCCCCGCAGGCGATCAAAACTTGTAGCATAAATGCTCCAGGATCAACGGTGACCCGAGATCAACGGTGGCCTCACATTATGCACATTATTATGGTCACATATGTGTTTTCTCATTTCTTTGTTTACATTTTGGTGCGCACGCATGTGTTTCTACTTCATAATTCATTTGGAGGCCACCTCCGCTGAAGCATGGAGGAGGATCAGAGTACGAGACAAGTGTAAATGCTTTAGGATCAAGCCACACGTGTAATTCAATCTACTGATCATAAGATCGGGCGATCAAATCCGAATCTAGTGTAAATGCACCCTTAAGCCGCGGTCACACTACAACGAATTCGGATCGGATTCCGATCCGATTTTTGTGAGTTTTTATTAAAATCTTCTCCATTTCGGGTCGAAAAGAACCCAAAATTTGCCAACCTGTGTAATTATATGATTTTTATCGCATGACTACGAAAATTTAATTTATACGAATTATTTCGTGACGTCACATCGACAGACAGCTTTTATCGGACTACGCGTGTCCGATAAAAGCTGTTTGTCAATGTGACATCACGAAAAAAATCAGTTAACATTTTATTTTCATAGACCTCTGATGCAAACCATATATTTACACTGGTTGGCAAATTTTGGGCTCTTTCTGACCAGAGATGGAAAAGATTTTAATAAAAACTCACAAAAATCGGATCGGAATCCGATCCGAATTCGTTGTAGTGTGACCACGGCTTAAATCAGGCACCCAATGCTATTTTGGAATCCTTATCAGGCCTAATAAAATTGTGCTGGAACTTTTTTAGTTTCTTGTTTACATTCCATCTTAGGGGGAGGGGAGTACAATACCTCTCTGAGTATGTTCCACACAATAATCAAGAAAGTAAATTGTGATGTGTCTAGGGTCAAGCTTCACAAATTCATGAGTGAAGACATCTCTTCTGGAGGAGGGGCTTCACAAAATTCCAAATAATTCAGCTTTGGGCAACTGCATTTCCCCTACGAAGAACCCTTTTGAATCTTTAATTATATTTAAGCAGCTTCTTACTCAAAACCATTATGATACAATTACACATTAGATATGAAATAATCACTTCTAATGATTCAGGAAAACTAAGTAATCCACCAATCTGAGCTCTACTTTAACACATCGTTTGTCCATTACTGTATTAAAGTTTGCTATGAAACAGTTCACTTGTGTGAATATTTACCACATGTCAAAGTTACTCAAATAATGCCGTACAGTACTGGCTTACCATAAACATGTAGACTGTGAGCTCAAGCCATGGTGAACTTAAACGTATGACTGCAACAGTGTGTTGCTGCAGGTTTTTCCCTGATTGACATGTGCAATGTTAGGTATGGTATGGGCATAGATAATAAGCACAGTATAGTTAATCAAATATTAGGAAATTATAGTCCTATCATCATGGACAGACAAAATCTCCATACTGTTGGTGCAAATTAGATTGTATTGTTCCCTATGCTTGCCACAAGTTTGGCGAATGGTGATCAATTACTGGTACCTATGATCTACATTGTACAGTAATAGAGTTCTATCACTGTAGAGGATCCTGGATGAGACCACACAGCTACGCATAGGCCTTTTACACTTTCATATCTTTGCCTTTTCACATTGAGGCCAGGCTTGGAATGAGCTACTGAAAGTACTGTACCCAAAGTGGAACTGTTATCGCACCGAGTCACCGTACATACATACAACTAGGCTGAATCGTGCACTTGTTGTCCATAACCACAACGTACAGTACCAATTGAAACTTCTGGATGAATGAGTTTGATTGAGGAACATCCATAATCATTGTTTCACAAACACATGTATAATCATGATTTCACAGATACCCCCACCCACTGGTTCATTTTATATATATCCATGTCTTCAGGGGCTATGTACAAGGAATAGTACTTATAAATGGTAAAAGTGTTAGCTGACACAAAATTAAAATCTTATGAAAATCTTATTTACATGCTAACTACAGTAGGACCTATATTACACAGGAAATGTTTGTTTATGTCTTGGACCTGTGGTGATTATAATATGAAGAAATTACAATGAGCTGTGGAAAATAGAAAATACTTGAAACTAGAACAGCAATGCTGTTGTGTAGCTCACACAATTTCTCTTGTCTGTTAAAAATTGAAACTCAAAAAACCAAACTTTATCATCGATTCATCTGCTTCCAAAAAACCTCCTTACCTTACAAAGGCAAATGGGAGGGAAGAGAGGAGCGTAATAATTAATAGAAATCAAAACCCATCTGTAAAATCACAAATGTGTTAAGGAATGTACACCTGCAACTGACATAGTTTTATGACAGATAGCTACAAATATCACTGAATATTTTCTCATATCATGCAAGCCTGCAAAGGCTGTACACACTTTTATAAACAGCAAGACTGAAAAAAAGTTTGTATGATGTACCTATAAACTGTTCAAGTATTGCAAAGTACATTTAATCCCACCTTCAATTCCACAGGTAAACACTGCATGGGTTTGCACTGATCAAAATAAAAGACTCTCAAAAAGCTCCTACTGTACTTAAACTCACAACAGGTAAATTGCAATTACTTGACTTGACCAACTCAACTGAACAGAACAGAATGGGAGATATCCCCACAATTAATAAGTTAAGCCTATTTCCTTTCATGTGTTAAGCCACACTGACCACAGAGTTGCTTCAGACTGTAGAGGCCACTTGATGAACAAACACATGTGTGTTAATGGATTGAATTTCAAACAGCCTGCATATCCATTTGCAAGATAACAACTGAACACAAAACCAAGCACACTGCTATCAGTACAATGGATAAACAGCTAACTGTTCAGCAGGCACAGTGAACTCAGCTCTACAAAAACAGCTTTAAAACCCAACTTAACTTTCCTATAATGGAATGCAAATAAGTAGGTGATAATGCTCTACTGACAAACAATCATATCCCAAAATTTCAGCCCAAAATCTCCTCACATCAAAAAGAAGAAGACTTTTTGTTGAAAAGTTGATGCCATCAGCCCCATTTTATAACCTCACACATGTACTGTGTACATGTGTGAGCTAAAAACCAGTGCAACTCAAAAAGGCTGCTTTAAAGGAAAACATTGCAACTGAAAAAATATCACAAAGTGATGCCAATGTTATCCCATTATGGTCTTTTCGGTGTTCCAAATGTGAATCACAAATAACAAACACAGCAAATCAACACTAGTTAATCTCGCAAAATATGGACAAAAAGAAGCAACAATTTCCTCATAGAACCAGCTCATTATCAAACGATAAGCCTCGCCCACATGCAACAGTTGTACTGCTGCATATGCATTTAGGAAGAACAGTTACGTCAGGTCATATTTACACTCAATACGTGTTGACCTTGCTTACCCTGTGCTTCACGCTCACAACAAGCTACCCAATGCAGTCCGTACAGCCTGTGCTATACTGTGGGATATTGCAGCTCACCCACAGAAATGCAGAGACATCTCACTGGTTCACCATGCAGTTCACATCTCACACAATGTGTGTAAGTCGTTACAGGACGGTAAGATCATGGAAGTACTACATAGGATCATGGTACTTTATCTGTAGAAACCTTAATTATTTTTACAAGTGGCAGCCCAGGTTGGTAAAATTTTCGTTTTCTACTAGGGGCCTAAACCCATAGTAGCAGTTGCTGAAGCACCAACAATCTCTTTTACATCCTGCTGTTTCGAAAGCAAAGCAACATGCCTAAGCCCAACAGCTATGTAAATTACAGTAACTAGACACTTTGTGTATAATACCAGGGAGGTGATAAGACCCTCTTTGTGTACTATCTGTACAGAAGTTCAATGCAGACAGTGTCTTAGAAATAATTTCCAGTTTGTTCTGATTTACCGAACAGTTCGTATATGCTGCAGAAGGCATTTGTTATTGTCTGACGTAAAGTGATAAAATGATGTGATTGGTAGATTTCAACTCAGGGGTGATGAACGTGTGGTTTTGCATGCATTTAATTGTTTGGGTGAACAAATTTGTAAGTTGTTACAAAAAGGTTAATTACTCATTAATTAGTGTTCACCGGGTAGAATTTTTCCCACTTACCCCTTTCATCAAAAGGGACCTGATTGTATATAAAAGAGGATAGATTAAATAAAAAGTCTGACAAACACAGTACAGTATTTCCCTTTCAGCAAACACACTGACTGGGTCTGTATAAAATGTGGTGGAAGTGTAATAGTATAAATCCTTATTATTTAGTACTGTACATATTTGTACAACTTGTGCACAACAATTTTAATGGGCACACCCTTAACATTCCAGGTTTCATACTGTACCTGATTTCCTGTACTCCCACTGTCATTAATAATACTCTGCCCTCTGAGGGAATTTCCCTACACAAGCAAAAGGTTACATGGGCAAGAAGCATATAACTCTCTGGTTTTGTTTCCAGCAACATGTTCCTACTCAGCTATTGGGAGAGGTTTAACCCATGTCTCAGGAAAGTACAGTGTACTATAGATACTGCATGGCACTAGGTACACTGTAAATGTACAGCACACAAAAATCATTTAACCTTTATCATGATGTGGGTCACATGTCACAGAGGGCATTCTACATGGCAAGCACATAAATTCAGGAAGAGGACTTGGGAGGTCGGCCTCCTCTCGGAGGGCGCCCTCCTTGTCTACTGTGTTATTAGTTTACCAGGTTTTAGTTGCGGGTAAGTGGGGATTACATAGGTAAATAGGAGGTAAGAGAGGGGCGATGTAGATTCATAATGCAATATCCATAACCAATCTAAGAAGGCCCACAGATGACTCATAATTTTGAATTATGGTACAATACCACTGTAGCAGTTGACAAGCACACCCTCAAATTAATCCTGCATCCACCAAACATGCCAGTTGAACCTATCAAATCTCTGCTTATATTGCCCTCACAAGTACAGTATCTTCCATAACATTTCACAACTGAAATATTACATGAAAGGTACAACACAAACCTATCTTGCATAAACTGAACAATTTAGAAAGAAAAATTGTCACACATGTGAGAAAAATTTCGGAACCTGGGTAATTAAGTACCTGCATACTGTACCTGGAAACGAGCTTACCCAACATACAGTACTACACCAATGGGCCATGGTACAGTAACAAACCAATGTGCCACCTGAACATTTTGCTGTACTGCTGTTCAAGAAGATGCCTGGGAAATAGTTTAAATTGCTATCAATCTCTTCCCTAAAACTAAGGTTTACTGTGCACTTTCTGAGGCTAAATACATTAAGCCCTGTGTAAGTCAGTCTGTCATTTACTGTACACTCTATCCATTATCATTGCTGAACTGGCACACTTCTCCAACATTAAGATTGATAATGTTGAATGATAGTGATTAGTTTAAATATCACTTGCATTTTATATAAATAAATAATTTACTGCCTTCCAAGTTCATGATGCACTTGTTATTATCTACAGCAAGTATAGTCAATGCATAGCCACACAAAATGACAAATACATAATTTATGGATTTACTGTTGGATCATGCGTGCATGTTGCATGTGCCTTAGGGGGCACGAGATACAAAGTTCTGCCAGTACTGGAGAAACAATTTCATTGCATAGACAAATTTGGAACTGATATCTTCACCAATTCTTTATTGAACTTAATGAGTCCCATTTCATGATAAATGTTATATCAAATTATGCCTCTTACTCACATTTGCAAACTCAAGTGGAAGGAGGTAACTGCAGATCTACCATAATTTCAAATTAAATGGGATGAGAAAAAGGTGTGCATATACAGTAGTTAACTTTTCAGTGCTTGTTTGCATCACAGAGTGGCAGTAAGGTTTATCCTTTTAGCTGTAAATTTAATTTATCAATATTAACCTTATTGACTAAGAACTACTGTATATAAAGAAAATGTCTAGACACTCCATACCTGTGGGTTAGCCTAGCATTATGACTGAATGTGTCATGACTATTTATGACATGCCATTCTGGGCATGACGCCTTCATTTAAAGGCAACTTGAAACCAGACAGCATAATGGCATGTCTCAAGGCTAAAGCTATCTTGATGTGTTAAGTACCTTATTGTAAACAACATTATCACCAGCCAACACTGACAGTTCATTTGAATACTGAAATATCACAGGGGCAGGGATGGTCTTTTAACAAGCATGATTTACTTTCCTGGGAAATCGACCAAGGCTCTTCATTTATTTTACATTCTTATCACAATTTTGTAGTTTTTCCCAAAAAGTGCCAAGTTCATTTAAAGACAATTCATGTCTTGAAACATTAGGTATGTTACATTAGGTATGTTTCCCTCTGCTTTAATCCAAAAGTTGTTTCTTTCTTTTTTTTCAAGTGACAAGCAACCTGTGTATTGTAAAACAACAGGAACCGTCAATACAATTCTTGTGATAAACTTGCAACAGAGGAATATATTCTGAAAGTAATGTTCCATGAACATACTGGGGTGACTCTAAATACTCAACAATATCTCCTCTAAAGGCTCCAATTTGTCAAGACACTCTGAGGATTGCAGGTTGTTCCAATAGCTCTACGAAGTCAACCTACAAGAAATTTATCCTGGCACCCACTATACTGTAGCCCAGATACAAATGAATGCTGCTTGAAATGTTAAATAATGAGCACATAGAAAGACTTCTCACGGTGCTGCCTTGGAAGACATTAAGGACTGAGTTTTGTGTATTAAACTAACTTCAGTGACAGACAATACACAAGCTGCAGTTCATGCCACACACAACTACTTAACTCCATCTCATCCTTCTTTGACTACTTCAAAAAGGATGAGGCATCCTGGCTGCCTCAGTTACAAATGGAAGGGTGGCTTAATTGCCTGCATGGCAGATGTTTATTATTCCTGCACCTATATTGGCTGCACTCATAATACCAACATCCGTGAACTTTCGCAAGAAATCTCCGTGAAACTGCGTAACAACTGTACCCTATTAACTATTCACGATCACAACAAATACAATTATAAATATTCAATGAAAAATTGACTAAAGCAAGTCTCATTACCATGCTCTCTCAGACTACCAACATCAGTGGGGTTTTAATGAGTGATTTCTCTTGCTTAAAGCTCACAGAATGATGCCCCATTGACTTACTAGAATGTTAAAGTTGAAGTTTCGTCATACAATATGAATATTCCTGTTGAAACCAATCAACAGTCGAGAGATAACACCAAACTGGGCTCATGAATATATATAGCTAAACTGGATGATCTCTGTTATTCTTCGCAGGTGTTAGAGTACAGTATGTATGTCAAAAGAGGAGTACATATTCGAAATCTGCTAAGTGGCTAAGGTAAGTGGCATGCTTGCTTTTGGGCAAAGCTTATATCACTGGTGGTGAGAAAGCTCAAAAAAAGTGGTTAACTAAAAAAGAGTTTCTGGTTGTCAGACTTTAGTGTTGTCCAATGGAGGTCTGTTTCAGGTTGCTCTACATACCTGTGGGGTAGTGCAGCATACTGTACCAAGGGTCCTAAAGCCCTCTCAGCTCTTTGGAAAGACGCTAAAAGATGTTACGCCTTTTTCTATCTGACGGGTATGTGAAATCATGGTCCTGTGAGCAGAAATGAGAGCAACTTGTGCATCCCATCTTTGACATCCTCTGCACATTAATGAAAGAGAGACGGCCAATCTTGAAGGTGTTAATCCACAAATAACTTAATGTAGGGTCCTTGATGAGCCCAAATTGTTTCCTGACTCTCACCCTCAATCAGCTTTACCTAAATCTACAAATAGAACAGTTCAAGACAGACGGAGGTTGATTAGATTACCTGGACCAATTTACTTGATACAGCATTTGTGACCAAAGAGGGCATTTTGTCAGTAGAGCCAGGATCTTGGTGACATACTGTATACGATTTCCTAGCTTCAGGGTTACTGGCATTGACCCCAATCAGAAAGTCTGTGCAAGTGGGGAGACAGTTATGATTGATGGCACATGAAAAAGAGTAAAGAGTATATAAGTGGATTTTGTCCCCAACCTTCAAAATGTGTCCCCCTGCCTGTCGATGCCTATGTTTGGGGTTGAACAGTGTGACAGTAGTGTGAAAAAAGGAAGAAAAATGGTTTTATGGAACAGTTCAGTTACCTGGACCAGTTTTCTTGACAGGTCATTTGTGAGGAACTCTTCTTCTTGTTCATAGTTGACAGCTAGTTTTTCTTTTTCTTTCTTGAGAGCTTGAATCTTTTTCATCAATGTGTTGCTAATAAACTCTTCTTCCTGCTCAGCTTGTGCTTGCTGCAAGAGAAGAAAATAAACAGATTTGTGACAATTGTTACAGCAAGTGGGTCATTTATCTTTAGAACTGTGGGGCATGTTTACACTTGACCTGTGTTCATGGGCAACAGCAAATTCTGTTAGGATGGTGTTTAACCTGGTACAGTACCAGCCAAAAATAACAAAGTCAAAATCCAAATCCTATAAGCCTCTTAGGTCATGAGAGAGAGAGCAAGGAACTCTATACTGCTGCCTTTTTGTCTAAAGGATGCATGTAACTGACAGGTTTGTGGTTTACACCAAACAAGACAAGGATCAATAAGGTACTATACTGTACATATGCAGAGCTGGTTGCAAAGACACTGCAGGCACACAGTCAAAGTTACACATGATTGCTGTGACTTCCACTGACACTACAGTCAGGCTTCAACGAATTCCTTTTGCATTACTTGTCCATCATGCTACCTGTTCTCTAAATCTACTTGTCTGCATATCGACAGTGCTTGTGCAGTTCTAATCTGTTTAATAGCATTTCAACTCCTTTGTTTTTTGGTGGGGTCATCACATGTTTTTGTAGCCCTCTTCTTTATCAAAATACAGAAAATGTCCATCCCTGACAAACAGATCAACCTCTTATAAACCATGAGAGCAATAAATGCTGTCATGCCCTTCCCTCATATTCAGTTTTGCTGCCATGATGCCCTTCACTATTAAAACCTACTAAAAATATTGTTACTTTGCCCTTTTTGAAGCATACAGTATGTCAAGCCCTGCTGACTAGTGTATGAAACTGAGCTGTGCTGTTGTAAACAACAGAGCACAAAACTACAAAACAGACACAAGAGAAACATAATTCTTTGAAAAGTATAGAATAAAACTGCAGCCCAGCACAATACTGTGGATCACTTAGGTTCCTAACTCTGACATGGACTTTTGCACTTACATGATATCCCAGGGCCACAAAAACCAAAGTGGGCCCTCTTACACAGGACAGCCCTTTCTCATACATTCTATACACTGTCAAACTTTCTTAAAACTTTTGCTAATTGAAGCTGAAAATGATCACTTTGACTGTATACTAGATTCATTTTATCTTTGTGATGTAACTACTCTCCTATTTTCCACTGTCAAGACAAAATCTGTCAAAGCAGACCAAAAACCACTTCTGCTGGGTCAACTAGATCTTCATTCAACAGGGACTGCACCCATTACACAACAGTCCAATCTCCACTTTTTTGACACCATCTTGTCTTAATATACTCATGCAGGACAAAAAATCTCAAGAACCTTCTAAACCTGCTCTTATTTCATATCTTATTGTTGGAAAAGCCGGTCCAGAAAGTCAAAAGCAACAACAAGAGCAATTACTGCAATATAGCTGACTAGTTTTATACAGTACATGTAGGCAGTGATTTAGCCAGGTCAATTTTCCAATGCAACATTCCAAATGGTTGGCCTTGGACAGTTAAAGTGATACTACCTGTTTAAGAAAAGGAAATACTTAACACTGCCTTGTCCAAAGCGTTGGAATAACGTTTAAGCAGTCCATCCGAACAATAAAGATAAATAAAGATCCCTCACAGAAGTAGTTGTTCCAAATACTGTTTCAATTATCATAAAAATAACGACAAAAACTATGAAAATCGAAAATGTGTGCACACAATCTTTATTCCATTCAATCCCACTCCTGGGTGAACAAACCAATGGGAGTGCTCTAATATATGAATATGCAAAAGGCAGCACAACGAAAGGTGCCCACGCATATGCCAGCGAACGAACACTGAACACATGATATTCAGGCTATAGCCTAAGCACTTGAAAACTGACTGTAGGCCTATACTACCATGGAGCTGATATCTGAAAGGTTTTCTTGGCTCCATGATAGTAAATCGAAAGGAGAAATTTCTGTTGAAGCCCACCCGATCACTTTTGGAACAAATTACAGCCCTCGTCAGCTACTCAATAACACCACAACTTGGGACTAAGTATCAGCAAGCGTTGCTACCTGGAAGGTAAAGGACAGTAAATTTGTGCAGTTTGTGAGCTTTTGTGATCATCGCAGAGTGTTTATTGCATGATTCTGAATGCAGACTCAACAAAATACGAGTAAATCTAACTCAATTTACCCATGAGACTGGCCATTGATACAATATATAGGTACTACCTCCGACGAATAATATCGAACAATTCTTGAGTCATTCAAATCATCGATGGTCAGCGATATCAGCTTGGAGTCTGACATCTGAGATGCTTACCCTCCGTCGCAAGATTATACCATGGAGCTACTACCTGGACATTCTTTCCCTGTTACATTTCCCAGCTAAAATGTACACAGTTGCCTTGATTCAACCAGGGAGTTCTGATACAACAGACACTAATTCTTTTACATGTTGGAAACTCTTGGGGAAACCATCTACAACAATCAAAGTTGACCAAGAGAAATAACGCACTGCTCAAAGAGGAAATCAAATCGAGCCATACAATTTTATGAACAGACAATCATACTTCAGGTTAGTGCCTTGTTAGTCATCGACATCTACAAGCTTGACACTTTTTTCGTCAATCAGTGTATCGTTGTCCAGTTTAGGTACATTATTTGATATGTAGACCTAGTCTACCACTCAAGGACAGACTTGGGATGCGGGGAAGTAAGCAAGTGTATAGAGGTGTAACTGGTTACCGTTACAAGCGTTAGTATGCAAGTGTCTTCTTGAATACTGCTAAGGGTGAAATTCACTCACATGGGTAGTATGATGAAAACAGGTGCTTTTTTTCAAAACCTCAAATGTGCTGACCAGTATACAACCTTCAAAATCACTCTATTCCCAGCGAATGCATGAATAACCAAGGGAATAGAAGCCCATGCACAGTACCTCGGTACACACAGCTGCGTGATCCATTGAATATTCATATAGTGTTGCGATAGGTGTGGTTTGAGCTATTTGTAATGAGGACAGTTTTTTTCCAAAATAGCCTGCAGATTTTGACTGTTTTCACACTGTTTCTTTATATTTTGCCGTTTACACTACCATTTTCAGTCACTACATAAACAACTTCATCCATGAATAGTATAGTTAGTGTATTGACAAATAAAGAAAAACATTAGGTCGTATGTATTTCCCTTTTCTTGAACAGGTAACGTCACTTTAAGAGGTGGTCAATGAGAAGGGGGTTGTTGGAAAAATGGAATTTGGTAGCACTTACATTACAGAGGCTTAATTTTAGTGGTAATGAATGGGAATATGGTATATTGCATACTGCAACAGGGTTGAATTAAGAATCCAGAATTTGTGATGATTAATCCATGGGAAAAATGCAAACTTATTCCTTTCAAATACAAAACTGAACAGAAATTGCCTGCATCAGAACTTTTTTGCCACATTCTGTTTTCTTTATGACACAAAAGTCTCTCAAATACGGACTAAGTTCACTGCATGTAGGTATGTACAATTCAGTATTGTAGCATGTCCCCTGAGCAGCAGAGTGAGCAGTTGTATAATTAAATGATGATGTCAACACATTTAAAGGCAATAGGCAGTCGCCCCAAAATTTTCTTTGAAAAATCGGCAAACTCTTGCAAATCTCCTCTTATTGCATTACAAACAGCTGTGAAGATGTTTTGAACATAACTATTACTAACAATAGGTAAAGCAGGGAGAAATACTCCTTGAATTTCACTATTCACCAACAAAAATATTGTCACATTATCATAATAGGCCAATCATGAACTAGAGTGACAGGATACACTCACTCTGATTGGGGTGACTGCATACTGCCTTTAAGGTCTATAAAATGCAAAACAGGTCAATTTGTGATGCAAGCTACAAAATACAGACCTCAAATATAGTTAGGCTGTGAAACCAAGCCCCACATTAAACTTCTTTTATTATTTGCCCACCCATTTACTCACTACCCCTTCTTTGCTTATCAATTTTTTATGTTCTCTAACTCCCAGTCTGTCACACACCTAAAATTTCATTATTTAACAACATCCCACATTAAGATTGGACCCCGAGCATCTTCTATTTTTTCATTTTACATCTTTTTGATCAGTAGCCTATATCGATTATCTTGACCTTATATTAAAGTTAATGCTATGCGTCAAATCATGCATTTCTTCAATTACCCAGGGCTTACCCGCATTTACAACGTAACTTACAGTACCACAAGAATTCACTTAAGGGCGTTAGCATTAAAGTCAAGCCTTGTTTGTAACACAAGTGAACATAACCATCATTTACCTGTACAGTCACTTGTAAATTTGCCATTCATTTAACCTGTCACCTATTTCAATCAGCTGTGACCTTTCAAATTAAGTGCAGAAGTTGATATTGTACCTAGCAGAAAGTTTCCAGACAAGACAATTCCAAAAAAAAGGGCTATTAATCATAGTCCATTTCAGGGCCTAGCAGTCTACAAGCAACATTTGTGCTAACAATGTCACAATTGTTACAGTATCAAATATATACTTTGAAGGTATGAGAAGAATTGCTATACTAATAAGAGGGAGATCTGTACAATTCTTGGTAATTTTTGGATTATTAAGACCTCTGAACATCCATGTTGTCATTCAAAACTTACTTTAAAAATATTGATTAGGCTTATTAAAATCCAAACTGTTTTCCCCTGTGAACACCTCATTTGATTAACGCTCACTGTAAGTCAAGAACCTCAAATCCCATCCTGGACTACAGTTCTATTTGGCAGAGTGAAGTCTTCCAATTTTATAGTCCCATTCACCAGCCAGGATTGCAATCTGAGGCCTGAGCACATCTCTGAAAATATGAGAACTTTCAGAGGGGGTAAAATGGTATTGTCTGAACTATCCAATGGGAACAGTCTCATTAAATCAACCTGGAATTTATACATTTGCAATATAACTAATATCAACACAGAGCAGAGAGTCACACATCAAACAAGAAAAACAACATTGACAAAACCTTCTTGAGAACAAGTCCAACAGGTCAAAAATTTGACATTTCAAGAATTAGATCTACTCTCTATCCAAGCATGTTCAACCAACATTATTTATTTTATGTACAATAACCTATATTAAAATGTTTATGTATCAACTAGAAAACATTCCTATGGTGTACAGGTATGCACTGTTCATGCAGGGAGCTGGTTCGTGTATGTATGCACAAGTAAAGTGAATGCACAAAACAAATGCATTTAACAATGTATGTTCCATACAGCACGTTTCATTAAGTGACATGCACTATCTGGGTAAATTACCATAGACACTGCAAAGACTGATGGTTCATTGTCATGTGGCCAATATGTCATACTTGTACTTAAACTAGACAAGCTCATCAGAAACTTTTTCTCAGAACTACTGTACATAACATTATCTGGAGCTTAGCCAAACAGTTAAAATTCATGACTAATGATCAGTGGCAAACAGGATGAGCTTTATGTCTCATCAATCTCTCGTATTCTAAAAGCACCCCTAAGACAATACTGCTGTAATTTTAACATACCAGACAATAAGCCCCCTGTTTCCAAGGATAAACAGCACTTTCCAAGAACTATTATCACCAAGCTAATTCATCATCATAATCACAGTTTGTTTTGTAGTGCATCTTCATACCAAACAGCAACTCCCTGTTTATACTGTAAAGCTTCACAGTATTTGAGTAGTTGGGCTAGAAGGCAACACTAATTTAGTAAATTGTGACTCATGATCAGCAAACAGTGCACAAATAATTCAAGTAAACATTGTAACTGAAAATAACAACATCCTGTAGCTACTCTAGTAACATTTGCCAATTAATACACACTGTACACAGTAAGTACAAACATACTGTACATGTACTATAGTCTAAGATACAGAAGGCTGAAGTTACAATCATTATATTACAAAGGACATGATCTACATCATCTACATGGTAACTGATGGTAGCAGTGTTCTACAATTATTCACCAGTACTACTGTAGCAACAGATATGACCAATTTCATTACACTAAAATATACTGTAGGCTACTGCACACTAGCCACTGAGTGTTGTTTCCAGATACATAGCTGGGGGTGGTTTGGGGGTTCAAACAATCCCCTCTTGACTACCTCCCCCATTATATCAAAAGTCACCTTTTTCTTGTGAAGATATTCTAATAAGACTCTTTGAAATACTAGAGCAGCATTGCTGCAGTTGCTCAACCCTTCTAACATTATGAACTGTTCCGTTTTCAATTCATTTTGAACACAATCATGGTCTATACACCATTCACTCCGCAGTTGAAACATGTCAGGGATAAATCTTTATAGCTAGTTCATCCCCCTATAAAACACTGGCCATAACAAGGGCAGGGATCAGAAACTAGAGTCATAGTGCTTTTATGCTACCAGTTTGTGTAGGGCTGTGGCATAACCAGTGGGGGAAGAAGCTATCAAATGTCTTCCAACCCCCCTCCCCCACCCCATGAAACTGGTGAACAAAAATGAAGTATTGGAAGAAAATTACATCATCCATGTGAAGGTTTAATGGTGCAAATTAGTGCTGATTTGTGTTCTTTTAAAATCTGAATCATTCTTAATTCCAACATTCATTCCCTAATGTTGATTCCCTGGTTGACACAGGGACTAAAGTGAGCAAAGATCAAATCTCTTCACTTTAACGTTCTTAGACTGCCACCCCAGCTAGACCACGGAAACAAGTTGCGATGAGCCAAATAGTAACTCCCTGGATGAACAATGATCCCTCTGTATGCAATGTTCTCACACAGCAAGGAGAGCTGTGTAATAGATACTACAATCTCTGAAGGATCAGTTAGCTGTCTGAGAACTCGGCCATCATGGTACATTTAATTGTGTACACAATGAACATATTGGACACTGGCAACTACTAGAAATACTAACAATGCCTAAGAATAGCTGTCAAAACAAAGTGTTCTGAAAACTTGTCTCATGCAGGCATTTGTAAAGCTCCCAACATTGCAGAATTCCAAATAGGGATAATCAGTTGTGGTGAGTGGAAATGAGCACGAAGTGCATGGCGAGCGTGACACGCGAAGCCAATTATGGGTGGGGTCCAGGGGCCCGCCTTTGGGCCCCTGGTGGGGTTCAGGGGCAAAGTACTGCTGGGGGTACAGGGGGCAAAGCCCTGCGGAAGCTCCTGGCTTCTAAGTATTTTAGAAGCTTAAGGAGACACTTTCAAGGGAAAAATTTCAATAAAGTTGGTGAAACTCACTTCTCCCTTGATGACAGCTAAATCGTTATTAATTAAATTGAGTGAAAGAAGTTAATTTGGGTGTGCTGGAGAGAGATTTTGCAGCTTGCATATGCAATGCGCAGCCTACATGCTTACGAACATCACCAATCCCGCCCAGTCCTTGAACTGGACTCTATGCTATGTCCACTTTGTTTAGTAGGTTCTACCGTAAACATAGTACACGGTCCTGTTCAGGGACTAATCCTGCCATGACTTACCGAGAAATCAACAGCACACACTGTACGTCTGCCATGACACTCTTGACTTTTGCTAAGCAATAACACATGGATAATCCTTTGAATATCTTGGCAGAAACTACTGATATACTTTCACGGTCTTCTTTGATCCAGAATGTGACATTTTGCTCCAAAAGTCTCATTATATCCCGATTAAGTAAGTAGTAAAGCACCTTGAACAGTCGAAGAACCTGACGTTAGTCTTACACCTTGCTGGTCCGATGTAATACTGAAATCTTCCACATGTACAGAGTGCAATGTCAAGAAGTCCAGCAAGGTATCTAAAGGTGAATACCTGGTACTCCTCCACAATACAAGACTTAACAAAAGTTCCAGAAAAATTTTACTTGAAGTCTACAGCAAATTTAAAATGCATGTAAAAAAGTTTGCATCTTCTTTCATTCATTTCTCAATGATAATTATGTGGTTACGGAAGGACAAAACCACACAGGAATCACACCATATACAGTACGGAGATACATATAGTATGCACATGAACGTGTGTGCATTGCAATTGTGGACGATGTTTGCACCTCATACTGACTGCATGCACAACACTGGGTTTGCATCAGACCACGGTGCATCAGTACGTAACTAAAAGCAGCCATGCTTCAGCACTAGCCTATCAATTACAGAAGCAATACTATGTATAGCAAATGGACAGCTTAGGCCTTGCTACTCGAACATTTGCGTTCACGCAGTCTGTAATGCACAAAAATAGCATACCCATGCGTACGTTGACTGGGAAGGAAGTACAGAAGATTTTAATGTATGTATGAAAGCCGTGTAGGTGGAAGAATAGCATTACAAAGCGGGAAGGCGGGAACCTGAGGGGATTTTTGGGAATTTTCCGCTTAAAGCAGGAGGGTTGGGACCTCTGTGTTTGTCTTGAGGCTGTTCATTTAAGTTGGTGAGCAAGCCCCTCCAGACAAAGCTAATTTAAGCTAACTATCATGTAATATAACCACTGTCATCACAGTTGTGTATTATCCATCAGGCAATATTAGTCTAGTATAACACATGGCGGTGACATCACAATCACTGCGCATACGTACAAACTATGCCGCAACTCAATAAATGAATGCAGCTTTGGACATTATCATACATAAGTAACAGCCAGGTATATAAACGCGCAGCTAGCAAACGACAAACCATGGTGCTACCACACGGACAAACACGAACCACAGTAACACAAATTTACCGAACCAATGACTACATCAATGTTATAAGGTGTTATATAAAACAAATAATGAATGTTTTTCATTTGTGCGGCAGAAAATGAGGAATACTGACACATACCGACACTGAATACAGATGATTTGTCCAATACTAAACTATGGGCAACACAGATGTTACTGTTTTCAATTCTATTCACAAATTATTTCAGAGGATCAAACCCCCAATGTTCCCCCTCCTATCCCCCTCAACTCCCCCCCCCCCCAAAAAAAAAAATCTTAATCCTCCATAGTACTGCAACCAAAATTTGAAATTAAGTCAGGGTAACAGGATCACACGTTTCAAATGATACTATTGTACAACATACTTCTCTTCGGCAGTTTCCCGACTAAATGTTCTCATTTCAGTTCATTATCCCTGCTAAGTTGCAAAACAAATCAAGGATGCCCAATTACCATGCTGCTGGTCACTGCTCATGGACAGGTGTGTGGAAGCAGGTTCAAGCTCTACAGTGGGCAGTCCTGGGTGGGCACATCCAGAACTCCCAATTTGCACCCAGAACTCACTGTCAATGAAAGTCCTGCAACTAGGGTGGCTTTTCGCCAGACAGTCCGGTTTTCAAGTGTCCAGTGTCCTTTTGTTTGGATTCACACAGTGCCAGACATTGAATATTCCTCCTTTCTGAAAATTCTAATGTAAACCTTCCTCATGCAGAAGTTTTCAGAGATAATTTTATGTTCACACACATTCCAATTTCACGACTCCAATTATGCAGCTTAGAACACCTGAAAGGGCCGTCTCTGAGGTTTGTGAAGCCAATAATTTTCTGGTACGCTACGCCCCACCTCATGGTGGCGCTCTGCTTAGATGGTAGCTAAGGTTGTCCTCCTTTTCTGTCATTGGGGAATGGTCAACATACCTGCAACCAGGACTACTAATCTTACCTCTAAATGAATACTCTTTAACTACATTAATCTTCAAGGAACCTAGAAAGTCTGTGTTTGTGAACATTACCAGTATGATCCAAGTTTGTTCTCAAAAACACATACAAGTAAGGTTGACATATGAGGCATGTATGGCCATACCCTAAAGTACTCTCTCTTTAATGGTTAGAGGACTGCCAGCTATATATGCTCCATCTCACTCTTTGTGTCTAATTGTCACCCACCACTTTAATTGGTCTAGCTGAAACTCTGGTGGAAGGTATGTGCATAGCAGGACAAATACAGGAAAAATTGTGACAATGTACAGTAAATCATAAGGCAAACTGAGAGCTGCATGATACAATGAAAATACAGTAATATTATAATCCTTCTTCAGTCCAATACAGAAATGATCAATTTATCTCTTTAACTTACTCAAGTATTGTCTGCATTATTGAGTGGAAATAGCTACAGTATCCTCCAGGGGCCACTTTTTCAGAGAAATTCTTGAGGTCCACAGATTATTGCAAAACTGTTGTCCCTTTGTAAGAAGCACTTTGCATAGTCATGCAGCTATTGTGGACAGCTCAATGGTCTAATCAGGCCAAATAGCAACTCCCTGGTCTAATATATTAGTTGCATAAATTACCAGGTTGACTTCAATTTAGAACGATGAAAAACCTTGATGTGTGGTTTCCCTGGACTTCTGCCAACTGGCTTGCATGTACCTTAGTGTGCTCAACTGAGCTGTGTAATTGTCAATTAACTCTAGAACCCTGCATTGAATCAACTGTTCCACATGGGAATAAACCAGGGTTTCTTTTTTTTATTATTTGTATTCACCTGAGATAATTACACTTTTGATCTCAGTTACTGCAACACTCATCTGATGTTCTGTTTAACAACGAGATTGTCAGTAGCATACAACAGATTAACAAAAACTGAGACTTGAGGGTGCAATTCATTAACTAAGTGTGACTTCACTTGCCCAAGGCCATGTCCACTTACTTCGCAGCTGTGCACACTGCTTTGTTTTACATGAAATATTCAGCATAAAGAGCTGATATATATGATGTGACAATTTTTGAAGACCCCATCCTCTTCTAGTACTTCTAATAAGCATGGGTGAAAAAATCATGAGTGTGGGAAGATCCTTGCAGGGAAATTTTGATATTTGGGAAATATGGGCAATTGGGAGAAAATTTGGCTAGAACGATACATGAAAATATGTAAAAACTTGTGGGAAATTAAACTTACTTGCCAGGAAGTAAACATTTTGCTAGTCCTGCTAATATTAAAGCCTGATTGAGAATTGTTTTACTCCCGTTATTAACTGCGAAAAATAAGGAAAAGATTTAATTTTGAGGAAATCAGGCTCTCATGGCCATTACTTGTTCCACCCTATGATAGGCTTGCCTACTGTGAATATATTCAGTAAGTACTGGGTGTCATGCAAAGAACTGTGGACTTAGATCACATTCCCTATCACATTGCTCAGATGATAAAGGCCTCTCATAGCCAGCTTTTATACTTAATTTACATAAAAGTGCATGCAATGGGTAAGGTCCTTGCTAATGCAAAGCATATGTACACTTCGAAGCTTTCAACAAATACTGTACTTCTGAGAGGCATCTTGAAACTTTTGAACATGACAGAGAAGCCCACTTGCGAATGGTTTATTCAAAACATCCTTGCAATCATTTTCACATTGAAATTTGTACTTTGAAATTTTGGAGTCACTTTGACAATGAAAATAAGTATTGCTTTTCAGAAAATGAAGGGATATCCTAAATTGAAAATCAGATACGAACAAATGTGTTACTATGTAATGACAGTGCTTCACATACTCAAATATACAGCAAAATGCACTATACTGCAGTACTAGCATGAGTGTTGTAACCAGGCTGTGTTGTTCATAACTGTCAATAAAGGCTGTCGTTTCACCAGTAAGTTAGCTGTTTGAGTCGGGTTTCCATACAGTTACAGTAGTACTGATACTGAAAAGATTCTGGTTACAAAATTTTGAAAACTGAATGTTATCATCCATTTCTTACATTACCATTCATCTGTGTTCAAATTTAAGGAACGGACTCAGTTTGAACATTTGTCATCAGGATATTCACGTAAACTCAACAGGTCTGAAAACGTTTTTCAGAAATTCATGCACCATTTCTACTCAATAAGCCCCTTTTATATAACTTCTGGCTAGTAGCTCTAACAGATACTTTTAAATAATGAAATCATCACTTAGAAATACAAAATAAGGTAAAAAACTTTATATTTTTTGTAATTAATGTTTGTTGCATGAATATAATCACACCTCAAGTTAATTACAAAATGACAGAGTAAGTGCACTCCTTCATGAGATGTCATGTTTACAATGTTTTCACAATTTGACCTCTGGTGACCTCCAATGAACTTTGACCTCAACCAAAAACTATATGGTCCATCCACATGTATGAGCTTTGCTACCATTTCCCAAATCGAGAAAAGTTTATTTTTGACCTTTTGACCTCTAGTGACCCCAAATAACCTCTGAACTCTACCACACATGCTAGGGGTCATTAACAATATATCAGAGGTATCTACAGGCCAAGTTAAACATCCCTCAATTTCCTTTCTTTGGACAAACTGTCTAATACATATTACACACATGTACACACACACAACATCACTAACTGTTGCATAGACTCCTTTTGCTTTCTGCAAGGAATAAAAAAACCAACCCTCCCTGCCACAGCAAAGCCTCTAGGGTAAGTGCTGGACTCTATCCTGCTGTAAATTATAATTTTGTGCATATTTTGTGACCCCCTTGTTTGTTGTCCCTAATTATTCCTCAACCATATTTTGCTTTTCTCTCTGCAGTTGTGCCAAGGTAATGCCCAATCATTATTAGTAGTAGTAATTTTTTTTCGCCCCGAGGCCTCACAGGAAGGTTTGTTTGATACTCATCAGACATACCATATGACATGTGATCAGCTGACATCTAATGCTTATTTTTTTATCTTGCATTGTGTACCTTCAAACTTATGCAACAGGACACACAGCACACAGACAGAAAGTACATCAAGGTAAGACCCTTGAGTCATCCTGTTTTGTAGTCAGATCAAAACAACTCCACCCTAAGTCACTGATTAACATGTGTGTGTATATTTCCTGTAGGTCACAGCCATGGTCATTGTAACTCTTCTCTTTCCCACTGTGATTTTCAATGCTTCTGTAACAATTTAACCTCTGCTGTGTTTTGTATGCAATGAAAATGTGAGCTTGCTGTGCTTTGTACTGTACACTGTGAGTGAATTTATATGAATGGACAGTGACTGCTCAGGCTTGCTGACAGTTTGTGAATTTCATAATTTTTGCCATTTCCAAAAACAAAACAACTGCAGTTTGCAGTTTCAGTGATTAGAACTGTAGTTACAGTATATCAACATCTTGTACATGGAAGATTAATACACAAACTTAAATCTGAAATACAAAACTAAACAAATTTCTCTGTTCTTTGACAATATTAATCGGTTTTTATGTAAGTTTGCACTTTTCAGCAAAGGATAAAATTGCAAAAATGGGCCTGCTGCATCAATAAAGAGGAAAGGTGACATGCTTTTTAACTGTGTAAGCCCCAAACTGTATGCTTAAGTTTTCGCTTCTTATGACAACAATGATGAAAGGCTGAATTAAACACAAACAGTGCGGTACAGTACAGTGCATTAAGAGAGGTCAAAAGCCAAGACACACTTCAATTTAAACTGTGATCACCTAATTTATAAAAAATTTCTTATCCATGAATTTTATTTTAAAACATGTTTGCTATATATTAAAGGGCAAATTCATGAAGGTGTTAAAAGAAGAACCGATGTCATTAGTCCATAAAAGTCACGATTTTTTAACCCCTCTGACAAAATTCAATAGTCTGCACATTTATGAAATCTGTTTGACAATAAAAACTATCAAGACCCACTTGTCCCTACAGTATATATACCTGTAGTCGATGTACAGCAAGTAATAAACACAATTTACATACAGCACAGTCTTAACAACACGTGAGGCATTAAGGGAAATTCTTGCACGAGAGAAAAATTTATATACACACTGTACTCCACATAAGTGACCGGCTGAAAACTGATACTACCATCATCTTCAACTTACAGCATGTCTACAATTTTACGCTTGAAAAGTAAAACCATGAAATAATTGCCTATAATAATGGCAATGCCGTTGGTTGTCATTTCTGATTTTGCAATTTGTATAGCATTCCATGGCCTATAATTAGCACAATTTACCTGCTCTGCAGACCTGTATTACTCCTGCACCTACGTTGGCTCCACTTCTTAGAATGTGTACATCCAAAAGTACCTTTCGACACCTAGTGTGATCCGTATGGTACAGTAGTCATTTCCGACTTTGCAACTGTGGTCCCCCTCAAGTTTTCGCAAGGTTGACAAGAGCGGCTCAGAAGTTTTCCCGGAAAACCAAACATTAGAGGAGTGGAACAGAGGAGTGGGAGAAAAATAAATCACTGGGTTGGTATCTAGGGCTGTGCATTTCAGGTTATTTCACTATGGCTCAATCCATAAATTAGGGGTCCAAAAGTGTGACGTGAGGTCAAAATTTAAAAATCATCTAAACTGATTGAAATTTATACTCGTGATAGAGTATTATCAGCATTTATAAAAAATACAAATGTTTTTACATACAGTATTATGTATGGAGGAGGGGGCTCACTCAAACATATATACGTGCCTGTAAAATTGACCAACATAACAGGGACACCAAAGCAGTCTTTAATCTCCTCTTAAAAGATCAAAGAAAATCCTAAATGGTTGAAAATTCACAGATCTGAGTGTGACTCAGCACCCTTTCTAAGAACAACATGGAAAAAGTTTGAAAGAATTTTCCAAAACTTAAGAAAAAGGTCATTTCAGTATTCTCAATACTTTAAGATGTCAAAAAGGTCACACTTTCACATATTTTGTACTAATTTGACTGCTTTTAACTAGAAAATGACATTCAACTATTCCAATTTTCCTCTTTAATAGTTTTACATTGTTAGACTTGCCATTTGCTATCTTATTTTGTCTCTTTATGGACAGGTGTGATATAGCAAGACATTTTACTCCACTCAGACTGTCGTGTGTAACAGGGGCACCAAGAATTGGTGTCCCCATAATACCTAACATGAAAACTGTCAGTTTAATTTTTAAATGTTGAGTTGACCTGGAAACTTTTAATACAATAGAAACTACTGTTTGCTGTAATAAGATACCATTAAAAGCCCCAGTTTCATTGAACTTTTATTGTTCATACATCAAGAATGGCGGACATAACTATGGCATCACTGGGGGGACACCAAAAAATCAAATGTCCATCAGCGTAAAATACTTGGTTCAAAAGACATGGGAATATGTTTTCTAGTTACATTCTGTTACATTCTTTACATGTGACTTAATTCACAAAAAATTTAGCTGTTTGTGCAAATGGTGAAGCACCAAAGTTGACCAACATAACTCACTGAGGGGGACACCAAAATTTTGCCGATTATGAAGGATGGTTTGTTTTCATTATTTCTTTCCAAATGTGCCACTATCAAAAAGACTTTGACCTAATTCTTACATAAAATGAACTTTAGCCACCTGAGAATGACCACATTTGTAAAAATGATGAAAACTACATTAAACCAGAAAGCCAAAAGGCTTAGTGAATCCTTGCCATATGGATATATTGTAGCAAACATGAATCACCTACATGACAAGCATGTGATCCCTCATAGTTATCCTACTTGATATATCATGTTAGTAAGGTCAAAAGCTTTCGAAATCTTGTGACCCAAAATGACCTACATGCTAAATATAAACAATCCACTGGCTAAGAATGAGATCCCTCATAATTACCCTCCTTTAAAATATGATGTTTACTAGGTTTTGACCTTTTGTGACCTCAAATGACCTTTGACCTGCATGAAAAATAATACTGATCATCTTCTCAATATGGTCAATACACAAGGTAAGTATGAGATCCCTCACAGTTACCCTTCTTGAGATATCATGTTTACAAGTTTCTTGACCTTTTGACCTCTGGTGACCCAAATGACCTTTGACCTCCCAAAAATACTAGGGATCATCTACTCAATATGGGCAATCCACATGATAAGTATAAGATCCTTCACAGTTACCCTTCTTGAGATATAGTGTTGACAAGGTTTTGACCTTTTGACCTCTGGTGACTCCAAATGACCTTTGACCTCCACCAAAAATTATAGGGATCATCTACTCATTATGGGCAATCCATGTGCTATGTATGAGATCCTTTACAGTTACCCTTCTAGAGATATAGTGTTTACAAGTAGGGCTGTCAATTTCCGTTTAATCTCCTAAACGTTTAAACAGTCGGAATAAAAGTTCGTTTACCGTTTAAACGGTATCTTTATTCTGAACCAACAGTGTAATGCATTAATGGCCTCATTGACCATTCACTTACGAAATTCACAGTACGCGCAAGCTTTTAAAATCTGTACGTAAAAATGTAGCGATCATTTCAGCGATTTCTTTTTAATTCACCCAAATTTGCCAATGAACGAAACCAAGCATTAAATTCGCAGTCAATGATCATAAGTTTGATACAGGGCCATACGTTTGATATCAGGCCGCAATGTACGCACACACCGACGTACATAATATTAGGGCATGTCCGTACACTGTGCAAATGCAGAATTTCAAGTGACACGCAAGAAAAAAGTCGAGAGTTAAAGCACGTGTATAGGTCCGTTATTACATGCAAACAGTAACACATTAGGCTACGCACCTGCTCTGTACAAAAGTTGACGTACATCGCAACAACATTGGGCATGGCATGGAAAATAACAACATTTTTTGATCGCTGCTTGTACCGCTAAATTACCGGTTGTTTCATCGTCCTTTGCAGTAGTTTACGATAGGTACTTTTATGTTTATAATGCATGTTAATTTGTGTGAAATAAACGTGTGCCTTTTACTTTTGTGATTTAAACAAAAACGATGTCTAGAACACTACCCGAATGAACGAAAGTTTGTCATAGCTTCGTCCCATGCTACGTACTATAGCTCCGTTGATTTGCACACAGCAAGCGGGCCGCGGGGCGCTAACATGACTCAAGCAAATATTTACGTATGGATATATAGTGCGTGCATGAATTATGTACTGCTATATGAAACACTCAAAACAAACACGTGTGCGAGCCTACACTGTCTGTTTACGTATAGGTAAAGCATGGTAGGATGGTGTGAATGCTGCATTGAAATACTGCGGCAATTTTCGGGCTTTTAAGTAAGTCTGTTTTAACGTTCGTTCTGTGAGCACCTTGAGCTACAAATACGATGTAAACTGAGAGAGAGTAAAATGTGGTTAAGCCGATATTGTGTATGCGTCCTGATAAGCAGATTTGGGCTACTGCTTCGATTGGGGATGCGGGCGCTGCGTATTGTTAGGGGGATTAGTAGGCTTACTGTGAGTAGGTGGAAGTCAATTCAATCACAGAATTATATACTATGAATGGAGAGACACGGACAGTTTATTTTTGAAGCTTTATTTGGTCACTGAATTTGCAAATAAACATCGTTGTTAAATGAGAGATATCAAAGAAAACATTGGGGAAGAAAACTGCTAAAACTTTTGTTGTATTTTTAAAAGGAAAACCGTTTAAATGTTTAGCTGAATTATGCGCCGTTTAAACGGCCGATCGATCCTTTAACCGTTTAAACGTTTAAACGTGACAGCCCTATTTACAAGGTTTTGACCTTTTGACCTGTAGTGACCCCAAATGACCTTTGACCTCCATCACAAAGAATAGGCATCATCTACTCAATATGGGCAATCCACATGCTATGTATGCCATCCCTCACAGTTATCCTCCTGGAGATATTGTGTTAACAGGGATTTAAACTTTTGGCCTCTGGTGACCCCAAATGACCTTTGACCTCCACCAAAAACAATAGGAATTATCTTCTCATTATGGGCAATCCACATGCTGAGTATGAGATCCCTCACAGTTACCCTTCTTGAAATATCGTGTTTACAAGGTTTTGACCTTTTGACCTCTGGTGACCCCAAATGACCTTTGACCTCCACCAAAAACTATAAGGATCATCTACTCATTACGAGCAATTCTCATGCTAAGTATGAGATCCCTCACAGTTACCCTTCTTGAGATATAGTGTTTATAAGATTTTGACCTTTTTACCTCTGGTGACCCCAAATGACCTTTGACCTCCACCAAAAACAATAGGGATCATCTAATCAATATGGGCAATCCACATGGTAAGTATGAGATCCCTCACATTTATCCTTCTTGAGATACCGTGTTTACAAGCAATTTCCAGCATATTGACTATTTGACCCCTTGTGACCCCAAATGACCTTTCACCTCCACCAAAAATAATAGGGATCATCTACTCATTATGGGCAACCTACCTGCCAAGTATGAGATCCCTCGGAATTACCCTTCTTGAGATATCGTGTTTACAAGGTCTTGACTAGTGTTCGACCGATCATCTGTTGGATAATCGGCATCGGACCGATTATCGCACAATCGGTAAATAATCGGCATCGGTAAAATTTTGTCATTCAACAGATTACCACCACCGATTATTTGAAAACTGGAAACAGGGCTAAAATACACTTCAAAGTTTCTGCAATAATCTTTATAATTCACCAAAACATGCATTGCTTTAAGTTCCCGCCCAAAATATCAGCACTGATACTCACATAACTTGCAACATTTTAAGCTCTCCAAACGTGTTAAATTCACGCTGGAACGGCAACAGTTTTTCGATTACGGGAATTTATCGGGAATTAGTTTTACATTTCATTTGGAGAATCTTTTACATAAGACGTAAGTGTTGGGCAAGACGCTTTAAAAAGGGTTTAAAAAAATATATATCCATATCGTTATGGAACCATGAGATGAGTAAATCAAGTAAATTGAGTGGAATGTTTAGTGGCCCTTAAGTGCCAAGGTAGAAAGTTTTGCTTAAAACTGGGGTGGATAGGCTACTATAGCACTACTACAGTCCAGTACAGACCTTTAAACGGAATCTTTCGAAATGATCAGTGTATTGAACTACTGTAGGCAGAGCCGTATGTAAGCCGACTGACTCTTTGGTTAACGTTAAGCCTGTGACATCGTACGAAAGCATGTATTTATGGTTGATTTTTATCTCAGTATTTCGAGAGGAAATCCTTCAAAAAACAATATTCCATTCGTGGAACGTGGGGTACTGTTCTTAATCGTTCATCTCCAGTGTGAAGGTTATGTTATGGTGTGTGAACAAAGTTAAAATACGCGACTGACGGCGAGAAAACATGACCTTCCTATACATGTAAATAATCGGTGATCGGTAATCGGCATCGGCCCGATTGTGTAATTTAATAATCGGTAATCTGTGATTACCGATTATGCCGTTCCAGCGTGAATTTAACACGGGCCCGTTTCCCTTCGTTCATCAGTTAGGAGCACGGAGTAGTTCATGACCAACGTGCTACGTAAAAAGCGCGGGCAATGCACTTAGCTTGCATTATGTATTACACACTGTACTGGTGTGCTTCGTAGGTGAACTTCAACTTCGCAAGAACTGTACGGCAATTACGTGTGCGCATGTGCGGGTCACAGGTAATTAAAAACTTAACGAAAGGAATTTGGGAAGTGGCATAATTTATGCAGGATAATAAGCCTCGAGTTTCCAAAGTTGCTACAGTACGTATGTGCACCAAATGTGTACAGATGATGTGGTTAGCACTGAAACTTGAAAAAAACGTAGCGCGAAGTCCTTTCTTCCTGTAGTACAATTTGTATGGAGATTGTGGCATGGTCCATGGCATGCACACCTTGTAGGTAATACTGTGTGCCCTTTCACACACCTGAACTGTGCTGCACTAGAGTTACGGCACCAATTACGATGATCGCTATCGTTTGGAGAGCTTAAAATGTTGCAGTTTATGTGAGTATCAGTGCTGATATTTTGGGTGGGAACTTAAAGGGGCACATTGAGTTGATATCGATAACTGAACTAGGGTGTTGAAGGGTACTACCACATGACAATGATTATTAATAGCATAATTAGTCAAGTTTCACATCCAATAGTTACACATAAAGCTAAAATTTTGAATCTTTTGGTATCCTGGCTTGTAACGGTTGTGTGCACAATTTGAAAAAGTGTCTGGTCACGAATTTTTGAAAATCGAATTGAATTGTTTATTACTCACTTATGAAACATTTATTTGCATGTAAGATGTGGGGATTGTTTAAGTTTGACCATTTGTCATTAGTATGTGAAGAAAACTTAACAGGTTTGGCAAAATATGGTAAATTGCATGAACCAACTCAATGTGCCGCTTTAAAGCAATGTGTGTTTTGGTGAATTATAAAGATTTTTGCAGAAACTTTGAAGTGTATTTTAGCCCTGTTTCCAGTTTTCAAATAATCGGAGGTGGTAATCGGTTAAATGACAAAATTTTACCGATGCCGGTTATTTACCGATTGTGCGACAATCGGCCCGATGCCGATTATCTAACAGATGATCGGTCGAACACTAGTTTTGGCAAGCAGTCCATACACAAGGGCGAATAACGCACTTTTTCAAACTTTTCACAAACATGCATACTTTTTGTTATGCCACTGATTACCGTTTTCGAAATTTTTGCGGTCTAAAATAGCTCCGTAAGATAACAAGCCTATGGATATCACTGGCATTATCCCAGTTCAAGACACACCTCCCAGGCTTACAGTGATACAGTATCACACACGTCTAGAGCAGTGTCGAGTACAAACGTACCACATACAGTGTACTATATTGTGCCTTGTGACCTTGCTGCAATTCATACGTGTGTCTGCTAAGAACTCCAGCACCATTATGTCGTAACGGTGTGAAAAATTTTACCCATATGTATTACTGTATGCTCCGTAAAAAAGTGTAACGCTGAGTTTTAACTTGTCTTACATCGCATGCCTTTTTACCTAATACCTACTGAAAACAGTTTCTTCGTAATTATGAACGGCGAAACTTTTCGATAACGGCAGCTACCCTCATACTGTACATTATAACAGGATTCGTACGTAGTGAGTCTCATACACAATACTGTACTGTACAATGTACGTACGGTATGCCATGAATGCGCGGCGATCGTTCATGCAACGTGCGAAGCAGCGAAGCACACGGCCGGCCGGCCTGGTCTGTTCAGCAAGCTCAAACAGCTCTGCTAATTACAAGTACTGTAAACTGTACAATGCATGTACTGTACGTACAGTGTGCCGGTTCATTCAGCAGTCCAACCAGCCGTGCTACTGTAGTTATGTTTGAAAATAATATGATCATGAAGTTCACCATTGGAATGCTCCATATTTTATAATTTGGGATTAATAAATGAAATGGCAGAAAGAATTTTACTCATCTTAGCAAATTTTGGCGGTTGAAACTTTTCCGGGAATTATACTAACGTTGAAAACATTATAAAAATGTTTAATCTTCACTTGTTAAAATTATTAAGTCAGCTTAAATGGGGAGGCTAACGTAGTTACAAATATTTTAGTTGCACCTACAAGGCTTGCAAGACAGGGTTGCATAATTAAGCCCAGAACTACATAGCTTGGTCACTATTTTGTGCAGACTGCATGTTTTGAGACTGATAACTGTAAAGATGTAACCTTGGAAGTTACGCTGGGGAAAATTCCTGAAGTGCATTTATAATGAACCATATTAAGCATATTTTTTTCTGCCATCTAGAAGTAACTTCTTAGTCTTATCTATCAAGTTTACCGTGCTCCACACTTTAAAAGGTATGCTGCATTGTTGTAGCTTGTACTGCATAGTTTAATCCCTGCACCTCTGATAATTTTTAATCCTTTTCAAAAGTTGCGTGAAAGAGTTTATTGTCACATTATTTTGGCAAAACACTACCAGATTATGGGGTGAACGGATCGGTATACCAGTCAAAGCAGCGCAACGCGGACTGTGTAGCTGGCATTACAAAGGCCGTTTTTAAACCTTTTGTAATTTTATCCAAAGTTTACGCATTGTTACATGGTTTTGGGCATGCAACTTCTGCAGTGTACTGCATAAACAAGTTCAGGTATAAAGGTGAACTGCAGCGACAGATTTACTAGGATAAAAAAAAGGTTAAACGAAATGACATTTGGCGGTTGTTTAACCAATCAATCGGTCAGTTAACCGGCTAACCCTTTAACAGTCACAGCCCTAGTGCACACTGTGCTTCAGTTTGCCATACAGGCGTATACTGTAGGTCCCATATCTTACACACCATGGCATAAATGAATGCTGAAGCATTAGTGTTCGACCGATCATCTGTTAGATAATCGGCATCGGACCGATTATCGCACAATCGGTAAATAATCGGCCTCGGTAAAATTTTGTCCTTCAACCGATTACCACCACCGATTATTTGAAAACTGGAAACAGGGCTAAAATACACTTCAAAGTTTCTGCAAAAACCTTTATAATTCTCCAAAGCACGCATTTGTTTAAGTTCCCGCCCAAAATCTCCAAAACTTACCTGTTTTACGAATCTATGAGCCCTACTTACCTCACCTATCACTACTATTGGACAGCCCATATACCGCGGAACGATCACTGGCAATGAATTTCCTACCCTCGCTAGATGGCGCTATACTCATATCTTCGCTGCTATCCCAAGACTCGCCCTTGTTTCATTGACCCCACCTTCCTGGGTACCGAGAGAGCACGGAGGAGCTAACATCAAACTGTGCTACTGGTTAAAACAATAGCCCCAACATCCCAGACAGAACACATAAAGAGGAACTTCGTCACAGATGATAAAAGATTGACTCACCTATGAAATCCGAAGGTATTGAGGTGTTCCGCCAAGGTCGATACTGGAGCACAGGAACTCGGTTAAGTGTGAGTGAATTAGTACGTGCGTCACAACAACACCAGCTCGCACGTAATGCCCTCTTCGGTTTCCGATGTGGGGTTGGGCGGTGGGATATAGGTGAGGTAAGTAGGGCTCATAGATTCGTAAAACAGGTAAGTTTTGGAGAATCTATTTCGCTCCTACTTACCTCCCCTATCACTACCATTGGACAGTCTAGCACCGGGAAGAAGGGGGGATGGCCGGAACCGAAGTTGACCCCCTCCTTGTAGGCAGTTGATGGCTTGGTGACGTAGAAAGTGCCGTGGAGTGTTGACGAGAATTAATTGCATCAGAAAGAGAGTGTCGAGGAACGAAGGCCGGATGTCTCCTGGTCAGGACTGCTCTCGTGAAAGCCCCCTCTGCAGACACTGTGTCCGTGAGATAGTGGGAGACAAAGGAGGAAGGAGTCTTCCATGCCGCAGCTTTAATGATCTCCTCCAAGGGAACTCCAGCAAACCAGGCTTTAGATGTGGCGTGGGCCCGTACGTCGTGTGCTCTAACTGACTCTGAGGAACGGACGTGAGGAATGATTAGCGATCTGATCCATCTGGATATAGTATCCTTCGAGACCGGAGCATGTGGGGGGTTGCAGGCGATGAAAAGCCGATCCGAACGACGAAGGGCCTTGGTCCTGGAAATGTAGTATTTCAACGCTCTAACCGGGCATACTAAATGGTCTTCTCGGATGGAGGAGATACTGTCCATAGATGGGAGAAAGACCTCTTCTGGGGTGAAGGAGACTGTCTGATTTTTGGCCAAAAAGGACGGATCTGGTAGCAACCGTACTCCACCGGGTTCGAATCTAATGAAGCCATCCTTGGTTGTCAGAGCATGAAGGAAACTACGTCTCCTGGCGGAGGCTGCTGCTAGAACAAAGGCCGTCTTCTTGGTCAGGGTTTCCAGTGAGCAATCTGATAAAGGTTCGAAAGGGTGCTTGCTGAGTTGTGAGAGAACCGCATTAATCAACCATGAAGGCGGGAGAGGTTTTGTCATTGGACGGGAATGGAACATCCCTCTTAGAAGGTGTGAAATCGCTGGATTCGTACCTAAGGAAGATCCATCCTGGAAGCCCTTATGAATTGCAGCTATTGCAGATCTGTAGTTCCTAATAGTGCGGACGTGTTTACCTTCCTTGAAAAGCTGAACGAGGAAATCTGCGACCTGAGTTACCGAAGCTTCCAGGGGATCGAAGTTATGTTCCAGGGCCCAGTCTCTGAATCTCCTTGTCCTCGAGTCGTAAACATGAAGAGTTGATGGTCTCCTGGAGAGGGTGGCGATATCGATAGCTTCTTCCGAAAGGCCCTCTGCTCTGAGATTATGCCTGATAGTGGCCACGCAGTAAGATGGAGGGAAGAGACATTCGGGTGAGATATTCTGCCTTGAAGCTGAGTCAGCAGGTTGTGCTTCGGTGGGAACTGGAAGGGGTAATCGACTAGGAGCTGTAACAGCAGAGGAAACCACGGTTGTCTTGGCCAACATGGAGCTATCAGAAGAACGGCGGCCCGTGAGTCCCTTAATTTGATGAGGACGCGATGGATTAGATTCCACGGGGGGAATGCATAACCTAGGATTCCTGTCCAGTCCAGAGCCAGCGCGTCCACTGCCCAAGCCTGGGGATGGAAGAATCTTGTGCAAAATACTGGTAGACGGGCGTTCTTGGCCGTTGCGAATAGGTCCACATGAGGGTGACCGTACATCTGAAAGACGTGATCCGCCCAAGGCTGGGCCAGAGTCCATTCCTTGTGGTCTAGATTCCAGCCTCTCGACAGAGCGTCCGCCACTATGTTCTCCTTGCCCGCTAGGTGTGAGGCTCTCAGGGAGATGTCGTTGGACTCTGCTAGAGAAAATAGGTCGAGGGTTCGCCAGCACAGAGTCGGGGATCTCGTGCCTCCCTGTCTGTTGACGTAGGCCACCACCGTTGAGTTGTCCGAGAGCACCGTGAGAGGCTTGCCGTTGAAGGGGGTTCGCCAGTGGGAGATCGCTCTCGTGACCGCTTCCAATTCGAGGACGTTTATGTGAAGTGACTTCTCCTCTAGGGACCACGTTCCCGATATTGTTGATGATCTCCAGGTTGCTCCCCAACCTGCTAGGGATGCGTCTGTTGTGATCAATTCTTCCTGTCTGTGGTCTACGCACAGTCTCCCTTTCGCCAGATTGTCCCGGGATGTGAGCCATTGGATATGAGGTCTGACAACAGGCGTCACGACGACTACCTTCTGCTGGGAGTCGGACGACGGGTGAAATTGTTGGAGAAGACATAGCTGAAGAGGTCTCATCCTGAGACGGCAGAGTGGGAGGACATCCACTAAACTTGCTAGAAGGCCAAGGAGTCTCATCCAATGAAACGCCATTTCCACTTTCCCTGACAGAATGGCTCCGGCTAGGTCCAGGATAGCAGATAGTCTTTCTTCGGACGGAAAGGTCATGCCCACTGAGAGATCTAGGTTTGCTCCTAAGTAGGTTAGATGTTGGGTCGGAGACAGCGATGACTTTTCCTCGTTGATAACCCAACCGAGTCGCCGAAGTAGTGAGGTAGTGAACTGGGTGTCTCTTACGGATTCTTGAGGAGAGCGGGAGACAATGAGCCAGTCGTCCAAATAGGCGAAGACCAAGATGCCTCTGCGTCTGAGAAAGGCGGTTATCGACCTCGTTATTCTCGTAAAGACGTGCGGGGCCGTGGAAAGACCGAAAGGCATGGCCTGGAAGACGTAGTCGGTGTCCCTGTATGTGAAAGCGAGAAACCTCTGGTCTTCGGGATGTATGGGGACGTGGAGGTATGCGTCCTTTAAGTCGATTGATGTGGCCCAAAGATTTCCCTTTAAGGAGGGAATAATTGCTGCGAGAGTCTCCATTCTGAAACGACGAGGTCGGATGAATTGCTTGTTGATGGGTTTTAAGTTGAGTATGGGCCTCCAAGTGTCCGGCTTCTTTGGGGTCAAGAAGAAGGAGGATCTGTACAGGTTTCAGGTTTCTCCTGGGGAGGCTCTCCGAATTGCTCGCTTTAACAAGAGATCTTGAATTTCCCCCTCTAGAGCAGCTTTCTGTGAGAGGTCTTGGGGAATTGGAGTGACTTTCCGGAGCCCTGTAACTGGAGGGGTTGAAGAGAACTCTATCTTGTAGCCTTCCGAGATGGTCTGGAGAACCCAGGAGTCGGGGTCTAGTATCTCCCAATTTTCCGCAAAGCGGAGAAGTCTCCCCCCCACCGCCGGGAGAAGGCGGATGGGGTGGGCACCTTTAGGGTTTGTTGAGCCTCTGTCTCGCCGACTGCGGACCTCTGGTGTTGCGGTTCCAGTTCTGGCGGCGAGCGGGGCGGTCCTGTGGTTGCCTCACATTACGTCTCGGCTGAAATCTGGGGGGGAAGGCCTGTGAAGGTCTAGACTGGCGGTTGCGATCACGGCGGTCCGGTTGAGTCGACGAGCTAGATACATTGGACCTGGGGCGCCTCGAAGATGAAGGAGGCGGACGAGTTTGTCTTCTAGGACGAAAGTCCATGTCTCTCATGTCTTTATGTTTCTTGACTTCGGTCTGCAGTAGAGACTCGAACTCCTCATTAAAGAGATCCTGGCCTGACAGGGGAATGTGCTTGAATTTCTTCTTCACCGCCTCCGATGGCCAAGTCAGGGAATCGAGGACGATATCTCTCCTTTGGGACGTCGCTCTGACTGAGATACGGGCCAGCTGATCGAACAGTAGTCTGGAAGTGGGGCCCAAGAGATTGATGAGGGTACCTGTATCCCTTCTAGAGATCATTCTTTCTTCGCTTTGCTGAAAGGCTAGCATGATGACCTCGGCTAGTAGTAAGAGGGCTGAGGAGAACTTCAGGCCCATGCGGGCTGCTGTGTCCAGCTTGAGGAGTTCAGACTCTAGAGTACGTAGGTCTTTAGATGTGAACTTTCCTTTCGAGTCCATGGCTCCACAGGAGGTTAATTTATCCCTTGCCGCAGCCGGAATCTTAGGTGGACAAAAAAGCTCCTTCCAGTCGGATTCGTCTACCTTGAAGGTGGAAGCCGCCTTGACTGGGTAGGCTGACCATTTCCTTCTCCTAGCTAAGGCTTGGAATCTCTCGGAACATTCTATGTCCACTGGTAAGTTAGCCGTTGGAGGAGTTTTAGGTTTGTTGAGAGTGAGCTTGGATCTCTTGGCCGGCGGAGTCGGGTCTTCTTCGGGAGGGTCAAAGCCCAAGACTTTCCTAACCACGTCTACTGCGTTCTGAAAGGCTTCAGATGTAATAGCAGTCCCCAAAAGTGGTTCCTCGTCATCCGAGTCACTGGCCTCGGCGGCGCCCGAGTGAGCTTGACGATACGGAAGAGACGCAGGTGGGTCTCGGAGCTGAGTAGGGGAGTTGAAATCCGTCACTTCAACTGGAACTAACGCTTCCCCTAGACCGCTGGATTCAGAGTCCGAGAGGGAGAACTCCTGAGGAGAAGACACCTCCTGTGACAGCTGACCAGGAGCTTGACGAGATTGAGCTGAAGAAGTCTGAGGTTCCTCTGGAAGATGTCTCCCTTCCTGAGACATCTGAGAAGAAGGAGGAGCTTGAGAACGGGCGAGCGGTCCCTCCAGGACTTGAGAAAGACGGGAGAGTAGACGGTTCAGAAGTTCTTCTGACAGGTGGAGGAGGGGTCTCTTGGAAACTCGTGGTGAAGATTCCCCCGTGCGCAATGTAGAACAAGGAGCGTGGGAGGCTGGAATATCGAGAAGTTCCTCCTGCGTGAAGCCTTCAAAGTCCTGGGCCCCACTCGATAACGAACCTTCCTCGAAGGGGTTTAGGGGGTCCACGGAGTGAGTAGCCGGTTGAGGGCAAGGCTGTGAAGAGGCCTGAGGCTGTGTATCAGGCGCGCTATCCGGTAAACGGGAGCCCGTAGTGCTGTCTCGTGGGCGAGAACCGGCGATAGAGGAGCCTGCACAGGGCCGAGGTACAGAGTTAGTCTGAGGAGTTGAGGACTTGACCTTTGATCCCCCTTTCTTGGGGGTTTTCCCCTTGGATCGTGAAGACGAGGACGGAGTAGGCTTGGACTGCTTCTTGGAACGGAACTTGCCACGGGATGGATCAGGGATCCTAGTTCCAGAAGAATTTTTGGACTTCTTCAGAATAGATTGGGCCGAGGTGCTCGTCTCGCACTCTCTTTGGCCTGACGGATCCTGGGCCGAGAGAGTCGACACACTCTCTCCTGGGCCCGAGCCCCCTGCAACAGGCGAAGCTGATGCAGAAGCAGAAGGGGCTTGACTCAGTTTCTTCCTCCTTCCGGCCAAAAACTTGTTCACCGGGTCCCAATGTGTCTCATCCCAGAGAGAACAGATGTCGCATGGGGCGTCTTTTGAACAAGAACGGCATAAGGGACATTGAGAGTGCCGGTCCCAAGCTCGATTAGGTTTAAACTTCCTGCACGTCCCGCACAAAGGGTCCATCTCTGCAAAGATAAAAAGTAAAAGAATCGTCAATTAAGGAAGGGGGCCGGCCAGACAGGCCGGACCCCTTGAGGTAACCTGCAAGAGAGAAAACACCGCAAACCGACAGAGGTTGCCCGTGACACGACGGGAGTCAGAGACAACAAGGTACAGCGGGGAAGGCAACCCAACTCCGAAGAGACAGGAAGCGGCAGGAGAGACACGCGTCCTAAGAGACACAAGGTGAACCGACCTACTTGAGACGGAGCCTCCGTGTGAGACATCGAAGAGAATGCGACAGCCATACCTAAAGAGAGACACCCGGCTAAGGTGAGACGGAGGAGTGACTAAAGTAGCGCACCTTAAAGTGACACGAACCTAAGAGAGTCAAGGAGAACGCCCTAAATGAGACGGAACCTCCGAGAGAGACATCGAACAGAGGTTGCGACAGGAAGCATCCGTGAGACGCGGAGGTGAGACACGGAGGAGTGACACACAAGGCAACCGAGCGACAAGTGTCACCCAACGGAGTGACAGAGAAGTGTGACAGAAGACTGTGACAGGCAAACAACGGAGAGAACCAGGGTTGAAGGAGGAATCGGTCAGCCGAAGCGAAGTCACCGGACCGAGACCGGGAGCTGCGGGAAACAACAAGCCCGGGAAGCCAACCCGAAGGAGGTCGCGAACAACAACCCCGAGAACGTAGGAGAGGAAGCTGATAGCGCTAACGCGAACACCTGGAAAGAAAACCCAACTCAAGAAAAGAGAGAGACAAAGGCTAGCTTCCAAAATTTATTTAGGGAACAAGCCCCGAATTACAATCAAGAGGCGAATAATGGCAACAATGGACATACCAGGCCGACTCGCAAGCCGGGCTGGACAAACAGGCTAGAACGCACGGGGGCAACCAACCGTGACAAGGCCTAAGACCCGAAACCACGAGAAAATGCCTAAAAGGAAAACGGGGAGACCTCGGGGAGAGAACCCTAGTCCCAAGAGGGGATGGGGAATCCGAGGAAGCCCGAGGAGACAGAACAACTCCCAACAACTCCCAAAGGGAGGGACACAACCCGAACCCAGAGGGGAGTCCCTCAACGGGAGACAAGGCAACCAACAAGGCCTAAGGAAAACTGTGTTAGGCAGAAGGCCTAACCACGCTAGCCTTAACAAGGCCGGCCTAGAAACCTAGAAAAATAACTAAAGGTCTAAAGCCCCCGAGAAAAACGAAATATACTCATCAAACTTCCATAAGAAGCTGGAGGAAAGGAATCCTTTCCAATCTGGTTCGTCAAACGATCCCAAAGGCAGGAAATCAGGATAAAAAATCCGAGAAAAAAGAAGAGCTTAGAGAAACGTGATGTGACCATTCCGCTGGCAATGAAACAAGGGCGAGTCTTGGGATAGCAGCGAAGATATGAGTATAGCGCCATCTAGCGAGGGTAGGAAATTCATTGCCAGTGATCGTTCCGCGGTATATGGGCTGTCCAATAGTAGTGATAGGGGAGGTAAGTAGGAGCGAAATAGATTATCAGCACTGATACTCACAAAACTTGCAACATTTTAAGCTCTCCAAATCATAGCAATCATCGTAATTGTTGCCGTAACTCTCAGTGCAGCACAGTTCAAGTGTGTGAAAGGGCATGCCATGGACCATGCCACACATCTGCTTACAAATTGTACTACAGGAAGAAATGACTTCGCGCTACGTTTTTTCAAAGTTCCAGTGCAAACCACATCATCTGTACACATTTGGTGCACGTACTGTACTGTAGCAACTTTGGAAACCTCAGGCTTATTATCCTGCATAAATTATGCCACTTCCCACATTCTTTTCGTTAAGTTTTTAATTACCTATGACCTGCACATGCGCACACGTAACTGCCGTACAGTTCTTGCGAAGTTGAAATTCACCTACGAAAGCAAACCAGTACAGTGTGTAATACGTAATGCAAGGCATTGCCTGCGCATTTACGTAGCATGTTGGTCATGAACTCCGTGCTCCTAACTGATGAACAAAGGGAAACGGGCCCCGTGTTAAATTCACGCTGGAACGGCAACAGTTTTTCGATTACGGGACTTTATCGGGAATTAGTTTTACGTTTCATTTGGAGAATCTTTTACGTAAGACGTAAGTTTTGGGCAGGACGCTTTACAAAAAATATATCCATATCGTTAAGGGAGCATGGGATGAGTAAATCAGGCAAATTGAGTGGAATGTTTAGTGGCCCCGAAGTGCCAAGGTAGTTTGCTGTTTTTGCCTTAAACTGGGTGGATAGGCTACTATACAGCACTACTACAGTCCAATACACACCTTTGCACGGAATCTTCCGACATGATCAGTGGATAGAACTACTGTAGGTAGAGCCGTATGTAAGCCGACAGACTCTGTGGCTAACGTTAAGCCTGTGACATCGTACGAAAGCATGTATTTATGGTTGATTTTTATCATAGTATTTGGAGAGGAAATCCTTCAAAACATTTAGTATTCTATTCGTGGAACGTAGGGAACTGTTCTTAATCGTTCATCTCCAGTGTGAAGGTTATGTTCTGGTGGGTGTACAAAGTTAGAAATACGTGACAGACGGCGAGAAAACATGACCTTCCTATACATGTGAATAATCGGTAATCGGCATCGGCCCGATTGTGTAATTGAATAATCTGTAATCGGTGATTACCGATTATGGCATAATCGGTCGAACACTAAACTACGAAGCATACCTCGTTGATAAGTGATGGGTATGGTTCCGCAAATTAACCGGAGACATAGTCTTTTTTAATTTTCAAAATGGGAGAAACTAACTGTACAAATGAACAGACTCAGGATTTAAAATGGTTGCCAATTTAATACACATAGGACTTGTCTTTCACCAAAAAGTTTTACACATGAGTACATGTTAGGGATCACCTGATGCTGAAGTTTGCCATAAACTACAGGGAATAAATGCATAAAGTACGCCTTTGTCCATGTGCTAGTATTTCAGATTAACATTTTGGTATACGAATCTTAATAAAATTTAAAAATTGTTGTAAGGAATATATATTTTGTTTGCTAAGACATTCCTTATACAACATAATTTGAGGGTTGTTCACACACATTTGTACCTGTCTGACTCCATTCTTATTTCTTATGCTGATTGCCTGATCCAAACCTATGACCTATTCAACACGCTAGTCCCTTGTGACTAAATACGAAAAATTTGTACACAGTGCACAAGGGCTATGTTGGAGGTGTGTAATGAAAACACTTAAAACAGAGCACTGTTCAAGGGCTAAGTTGTACCCAAAGCCTTAGGGGACACTAAGGCCCCATAACTGATGGCCTGCTGTCCAAACCCCCCAAAAAACTCAAACCAAACCAAAACCCCCAACAAAGCCCAGCACAATCAAGATTCTACTATACTGGGAGTATCATGAGTCAACTAGAGCAGCAATGCTGCTGCCGCTCAACCCTAGTGTTAGCGAGTATACCGGTTTTCACATAAATACCAGTACCAGTAGCAGTACCAGTAATGAAAGTACCGAAGATATTTGTGTGGTTATTTTAACCGGTTCCTGATAAAACTACCAGTACTTTTCTTTTGTTCCAAACGAAAATAACTGTACCACTTCTTTTAGGTCACGATATGCAGCACTGTCACTAATTAAAATATTTCACACAAATATCTCTCCCCCAAAAATGTAATCAACTTTCCATCTTCGGTATGAACAACCATGGTATACACTGTTCAATTAGCACTTGGACTGTGTCAGGGATAAATCTTTATAGCTTCATGTAGTTCATCCCCTCATGTAAGGGCAGGGATCAGAAACTAGACTGCCATAATGCATAAATGCAACCAGTTTGTGTAGGGCAGTTGCATAACCAGTGGAGAGGAAGCTATCAAATGTCTTCCCTCCCCTCCCCCCTCCCCTCTTCCCCTCTCTCCCCTCAGCCATGAAATTGGTAAGCAAAAAACAAAGTGCGACAAAGGGTCCACATGGGACCTTGGACCAAAACTGTCAGAAAACCATACACAGATTACTAACCAAGCATCATTATAACAGGCCGTCAACTCTGTTTAACATTAACTGGAGGAGAGGTTAAACATTTTGCAAATTTCACAAAATGGACCCTTCGGCCCATCTTGGGTCATGGACCTAAAATTCCTGAAAACCCTGAAGGCACCACTAACAGAGTATCACTATGACAAACCATCATCACTGTACAAGAATATCTGTAGGAGAAGAAACATTTTGAAGAATTTCATAAAATGGGCCATAGCTGGGCCCATACGGGACCTTGGACCACAAATTCCTGCACACCTCAAATTGCCCACCACCCAAGGAACACTGTGTTCAAGTTTCAAGAGAATCCATGAAAGCATTTGGGAGTAGAATCCTTTTGAAAAGTGAGACAGATATTTTCTCTCCCTACAGTGTAACATAAGCTCTACCCACACTTCGTGGGTTGAGCTAATAAACAAGTAAAAAATCCCTGAAACCGCTATCCAAAATTTGAATTCCCTACTCAATAATTCCATGCAAGGAGACTGGCCAGGTTAGATGTGACATTAGTTGTGGTGCCTAACCCTTCACATCCAGTAAAAATGTACAAAGGACCAAATAAGGATCTTGACCAAGCTCCGCCTATGGTATGTGTAAGCTACCAATAGCGTGAAACCTACAAAACTTTGTTTACCGATATCTGAATAAAATTTGCAAGATTATTTTAATGCTGTATGAAAGCTTGTCTTTGTACTGGATATGGGTGATAGGCTACTTGATGTACAATTTGATAAGTTCTGAAAAATATAATCAATAAATGTTTCACGCTATTGGTACACATGCTGTAGGCTAGGCCTATTGAACACTTCATACTTCAATTGCATTAAACCTGACGTTACGTTGTGTAGCTTACAGTTCCTCCAACATCAGGCTTCGCATCCCCCATTTCATTGCCTAGGCCTATGCCAACACAATCTCACCTAAACTTTGTGGTGTTTTAAGCAGTCTATGATAGTCTACATGTAATAGAAAAAGACTCAAGCCATGTAGACCTCGTCCTGTTGGGCATTAATAAAATCAGTAATGTGCCACTTTTTATTCTGGGTAGGCTGTTAATGTACATGTACATCACTAATCAGTGGTCACTGTGCGAGAAACACCAAGTCAGTTAAGCTACTTCCAAGTTAGGCCTACAATAAGTTCTAGCCTAAGCTACGTCTAGCGTAGGCTACTGTAGGCCTAACGAAAGGCCTAGAGGCCTATAGGCTATGCACTTCATTTCGGTCTCACTTGCGTGATTTTTTTTTCTTTTTTTTTTGTCCCTGTATTTTCATTTTTCTATCAAACTGCATCATCTTTCAGGTAAACTAGGCCTAAGCCTACCACGATCACATTTTTGAGTTTCGATGTCACTTGTACTTGCATAAGGCCAGGCCTAACATTAGGTCTATAATGTTAATAGTACCGAGTACTTTGTTTTGGTCTCACCTGCGTCGTTTTTTTTTTTTCTTCTTTTTTTTGTTCCTGTATTTTCGTTTTTCTATCAAACTGCATCATCTTGCAGGTACACTAGGCCTAAGCCTACCACGTTTACACTTGTTTAGATCTCACATGAGTAATTTTTTCTTCCCTGTATTGTCTACTCGAGGATTGGGCTAATCAGACGAACCTAGCATGCATGTCTTCCAACAGTCCGAAACAATATGTACACACCTTCCCAAATCAGCCACCAAATGTCGTGATTCATGCATGTTCCAACAAACAGGGAGTACACCGCATGGACCAAGATGTGATAATGCATGCTTTCATATGTGTGCCGAAAATGAAAACAGACAGAATACATGGAAGATTTATGTCCGTTACACTAAATGAACAAACTCCCTCCAGATGTTCACCTCTCCACACAGCCACTTACACAAATAACCTCTTTGTCCAAAAGAGTTAGAATTTTAAAAGGAATGTCAAGTCAGTAAAATGACAGAAAATTGTCAATATTTTCGAACACACTTCACTGAGCCCCTGGAAAAGAACAAAATCTGTTGCCACCATGGTGTGCATCCTTCACCCAAAAATACAAACAAATCTGAGGCAATTTGAAGAAGCTGAAAACTTTCAAAAAATGAGACAGACATTTTCAGCCCACAGTATAACATAAGCTCTACCCACACTTCGTGGGTTGAGCTAATCACTTAATGAACATTTTAGTAGTTTTCTGATACGTCTTCCTTACTGTGCTATATTTTGGTGTTGTCTGGAGTCTGGACAGAGTAATCTGTACAAAATGAATTTTGAATTGTACACAACACTATGCTTACAAAGAAATCTTGAGTCAATCACTATGGAAAAAGAGCAAATAAAACACTCCTAAATACCACATTTAAGACTAATAATGTTAGTAAACAATGAGGATGTTGTTTTTTCTGTCAAACTTTTTACTGCAAGCTTTCATCAATGTCATTTTGGTCAACCGTATTTGGTAATGTTCCACATTTGTAGAACTTTCATTCTTATGCAAAAACTTGAAAATTAGGCTGTGAGCAATATATTTTTGTTTTAAACAAAATAGAATAAGGCCAACAAAAATAATAAGGCAAATGCTTGCTTTCGATTTTTTTTTGAAGAATACGCATTGTAGGCCTAGGTCATGTTTACGTTGGAATGAAATCATGCCTAGCCGACATGCTGAACAAATTAGCGTTTAGAACCACTGACACACTGAGATTTATGTATGTATACATACACACTATAGTATAGTATGTAGCCTATGTATGTATATGCTCCGAATGCCTGTGTTTAGAATGCAGGGATGCTTGATGGACTCATGATACTGATCGACTTGTGATTACTTAGTAGCCTAGTAGTATAACTAAAGGACCGCAATTCGGCAGGAACCGGAATTCGTTCACTCCATACCAGTTGTACAGCATCGCGCATTCGTGAAGGTGACCGAATTCCAGTGCCACCATGCTACTTACTAAGTACTTACTTACTGGTAGCAGCTAGTGAAAATATGCCATAATCTGCATGGCGAACTTTGGTTCTTTTGCTTCGCTTCACCTTGTATGACGTGTTTCTGTGAAAAAGACAGCAGGGATAGCTGTGCAGGTTACTATCATCAGTGTCGCGTGCAGCAGTGCTTCCACTCTTTCCGAAATTTGGGATATCTGGATGCTCTTTTGGAAGGGATTATTTCAGGAAATCTGGAAATGCCATATAGCGTTTGGAAATCACGTATGGCTTGACAGGATGAAATCTTGGATCAGCAATTAAGAAGCGTCTTTTATTCCTTTTTAAATATCACGCAGAAAATACCAAGCCAATTTCAAGTAATTTTAAAATCCATTTCAGGAAAAATGAATTTAGAGTGTGGAAGCACTGGCTGGCAGTTAAGTTCAACCGGGCCTAAGGCCATGGTGGTAGTAATTCTTACTGTAGTTTCATTTTCTCACCTTTTTTACTGTTTAGAATTTATCTTATGCACAAAGTTGCATCCGAAGAGGTATTGGATATTCTGCTGGAACAGATGGTGTGATCCCAGTCTGGAAAGTTCGTATTTCCTACACCGAATTTTTACGCCAGTCTTCTGTTTTCTCAACTTTTACGCCACGCCAAATTGTTGTACTGTGTTTTAAGTACAGTGTGTACGTAAAAGACAAGAAAATCACGCCATGAAATTGGCGTATAAGGTCTTTACTGCACGCCGAAGATCTTCGGCGTAACATACATGTTTTCCAGTCGGGGTGTGATCGACCAAGTCTTTTGAGGTTTGCAGTAAGAGTGTAAAAATAGGCCAAGGTTGGTGCTTTGTCCTGAGAAATGTCATACCTTGTCTTATTATATATATATAGGCTAGTGTGTAGTATACTAAAGGGACCGCAATTCGGCAGGGACCGGAATTTGTTCACTCCATAGCCTACCAATTGTACAGCATCGCGCATTCGTGAAGGTGACCGAATTCCGGTGCCACCATGCTATATGTATGTAGTGTTTCGAACAACTGTGCTACAAGTATAACTTACTAGGCCTAGTCTATACTGTTTTACTATACAGTCACAACAGAACTTGTCAATGTAGCCTAGCCTTTATCTTGAAGCAATGGACTGAAGTGGAATTCACGACCAACTCAGTTCATTTAGGCCATCATGTTTACTGTTAGGCTACTGTAGCCTAAGTTTCTAGTTCACACACTTGACAACAATAAACTTACAATATTGACACTAGCTTTGCGAAGCTCCTTGTTTTCATTTTGCAAAGACTTGCATCGCATTTTATATGTTTCCACCTCTATTTTCAGCACTCGATTTTCTTGTTCCAAAGAAGCAAGTCTGTTCTCCAGCTCTTCTCGTTTCAGGACCGCTGGCAATTTGGTAGAATCTGTGTCGCTCTCAATTTCACTGGCACTCGCACTGTCGGCAGTGCCGTCAGCCATGATTGCCTCTAATGTAATGTAAATTGTAATGACGATTATTATCGACGAAAGTTGGGTACACAAGCTAGCTACGCTCTCTGTATGTCGGTACGGTATGCAGTCTGTGAGTCGACCGAGCGCCGTCCAGACTCACACACGCTAAAAGCTACAATGTGGAAAGCATTACTACGTAACGCTTACGTGCTGCATGCATAGGTAGCCAGCTGTGTACATCGCATACCAGACGCCGCGGCGTACGCCAACCGAAGGAGTTGCTAAATAGCAACTCCCTGCGCCAACATAACGATACATTTGTGCGGTAGAGGCTAAGGGAGAGGGAGAAGGGAGGGGCGTGATGTGGTGTCTGAGGGAGAGAGGGAGGGGAAAGCGGGGAGGAGAGGGGAGGAGAGGGGAGGAGAGGGGAGGAGAGGGGAGGGAGGGGAGGGAGGGGAGGGAGGGGGAGGGAAGAGGGGGAGGGAAGAGGGGGAGGGAAGAGGGGAGGGAAGAGGGGGAGGGGAAGAGGGGGAGGGAGAGGGAGAGAAGGAGAGGGAAGGAGAGTGGGAAGGAGAAGGGAAGAGTGGGAGAAGGGCAGTGGAGCAGTAGAACAGGCAGAGGAGGGGAAAATGGGATGTCCACGGGGAAACGCCCCTGGAAACCCTGAGTTGGTTAAAGATTAAATAATTAAAACCATTAGATTGAAGCATTTGGCTTTCTTAAAATTCATCGTATGTGCACTAAACAGATCGGAAGAATCACATTTTGACCATTTCAATAACAGTCTCAATCAGAGTAGCGGCTGGTCATTTTTGTGATGAAGAGGTTTGATCTTGTGGGTGGTTACAATGAATGATGATTGAAGAGTTTGTACGAGCTATGGAACTCGCAAGATGTCCTATAGGGAGTAATCATGATACAATATTAACCGAAGAAAAGAGTATTTTATTGTAGTCTATATTATTTTCTTTATTGTTTGAATACAAAACACCCATTACATTAAAGACTCTCCTACTTTTCCCCAGCCATTTATTCTTTCTTTTATGTTTCATTTGGTCTGGGACAAGGGACCCCTCAAGTTTTTCATTAGTCTATTGTAAAAACTGATAAGATTTGAAGCATAATTTTGTAATGACGATGAAATGTTGAGGGTGATGGTGTGTATTCCACAATAAATTAAATGCTATGATGGGTACGCATGGCCATGGGCATAAGCGGGAGTACAAGGGGCAAGGGCGCTTCACCTCACACCCCATCCCCCCACACTTTTTCCAGACCTTTAAAATAATAAAAATAATGAACGAAAGAAAGAGAGACCAGGAAGTTTTAATATTAGACCCCTCTATCGTAAATTTTGAAATTTAAAATGAAGGAAAACGTTAATTTAAATATCATAAACTTTGGCCTTGACTGGAAGCAGTTGTTTTACGACGCTATGCGAACACAACTGAAACAGAATATGTGGCTTATGAATTTCAACTTCACGCCGGGCGGCTAACCAACTCAACAGTTTAGATCAACTTGGCCTCTTTTGAAAAACCAGTTCAGATGGGAAAACCGTAGATTGCTCAGTGGATGAAAAACCCACCTTATACTTTGACCCGGCAGGGGATCGCACCCCGAACCTCACGGTTGCCAAGCTTCACGCTTAAAATATTGGCCCAGGCATGACCCCGTTTTCAAATAGCCTTATTTTACTGTGTGAAAAATCGAAGTAAATGGGCGATTTCTCAAATATATGGGGATATGTCCCCCGAAATTGCCGGCCATGCTACCCCCTTAAATTTATCCACAGTCGGCCACAGTACAGGTCACAATGCCAGAAAATCTTTTCTTGGCGTGCTTCGCGTGCACCTATACTGAATACTAACTAAATAAGGTGATGGAGCTCAAAGGTGGGGAGGCAAGGGGAAACTGTTATTAAAAATTTTGTTAGATACCTTGTTTAAAATTTCTTCCAAAGCATGTGGATGTTGGCTCCCCACCGCTCATTTTATGACGTGAATCTCTTAAGTAAAAGGTCACTCGGAGCGGTAAATGTACGTCATAACACGCACCGTGCATAATACTTGCAGGCTCAATTCAGAAATCTACCCGTGTATATGGAATCGTGATTCTCAATATATTTTTTGGCTTGCTTCGCTTGAGCTCAATAGAAGTAGGTGTCTCGTTACGGTGCTGCTGTCCGTAGTAAACTTTTGTGAAATTGCCTTGTTATTACTTCCTGTAGGATCTGTGCTTGAGTAAATTACTATTTCAAACCTTTACAACTCTTCCTGAAGTTCACTTTCCCCACCAACTCTCATTCTCATAAAATTGACCGAGGGTAAGTACCTGAAATTTGGAACCATGATAAGAAAAATATTTCATGAGCATTTCAAATTATACCTGGGGACACGGCAGTTTTTCTGGAAATGGTCCAGAATGGCCGGCAGCAAAAGCCATCAGATTTAAGACAAATTCTCGGGGAGGAACCTCCGTCCCCAGCCTCCGGCTTTATGCCTTCTGCACTCGCGGTTAAAGACTTTACCGGCCGCACCTTATGGAGATGCAGCTCCTAAAATACTTGCTTCCTAGCATTTCTTACCGTTTCTTTTCACTTTGTATGGTCCGATTGTAAATTTTCAGAAAAAAAGAATATACTCTTTGTCAAATTCGTCCATGATACTGCTATTGGCGGACCTTACTGTCGGTAATGATGACTAAGTCCGTGACCAAGGGAGGGGCAAGGGAGAAACCCCCTAGAAAAAATTCTGCCCCTTAGAAAATTTCATGCTACCATTGCCTTAATACATATTTACCCATTTTTCCCCTGAAAAATGTCACCGCCCCCTCGATGCCATCATTTGCCCCTTCAGTACCTTGTCTGGCTACGGGCTTACCTTCCTGTATGTACGCCTCTTTGACGTACATACTCTGGTGTTACGAGGGCAGCTAATATAGGTGCAGGAGTAATACACGTCCTCCTGGCGGGCAGGCTACGGGCCTGACAGTCATGGGTGGATTCAAGATTTTACAAAAATGGGGGCTAACTCCGTGGGGACAACTCCGTGGGGACGAAACTACGAGTGTCAAGTGTACGAAGCCTCGATGGAGTGGAGGGGCGGGGTCAGGGAAAAGTTTGAAATCATAAACACTGCTAAAAGGTATTTCTTTGCAGCTGCAATCAAGATAACTGAACAAGCAATCATCATTTTTGTGCATCACCGATGTGCTGAAGTGCAACCATTGCAATTCTGGAACAGGCTTACCATGGCACACACACACACACATATGTATATGTATGTATGTATGTATGTATGTATGTATGTATGTATGTATGTATGTATGTATGTATGTATGTATGTATGTATGTATGTATGTATGTATGTATGTATGTATGTATGTATATATATATATATGTGTATATATATATATGTATGTATATATATATATATATATATATATATATATATATATATATATATATATATATATATATATATATATATATATATATATATATATATATATATATAGACAAATGACATTACTTGACCCACTGCAAACTTACAGCAGAATGCAGCCAACGGCAACACATCAATTCACTTCCCGTACAGCCTTAAGTTACCATTGTCTAGATTCTTAAGTTATCTTCTAATCTTTAATTTTGTTATTTAAGTACTACCCAGAACTGTATCAACATTTAATGTCTATACTTTCTCTGCTACGTAGTTTCCGGAGGTTTTTTGCTTAGTAAAGCATCTCATATATTTGTCTCTTACACCACTCTATTTTAGACTTAGTTATAAGTACTATTGTAAACACTAAGTCATCTCTTTTCCATTTCTTCCTCATAGACGAATCCGGAGAGCAAGTGATGGTCTGATTTCAGTAGGCCATACCTGCATGGGGTCTATCACCTTTAATCTTTCAATTTCCTTGCTTACCTGTATGATGGATGGTTGGACATTAAATTGTATCTTGATTCGTTCAATTTCACTCATGTGGGTTTGAAATTCATGTAGAAAATAAATGAAGACGATTTAAGGCTGGTGGACCCCATTAATGGCTGCCTACAGTCACTAAACACAAGCGCTGATCGGATTCGTCTATACAGTATCCGGAAGAAGGCTGATGCACTGGCCGAAAGCTTGATAAACTTAATTCATAAACGCGAAGCAACGTCTGCCGAGTCTTCATTTTCTTTTTGTTTCTTTGTTTCACTATATATATATATATATATATATATATATATATATATATATATATATATATATATGTCGAAAGTGTAAATAGTAATAGTATTACTATTTACACTTTCGAGCTACATGCTAACTTCGATCCACTAACCTCAACCTTCTATATATATATATATATATATATATATATATATATATATATATATATATATATATATACATATAGGGTCGAAATGCTGCGCAGCACTATTGATAAAGGTTGTAAAAAGTGCTAAAAGTTTGCGAAAAAGTCCACGACGTTTCGAGAATAGACTCTTCATCAGGTGGCAAAGAAATGCAACTGAATAACAATGAAGTACAAATAGAGAAGAAACACATTGAGGAAAGGCACGGCAAACCGGTCGTACAAAGCCAACACGGTGTAAAAATGCGAAGGCATTTTTACACCGTGTTGGCTTTGTACGACCGGTTTGCCGTGCCTTTCTTCAATGTGTTTCTTCTCTATTTCTACTTCTTTGTTGTTCAGTTGCATTTCTTTGCCACCTGATGAAGAGTCTATACTCGAAACGTCGTGGAATTTTCCGCAAACTTTTAGCACTTTTTACAACCTTTATCGAACTATATATATATATATATATATATATATATATATATATATATATATATATATATATATATATATATAATTAAAGAGGAGAGTTCCACGTGTACTCCGAGAAAGTAAATCGTAAAACAGGAAACAAATAAATGCATCACTAGTTGACTTAAAGAGTACAAAATAATCCAAGATTTAATTCGAAATTTTCGGTTCCCCTGGAACCTTCGTCAGCGAGATCAGACAGTGAAGTGAGTACAATAATTAACTTAGCCAACAGCGGTGATACAGCTTAAAAACACAAGATGATAGGTGATGAAAAGGTGTAAATAAGTGGAATAAACAATTACGTTGTCTGATGGAAAGTGTACTGATTCAAAACACCGAGGTCTTTGTTTAGCCCCGTGATGTGTGAATTTAGTTTCCAAAATCCAATTAAGTTCGGCGGACTTGCGGTGTTCAGTACAAACAAAATTGCTTGCAATGAGGGTGACTTTAAGATTTTCAAGGGAATGTCGGGGAAGATTAAAGTGCTCCGCTACGGGGAAACCTGGAGTGTTATCACGAATAGACTTTTTATGGTTGTTAAACCTAAAGCGAAAGGAAGTCTTGGTTTCACCTACGTAAAGACCCTCATTACATAAATTACAGTGAAAAATGTAAACCACATTACAAGAGTCACAATTTAGATTAGGGGGATTCATGGCAAATTTTACACTGGGGATGTTGACATGTTTTCCAAGGGTGATGTGTTTGCAGATCTGGCAGCGCTTTTTGTTGCAGCCAGTGTTGCCCTTAATAGTGTGACCAGGGGTGGGTAATTTGGCGGAAGTAAGGAGTCTTCTGAGATTAGGGGGTTGACGGAGGGCCAGGAGGGGAGGGTTGAAGGATGGCACCCTCTCTACTTCCCTATACTGCAAACCTACTGACAAACACCTCTTGCTTCATTTTGATAGTGTCCACCCCTACAAACTTAAAAAGTCAATTGTGTATAGCCAATGTCTTCGCGTTAAACGCATTTGTTCCGACCCTATCGACTACGAACGCTCAATTTCTTCTCTCACCGGGCATTTTCTTTCAAATGGCTACCCAATCCATATTATTAAACAGGGTGTACTTAAAGCTGCCGCCCTCCAGCGTCATGATCTTCTATCCTACAAAGTTAAAACCCCTAGTATACGTATCCCCCTTGTTTTCAATTTTCATCCTCTAATCCCGCGACTTGCTCGCACCTTGAAACAAACTTTTGCCACCCTTACAGACGAACCCACTCTCCCGACTATCTTTTCCAACCCTCCCCTCCTGGCCCTCCGTCAACCCCCTAATCTCAGAAGACTCCTTACTTCCGCCAAATTACCCACCCCTGGTCACACTATTAAGGGCAACACTGGCTGCAACAAAAAGCGCTGCCAGATCTGCAAACACATCACCCTTGGAAAACATGTCAACATCCCCAGTGTAAAATTTGCCATGAATCCCCCTAATCTAAATTGTGACTCTTGTAATGTGGTTTACATTTTTCACTGTAATTTATGTAATGAGGGTCTTTACGTAGGTGAAACCAAGACTTCCTTTCGCTTTAGGTTTAACAACCATAAAAAGTCTATTCGTGATAACACTCCAGGTTTCCCCGTAGCGGAGCACTTTAATCTTCCCCGACATTCCCTTGAAAATCTTAAAGTCACCCTCATTGCAAGCAATTTTGTTTGTACTGAACACCGCAAGTCCGCCGAACTTAATTGGATTTTGAAACTAAATTCACACATCACGGGGCTAAACAAAGACCTCGGTGTTTTGAATCAGTACACTTTCCATCAGACAACGTAATTGTTTATTCCACTTATTTACACCTTTTCATCACCTATCATCTTCCTTTTTTTAAGCTGTATCACCGCTGTTGGCTAAGTTAATTATTGTACTCACTTCACTGTCTGATCTCGCTGACGAAGGTTCCAGGGGAACCGAAAATTTCGAATTAAATCTTGGATTATTTTGTACTCTTTAAGTCAACTAGTGATGCATTTATTTGTTTCCTGTTTTACGATATATATATATATATATATTCAGAGTACAGTTGCTGGCAGAAACCATATTCCTCGCGTAACTTGCAGGATCTTTATGGATTCAAAAGACTCAACTTTTTAAAATCATATAAAAGAGTATCATATAAAGAGAATCATACAAAAGAGTAAAGAAATATATATATATATATATATATATATATATATATATATATAATATATATAAATATGTATATATATATATATATGTGTGTGTGTATATATATATGTATATATATATATATGTATATAATATCGGTAACCTAGTCAAGACACAAGCATTTTTTTCGTTCATAACCGGTGCTATAAAGTATGTCCACTTTTATTTAAGGCCATACCAACAGGCTAATAATCGTATACCATAATTAAGAGGGTCAAGACACTGAAGGTCTGGAAAAGTTTTGTGAAATCTAACACTGTTAGATACGATTTCCTCTCTTCTAAGTACCGATGTGAGTAGTAAGTGTACAAAGAATCATTCTGTACTAGTACCAATATTACTATGCAGCAGGACTTTACTTCCAAAGTCCGGAATCGATCGAGTCCGAGTCCGGACTCGAGCAGTGGCGTAGCCAGGTTTTCTGTCGGGGGGGGGGGGGAGCACCAAGATTTCCCCCAATAAGTGATCTGCTTCCTAATAATCAGTGTGTTATTCGCAGGTCCAAATTTTGTCCGGGTGCTTTCCTCTGACCTGGCTGAAATGACTGATCGCCGTCCTGGGGGAGGGGTCTAAGGGGAGGGGTGTTCCCTTCCCCTTTGGAAAATTTTTCTCACATAAGGTGGGCATTTGGTGCTAAATGTAAACTGAATACATCACCAAGAATTCCTATTTTTTTAGGAAGCTTTTTTGTCTTCAGGTCTTGGTGAATTTTTCTTGAGTCCTACTGGTAGATCAGAATCACAATGGGTGAAGTACAGTAATTAAGTGAACCCTGGTACACCTTTCCCTTCATCAGTTCACCACATTCACCACAATCAGTCCAAATTCTACGAGGACCTGCCCTTGTAGCAGAGTATAGCACTTGACCACTGACCCATTCTAACAAACTGCATACGTATACCACAATGCTGCTGCTTTAATTATCAAGAAACATTGGAAGTATACAGTAAAAGGACAGAGTCCCTTGTCAGGGTCCAGAGATCCCATGCTGTATAAAACAGATAGTAAAACATAACTAGTACAACTATAAGCATGGTGTCATCATTCCATCTCTGAAAACCTTAATGAGGACTGGTTGTGCCAGTGTGGCATATACTTTTAAATAAATGAAGTGTACTGGTTGAGAAATTTAAAATTTTACCAGATCATGCGCAAATTTCACCATATATTCACTTTCAAAATTTCCCCCAAGATTTTTCCAGAGGGGGCAACTCGCCCCCCTGTCCCCCCTGGCTACGCAACTGGACTCGAGTCTGTTTCTCATTGCACTTGGAATTAGCCATGGAATGGGAGATGCTGGATGGAATCGGAATTGACCCAGAATGGGATGCACCTTGACTCGGAGCCGATCCTGCTAAATAAATTCTGAGTCATCAAACTTTTTCCACTGCCTAAAGCATACATGCCTAACCCTAGGCAGACAGCTAACAGCTCCCTGCTCTAGCTAAGCACTCTATATGAAAGAGATGTATTCCAGTCACGTCTTACTAGAGGGAGTTTGCTTAAAGTGACCTAGGCTGCAATACCATATACATATTACTAGAAATATCATACGTTGGGGTAGGCTGTAACCAGGGAGTTGTAGAAGCAATGCTCATTTCCGATGGTTAATCTTTCGTTTCTCCTTAAAATGTTTATCACAATACAAGATAAACCAGGATCGTTGACCTATTGTCAATAACAATGGAAGAGCCACTCCTTGCCTTGAACTGATTAACTTTTTATTGCCAATCGTCATATGAAAATGTGAATTTAATACTTACGTCGCTTTTCGTAAATCTTATTTCAGCCGAGTTAACGTCACTCAAGATTTCCAAATATATTCCTATAGGTTATGCGAAAATTGCCAAAACTGAGAGAAATTCAAAGAGTGTGGGCTCCAGGATTTGTCCAACCGGGCAGGGGGGGGGGGGAGGAGCTCCTCGACGGGGGGGGGGGAGCAACAACCCAAAGCCCAGACAAAGTCGACTGTTTTCCCACACAGGTTTTGCAAAATTTTCTCCAGCCTTAATTCGCGCGTCGAAAATTTTTTGGCTTCTATTGACAAAAGTTTGAAAAAAATTGAGTTGCTATGGTAAAAAATTTGATAAATTTGGAATTTTGTTGAAGAAAATTTGTAGAATTTGTATTTTTATTAAAAAACATGGTTTTAATTGAGGAAAATTGGACAGCTTTGGCTAATTTCTATTGAAAAATCTGCCTGTTCCTAAGAGCAAAATCAAGCAGATCATAGGGGCGACTGTCCTTATACTACATATTTTATGGTACACATCAAGGTTCCGCGACGAAATAGGAAATTTCCCGTATACAAGGGTATGCCCTCTTCCCCTACCCCTCCCCGCTGGCGCCACCCTGGAAATACATAAGACTTGAAGCAAGTCCCCCGTAAACGATGCATCCAAATCTCAAAGACACAAAGGTAGTTTATTGCAGGGGCGTAGATTTCTTTTCAACTTTGGGGGGGGGAGGGGTGAACTATCGCAAATCTGGAAAATGTGCACGCGAAGCGTGCACGGCGAGCGCGAAGCGCGAGCCCATGACGAGTGGGGTCCAGGGGCACGCCTTAGGGCCCCTAGTGGGGTCCAGGGGGCGAAGCCCCCGGAAGCTCCTGGGTTTAAATGTTTTAGAAGTGCCAGGAAGACTGTTTTAAGGGGTTTATTTTCAATGGTAATGTTCTTTGGTAGGCTATTGGTATATTCATTCATGGTCATCCCAGACAACTGCAGGGATTTTGAATTCGGAGATCATTACAAGGCCTGCAAGTTGGCTTGAGATCAGTGACGTCGCCAGGTTTTTTGTGATTGGGGCACCATAGGTGATGTCGAAATAATACTTCAGTTTTCCCCCAAGTCTGCGTAAATTACATCTTTATTTTTCATGCGTTCCTGCATTTGCATGCAGCAGTTTGATCTTTCGTTTGTCACTACATTAAGGTGTCGTCCTGTGGAAGGGGTTCCCCTCCCCTTAAAGAATTTTTTTTATAAGTCAAAGGTCTTTTAGATGCAAAATGGTGCTATCTTTGGGATATTTTTTGGAACTGATCATATATGGCCGGAAAATGTCCATAATTTAGTGAATGCTAATTTTTGGTAAGGTAAAAGACGAGAATATGTTGTCTATTAAGCAGCAGTTTTGATCTTTCGTTTGTCACTACATAAAGGTGTCGTCCTGGGGAAGGGGTTCCCCTCACCTTAAAGAATTTTTTATAAGTTAAAGGTCTTTTAGATGCAAAATGGTGCTATCTTTGGGATGTTTTTTGGAACTGATCATATATGGCCGGAAAATGTCCATAATTTAGTGAATGCTAATTTTTGGTAAGGTAAAAGACGAGAACATGTTGTCTATTAAGAGACAGATACGTTGTCAACAAATCTCTTGAGGTGCCCCTCCCTTCTGTCTGTTTTACTGCCTTCTATTTCGGGAAAGTTTTTACACAAAAATATGTGCGTGGAGTCCACAGAAACATTCTTGAGCTATTACGAAATATGTCCTTTCCTTCATTGCGCATAATGAAAGGGCATCTAAGGCTCGCAGATACCTGAATAGGACCTCCTTGAAGCTCTGTCTGCATTAATCATATTAATTGGGGCGCGGGGGTAATGACATAATGCGTATACTACCTGACGACGCCAAACACTTTACAACTATCGTATTTTTACTACTTTTGAACTAAAATCCGGACGAACAGCTGCCAGCAGTGGAAAATGAGAGGGAGGGAGAGTATAGGTGCAGGGAGGTGATATTAGACCTCCCTGATAGGTGTAGCAAAAGGGGTGAAGGACTAATAAGAGCGTTACAGAGTGCTGTGTTCGTCATAAGTATATTAACAAACACCATCTATACCGATAATGGCTCAGCGCGAACTGGCGAATCTCTGGAAAAAATTTTTGAAAAATGTATAACGGCAGATACGTACTTTCAACCTTCTACATCATGCTACGTATAAGACTGAAAGATCCCATATTGATGCGAGGTCCCCACAGGTGTTTGAAGATGTATCTCTGTTCTTCGGAAAGTGCTGTGATCAGAACAGTTTCGTGTATTATTACCTTAATAATGGTCTCATGACATGGAGTGTAAACAGTGACGAATAATATTTCCATTACAAAACCTGCATTCAGACTCTATATCAAGACACTTTCAATCGCCCAACAAACCTACATGCCACTGCCATAAGCCAGTCTTTTACCAAGTTATTCGTAAACTTTCAACTTTTTGCTGCTGTGCTTCTCCGAAAGTTGCTATCGGAAGATATTGATAATATGAGTGACACTGCCGTAAGGTTGGAAGCGCGCGGAGCGCGCAAAAATTTTGATAGATTGCCAACGATTTGCTAAAATTCTGATAGTTTAAGAAACATTTGTGACAGAAAGTGAAGCGAGATTGAAAAAATTTCTTACGAAAATGAAGAATAAAATATACTTTCCATCATACACGTATCTGTAGACTGAAACATTGGGGGGGGGGGCCCGGGGGGATGATTACATGGGCCATCCTCCCGAGTCAAATGTTGCCGGGATATATCCCCTATCCTCCCCCCCCCCCCGATTTACGCCTTTACGCCTTTGTTTAAGCATTATTTGGATATGAAGGAGCGATCACTGGCAGAAGAGTTTAATCAACAGTGGCTAAACAATAGGAACGACGATATCTGTCAATCAGATTTTGATACCTAAAAGGGATCTAAGCATTTTCAAATATCCTAGTACGTATCGTCTGACAGATTTAGTTGTTGTGTTCCCTTCCTAACACCTTTCTGCTTGCACTGGGCACATGAAGTGCGGCCCGAACTGCATGCCTACATCGTTTTGCAACTGTGCACTATTGGACTGAAGAAGTGCTCAGACATAAAGTGCTCCCAAATTCAGTGCTTTTGAAGAGAGAATATTAGGTAAAATGCTTTAGATATGATGGGACTTCAAAATGAAATATTCCCCTACATTGCTTTAGCCATATTCGTTGTTGTCTCTGAGAAATTTTAGGCGCGCTTCGCGCAAACCTGCAATGAAAACTAAGTTAAACCAGGGAGGTGCTATTTCAACTCCCAGCTGGTTCAGACACAGTGGAGGAGCTCAAAGGTGGTAAAGGTAAGGGGCACTTGTTGCTGAAAAAATTTATTTGATACTCTATTAATTAAAATTTCTTTCAAAACATAGGCGTCGGCTTCCCGTCACACTTTTGTGACTTGAAACCCTGGAATAAGGGTCACTGACAGCCTCGATGTATCTCATTACTCTCACCATGGTCTTTACGTACGCAATTCAGAATCACCCGTGCATAAATAGGAAATGGCAATTCTCATTAAATTCTTCGGCATGCTTCGCAAAAGCTCAATATAAGTATGTAGGTGTTTCGTTAGTACTGTTGTCTGTAGGAAACCGTTGGTGGAATCACCTCGTTATTACTTCCTGCATATAGGGAATTACTATTCCAAAACCTTTGAAACCACCTCCCATTGTTCACTTTCCCCACCATATACATGCCCACCATCCTCATGCAATTGACCGACAGTAATATCTTAAATTTGTAATTGTCATATAGGAAAACTATTTCATTAACATTTCAAATTACACCAGGAGGACTCAGGATTTTCTCTAAAAAATGGTCAAGAATGACCGCAACAGCAATCAGATTATAGAAAAATTCTCGGGGAAGACCTTCGGCTCCCAGGCTCCGGCTTCTCGCTCTCACCGTTTACAGGCTTCGCCGGCCACAACTTTACAAGATGCAACCTCCAATAAAATTGCTTCGTTGGTATTCTGCTGCGGACGCCCATGGCCATGTCTATGTAAGAACTACCCACTTTAGTTTTCACACACAGAAACTGGACATTACAATAGCTAAGTGAAAATGGAAATAAACAAATAAAAACTGCCAAAGTGATTAACAAAATAGTGGCTCAATATAAGGGGTGAGTAAAAGGGTAGGAGGTGAGCTTGCCTGTATGCTGTCCTCGGAAGACTTGCATTAAGTCCCTTCTGTACCGAAGCTGTAATAAAAAGTGGATGTGACGTAACGACCTAATCGGTTTACACCGATCAGATTGGGTAGTTTTCTGTGGTTCAACAGTTTGGTATGATAACATTTCATCGATTGTGGAGACTATTATTTTACCTCTAACCCTCAGACTATGATCGTTCTGACAAAATTATACTTTTACCTGTTTTTTCGAAACTTATTCTTATTTTCCAGGGTAATAAAAAAACTTCAGGGGTCCCTTGTCCCAGGTCGGGGGCACGTGGGCCCCCATTTTTCGGAAAGTGCTTAAATGTGCCCCTCGTGAAAATGAAAAAAAAATGCCATTGCTGCTTCGTTTGGAATATGAATTTACCAATAAAAATTCAGGAATCTCCGGATTACCCTCTAAACCATGGGCGTCAATCCTGGGGGAACGGGGGGACAAGTACCCCCACATTTCGATGGGTGGGGGACACAATATCAAATGTCCTCTCCCCCACATTTGCGTAAAACAGTAGTGTCGTGGCTCTATTTGACTGGTTTTTGAGTGGCATGTAGGTTTTTTGGGCAATTGTTTAGTATCTCGATGCAGATTCTGAATGCAGATTTCGTCAGGGAAATCTTATTTAATGACAAAATTTCGGCGCGCTTCGCGCGCATGCGTCACGGTTTGCACTCCTTCTCATGACCATTAAAAAGGTAATTATACATGGAACTGTTCTGATCACAACACTCTCCGAAAACAGACATACATCTCCAAACATCTGAAGGGGTCTCGCATCAATATGGGATCATTCAAGCAGTGGCGTACGCAGATGGGGAGGGCCATTCGGCCATCATGCCCCCTCTCGCTTATTCCGATTTTTTTAAGTTCCTAAAAATCCGTAAATTTTTCAAAACAAATTTACTTCAAAAGGTAGCATATTTGACACCAGATTGCATGTAAGGACACCAATTGTTCAAAATTTTTCCAAGGGGAGGGGGACACCCCATTGGGCCATTCCCCCTCACTGATGCCTACTTTTTTAGTTCCTAAAAATACGTAAATTTTTTAACACAAGTTTTAATTCAAAAGGTAGCATATTTGGCACCAGATTGCATGTAAGGACAACTAATTTTTCAAAAAATTTCAAAGGGGGAGGGGTACACCCCTCCCCTTAGACCCCTCCCCAGGCCGGTGGTCACACAACGTACTGCATGCCCCCCGCCCCCCTCCCCTTGAGAGAAATCCTGGGTACGCCACTGCATTCAGTTTAATCTGTAGCATGATGTGGAAGGTTGAAAGTACGTTGTTGCCGTTAAACATTTTTCAAAAATTTTTATCGAGGGCTTCTCCGAAGCCACTATCGGTATAGATAGTGATTGTTAATACACTTACGACTAAAATGCATTCTGAAAACGCCCTTGCTAGTCCTTCACACCTTTGCTATACTACGATCAGCTCCAAAAGACTGAAAAAACAAAGATAGCCTCTCCCCCGAAGTTTGGAAAACCCAAAATTTTAGCAGATCTGTAGAAAGTGGGCAAAGTTTTGTTAAAAGGCTCAGAGTTTAGGGCAAAAATCCTTGACCCTCCCCCCCCCCAATCGAAATGGTTCCATACGCTTATGCTCAAGGGATTGTCCTATGTTCTTTGTGCTGATAGTATAGGAGGAAGAGGCTGCGAGGAGTAACTCCATGAGGCACTGTCATTGTAAGTAGTGTCTGGGAGTTAACATTTTTAGTTTTTCCATAAATATGGGTATGTGCCCACAGCCATTTTCGGCCAGTTTCTCCAGTGCCATGCAACACTGCATTTTCTATATTTTGTTGAAGTTTTCGAGATGGGTAGGCACAAAATATATTTCCAGGTGACTTTGATTTTCAAAAGGGCCAATAAGGTGAAATGCAGGTCTTTTAGTTTTCAAGAACGTGCGGGCATTTCCCGGTGCGGTGCCAAGAGTGATGCAACACCATGTTGCGGCCATACACTAATGTGCCCCCGAAGCAATGGCGAGCTCTAACGGTAGTAAGGTCCAACGTAACTTTTTCAATGTCAAAACTCAAAAGGGGCAATGAGTTAGCATAAGATTATCACAAAATTGAAGGGCATGTGCCCCGGCTCTTTGGCCCTGCATTACTCCATTACATCAGTATAGGTGCGTAGATGCAAATTCTCCAAGCAGCCTAGTGCAGCATGCTCAGCAGTATGTACAATGTACATTGTACATGACTCTGCGGGGACGTATAATTTATGTTGATACTGCATGCATGCGGTTTTAGCTATGCTTTGACAAATTAGACCAGGGCGCCATCACTTCTTGTTATTGTTTTCAGTTGTGATCGTACCTGCCACCTGGCCGACGAATTGATTAATTGCCAGGCTGGTCATATTTATCAAAGTTTGTGTATAATGTAAATGATGTATTTTCGTCTGTCTAAAGAAAACCCTTCCTGTTTTTTTTAAACACATCGCTTGAAATAATTGGGGGGGGGGGGGGAAGAATGAGTTACAAAATAATTTAGTGGGGGCAGTGCCCCTGCATGGCTCCCATAGATATATGTCACTGGTTAAAACCCGACACCAAATAGCCTATACCTGTTACTTGTCTGGAATTTTCTCCTGGGCGATTGAAGCGACCTAGGGGAGAGTGTAGCAACATTTTTTTTCAACGGGGTGGTGCTCATCCCCTACACTTCCCTCTGATATGTGCCTGATAACACACTACCTGAAATGGCTTACAGTGGTGTAGCTGACGTACTAGGGTATGGGGCCCCTAAAAAGTTGTGCCCCAAGGGAAACCCCCAATAACCCCTTCAAAAAGATGTCTAAAATCGACATTTTATGCTCGCACATATAAAACTTGTTCACATTGAACTGCTAGTAGTTGATGACCTATTTTGTTTTCTGAGATAGTAAAGCAATTGGAAATGGTAGAATAATTATGTCAATTGATTTCAGTGATGAGAAAACTAAGTTGGTCAGTGGGAAGGGTATGCTAAGCCGAGAAGTCAGGGCTTTTGGTACTTGACCCACACTGAGTTCTGTTACTAATTTACTTGAGCCATAGAAATAAAAGAAAACTTTTATTTCTATGACTTGAGCTTAGTGTAAAGACTGCGCATGACGGCAACTGGATAAAAGGTCTTTCGATCCCCGGCCCAACAATATATACAGGCCCACTCATTTTTTTCTTGGGCTGAGCCCATTTTTGCTCAAGAAATAGTACTGCTCGAGAAAATTTTCCGTTTTCCCCCCAAAATTGCAACGAGAAAATATGTTTTGTCCCAAATCCGATTGGCTGCAACCCTCTCGTTGCCGTACGTCTATGTCCACCCTACCTCTCCCTTCATACCCGTTGTATCATCACCGTCTTTGCCCCCGCACAGAATGCTTCCACCTTCTACAGTGTTCTACTAGCGAAACCTTGCTAAACAAGTTCTTATTGTATTGTGACCTCAATTTGACATGGCGCCATCTTCTTCGATAATTTGATTCAGCTATCTCTCTGTAAGCGCAGGCTGTTGCCAGCGCTTTTATTATAATAACAGAGCATAGGTCACAAAGCCTAGCCATTTGCGAAGAAACTGACAGCGACGACACGATTTATTTTCAACTTAAGTGACGAATTCACCAAGTAGTATCTCTTTCAAATTTATCGAAAGTGAACTGAAATATATTTGGAAGATACCTGTTCTGGTGAGTTATTACTTTGTGCTGGAAATCAGAAGTAAATTCCAGAAGAAAAAGTGAAGCCTAAGTTAGAGCTAGGCCCGCCTAGGCTTGTCATATCATAAGGATAGTGTTTGCCGCGCAGAATCGTACTGCCGGAAGGGTATTGTTCCAACCTAGAAAATGGCGCCGATGTTTGTTGAAAGATGCTAACGTTTCCATGCATTTAGTCATTTTTAGGGGGAATCTTGAGAGCTTATTTCATTTCCTTCCGTTTTGGGGGTTTTTGCTGTGAGTATTTTTTACACGATTCAATTAGGCTAGGGTGTCCTAACGGGTAAAATGTTAGTAACACAGACCCTAGGCTAACGTTAGGTCCTCGTAACTGTGTCGGCCATTACTGTTCGCCATATGCAAATCAGCATATCCTAACATAATGTATGTACAGTACGTGTGCGCACTCGTAGACTGTACGTGCTGGTAGGTAGGTTATTGTGTAGCAGACGGTACGTTTTGTTAATCATGGTATTGGTAATATTGACAGTTGGATTGAACTAGTAACTGCCAGCCAGTTGTTTCTTATTGATTTTACACCCTTTTAACTTACATGCATAATGTGATTTTGATTAAATGTGTGTTTTTTCATTGTTGAAGAGAACTTAAAGTTAAACTGGAGTTACAGCCTTAGAACTTAGTGAATTTAGCCATGGGAATATTGTGCTGAAAGTTGTGAGGTCCACACTAGGAACTTAAAACTTCTTTTACCATAGTGCAGTGAACATGAACAACTACTGTAAGTAGGCTGGGCATATTTATTCAGCTTACAAATTAAATGTATTTTGTAGAATTAGTCAATGTGTGATGGACTGATGGTGATACATATTTTGTCTCAACTTTTCAGAGAGTACAGCTACCGTAGGCCTAATAGTACAAGTTCTTTGGAGAACTGTTTTCAACTGAAGCCTGGCTAAAATAAATTGTAGACCTATTGTTTTTTTAGTGAGAACCATGTATGAACTGCAAATAAATTTATAATTGTAATTGTTAGTATGACTTATATTTTGCTTTCCCTGTTTAAAGTGGACATACTGTAACCCTGTGGTTTCAGATGTTCAGTTGAAGCGTTGTCCTTTCTGTATGGCTAGAACTTTTGGGAACTATCTATTATGCAGTTTTGATTATAAGTTGCTGACAGCAATGAATGAAAAAAATTATGCAAGCCTAATTGTACTAGCTCTTTGGAGAATTGATTCTTTCAATTGAAACCTAGTTTAAAATGCTGTTGTTTTTATTTCATGAAGTTTTTCATTTTTCCTTTTAATTTTTTCAATGAGTTCCATCTATGAACTACATATTATACAGTTTTTGTACGGTATTAGGGGCTTTTATTTTGCTTTCCATGTTTAACTGTAAATGGCCCTGTGGTTTCAGATGTTCAGTTGAAGTGTCGTCCTTAATATACTGTGAAGTCTAGTTCTATTGGGAAAGTTATGTGATGTTATTTTGGTTATAAGGTGCTGTTATTTGTTCTTTCTGTGATGTCAGAAATTTACAGTTTGGTAATTTTCCCTACAATTTGCTCCTTATGTTAAATTGTAAGAAGCCATATGCAAATATTGCCCAAAGGAAGGGGGATACTCCCTCCCTTAGACCCCTTTCCCAGGACAGCAGTCTGAAACAAGGTTTACTGGTGCTGTTATATTAGGCTGAATGTTTTTGATACATGATCCAGTTAATAATTATTTCTGTTCCAACTATTTAAACTTTGGTAACTTACTTGTTAATTCTGTACCTAAAAGATTGCAAATGAAGTCATTCTTGTAATGTTTCAGTATATATATACACCCTGAAATGTAAAAAATCACATTTTCAGCAGAATGATTTTCTTTACTGATGTGACAAATGAGTTGCAACCAATTACTGTATTCAGTACAATGCCAAATGGTGATGGATACATCTTGAAGTCGTGTGTGTGTGTGATGCCAAGCTTATGAACTTGATCTCAAGGTGGGAAGCATGAATAGTTCTCATACTTGACACTAAGTTACCTGTACATGCACCACATAATGAAGAAAACATGGTTTTTGATGTCAAAGGTCATCTGAAGTCAACAGAGGTAAAAATATGAACACTTTCATACAAGGGTATCTAGACACCTAGTTTGTAGCTGTTTTATTGAAATGGGGACAGGGTGAAGAAAAATTAACAAAGCAGTATGTTTGCATTCAAGGATTACCGGATATTGAGCCTTGGGAAATATAACTTGGATTAGAACTCTGAAGTATACACTGTTCAGTGACTGCATCACTGTGACAGATCATTTAGTAAATATCATTCAGTCAGTCTTGTATTTCACAGTGTGCCTTTTGTGTATAATTGAGTTTGGTGGGCTTGGTGTACCAATGTCATTGTTGGGATCAAGCTGACACCAGGGCTCAAAATAAGCTTGAAAAAGGGAACAGCCAAAATGACCAAATTGGCTGTTGGTCTATGTTAGTTTATAGGGCATTGACTGAGGAGCACCACAGCCATTGGTAAGGGCCCGACAGCCATGGTGTTCTGTGCTGCCAGTTATTTCGAGCCCTGTGACACTATTTCCAATTTTGGACTGCCCTCAAGCCCTTTGTGTCAGGAATTGAAACACGAATTCCTTATACACTGGAATTATTGTTAACCTTGATCGTGGGAGATCCATTTTTCCCAATCCATTTTTTTTTTTATTCCTTGCCAAAGGTAGGCAAGGAATCTATGCAATGTTGGTGTTGTATATAATGTACATGTGTGTGTGTGTATATGTGACACTTAGATTTGAAGATGCTATCTCAAGATAGCAATGACAGACACTTTTCATAGTTTGTATTTAGATTTGTCATGTGAGGAAGAAGCCTATTGTTTTTGGTGGAGGCCAAAGGTCATTTGAGGTCACCAGAGGTCAAAAACCAAAAATCTTGTAAAAATGTTATCTCAAGATAGCAATGACCGACACTTCATATTTAGTACATAGACTTGTCATGTTGAGACAAAGAAGCCTGTTGTTTTGGTGGAGGTGATAGGTCATGTGAGGTCACTAGAGGTCAAAAACTGAACACCTTGTAAACACGGTATCTCAAGGTAGCAATGACCAGCATTTTTCATAGTTGGTGTATAGATTTGTCATGTCAAGAGGAAGAATGCTGTTGTCTTTGGTGGTGGTCAAAGGTCAAGTAGCCTCCTTAGGTCACCGAAGGTTAATCGGGGAAAACCTTGTCAATGGCTTGTAAACAGGATATCTTAAGATAACAGTGAGGGACATTACATATCTGGTATGTAGCTTTGCCATGTTGAGAGGAAGAACCCTATTGGTTTTGGCGAAGGTCAGAGGTTATCTGGAGTCACCAGAGTTCAAACACTGAAAACTTTGTTAACACAATATCTCAAGGTAGGTCATTCCACAAGGTTGGGGCAAAAAGGGTGACATTTATGTCAAATTATAAATACAGTGTATTTGGTGCAAATCATTGCTTTTTTCTCAGTGAATCATCTTAAGAGAAAGAAACAATGAAGAATTTCTTTATACAACTAATTTATATTACAGAATGTTGATTTCATTTTTCCTCCTTTGTTATACTGTGCTAATATTACCCATGTAACAAAGACACTGTGTCTTACGGACTCCAGTACAAACAGGTTGGCCTGCAGTAGTCATAATCTAACCTGGCACTTGATCAGAAGTAGTAGATTCTTTAGCTCATTCCTCCTGCATATATTTCTGGCAAAAACAGTGCAGAAATGATGTACCAAATCCATTTTTTGTGGGAAGATAACTAGTACCCACGTAACTCCAAGTACCCACGTAACAGGTGGACACCATGAACATATTTGCATGTTAAACGATCTGTGTGCTTCCAATGATTACCAAATCTGCATGGATGTGACTGTTGCATTGACCTTCACATATTAATATTCTTTGTGTAAAGCAATATAGGAAATGTCATCCTAATCTAGGATTTTTATTATACCCACGTCACATGGCCATGTGGACACAGTGTCCAAGTTACATTGGTAATTAGGTTTTTTAAAGTATATAGCTTGACTCTGTGACCTGGATTCTTTGTTTATTATGGTACAGTAGCTTGTTGTCCTTTTGCTATTGGAGTGAGTTTACTGGTAAGGGCATTTCAGGGGGAAGTCATGTGAATTAAAAAATGGTGGGGCCTATTCATACGAAAATTTTCGTGTGAATAAAAGGCATTGGAAACACTATTCAATACAAAAATTTTCGTATGAATAAAGGGCAGTGGAAGCACTATTCATACGAAAATTTTTGTGCAAAAGCTTAAAATTCAACTCTTTTTACAGGAATATGAGTCTGATCTCAGATTGACATTTGGGTGGTTTTTTGAAAACCAGCTAGGCCTAGACCGGTTTCTGTTCTCTCGCTGTATACGATGGAACTTCATCATAAGTAGCTTTTCAAACATAGGCTAGGTTTGTCACACGATTTTTAATGCAGCTATAAGCACATATAGTAAAGTGTCGTACTGTTTCGTCAGACTCTGCTGTAAAACTATTTTACACAAGTATCTTTTAGATTTAATGTCCTCTAATAGGCAAAAAACGGTCTGGAAACAACTGTGGGATTGATGCGAGTTTGCTTTTCAGAATGCCTTGTTCTATGCCTAGGGTCTGAGTCGAGTACGAGTGCGTGTTTCACAGGCACGTGCACCGACCATTTGTACCGTACCGTAATCATACTATCACGTTCACGTCCATGTGCATACCTACGCAGACTGTACATCTGCAGAGCCATTTATATGGCTTTGTATACGCCAGTCGGCTCATGTTTCCTTCGTATGAATTGTGACTACAGATAGACTTATACGAAAATTTTCATATGAATAGTCACAACGTTAAAAAATACCCACATAACATAACTAGGGAAAGTGGACACCATGCGTTACATGGGTATGACCTAATTTCATTCAAACACTGAGAAAGAAGATAGTATCACCTACTGTATGTTCTGCAAATGTCTGGATGATGCAAGGTAAAATTACATCTGTGAAAGGAATGTGAAGAACCTAATTTTGCAACATTTTAGGTCACAAATTTTTCACCAGTTTTTCATGAGACACCAACAAGAAGTAGGGAAAAACACAAAAAATTCATGGGAGTATGTTAATTGCAGTATTATCTACAAAACAAACAGTTAATTTTTGCAGTTCATCCAATACCAAACTTAAATTGATCATGTATTCACACCAGATTTAGTAAGTTATCTTTTCCAGGTTATACACATATTGATTGTGCCTCAACCTCGTGGAATGACCTAGGTAGGAAGTGTGGATAGATTGCATACTTAGTATGTGGATTTGTCATGTTGAGAAGAAGAGGCCTTTCATTTTGGTGGAAGTCAAAGGTCATCTGGGGTCACCAGGGGTCAAACACTGAAAACCTTGCTAACACGATATCTCCAGTTACGAAGCTTGGATTAATTTCATACGTTGTATGTGGATGCTGCCGAGGAAGAATGGTTTGGTTTTGGTGGAGTCAGAGGTCATCTGGGGTCACCAGAGGTCAAAAAGCAAATTTCCCAAGAATTTGCAAGATTGTCATATGGGGTCACTAGAGGTCAAAAAACAAAGATTCCCAAGAATTTGCTAGATTGTCATCAGGGTCACCAGAGTTCAAAAAGCAAAATATCCCAAGAATTCCCAGGATTGCATCTGGGGTCACCAGAGGTCAAAAAGCAAGAACTCCCAAGATTGTCATCGGGGGTTGCCAGAGGTCAAAAAGCAAAATGTCCCAAGAATTTTTAAGATCCAAAATCCATTGGAGGTCTAGTCCCTTTCAAGACACTTTCTTTTTTGTTTTTTGTATATTTGGTGAGGTCCAAAGGTCATGTGAGGTCAGCAGAGGTCATATTGTTAAAACATTGTAAAATGATATAGTCAAGAAAGATAAATTTGAGGGATAAACCTCTGTGCAACAAAGCATCCCAGTTCAGCAAGAAATCACTAAGCCCTTTGGCTTTCTCTTTTTTTTTTTTCTTGATGTGGAGGGGGTGGGGGAGGAATAAATGTGAGATTGTAAGGTTGGTATGAATTTTGTTGTAACAGGGCAGGCCTGTTTATAAATTATCGTAAAGTCAGACACTGTTAATTCAAGTTTTATGTATTATAATGTAGCATTGGCTTAGCCTAGGGCGACACTGTGTTACTAGGCCTAACGTTGGACTTGTTTGTACATGCGTGCAGCAAATCACGTAGGACTAGGCTAATTTAATGTTAGTAACATTGGTACTTGCAATGTGATGCAGTTGGAAGATGGAATACTTAACTTTATTGTTTAGTTGTACGTACTTACAGTAACTTACTAACTAATAATTCGTACCGTTATTACTTTAACGATGCAATAACGTTAACATGTATTATTATGATGCAGACAGATAGGTATGATTATGAGCGCGTGGTACTCAAGTAAATTTACAGTTCCTAACGAAACGATGTATTATGGTGTGCTGCGCATCCAGACGGCCGCTGCACTGTTGTATGTACGGTGCATGCATGCCTAGCCGAGATGCTCCTAGTTTCTACGCTAGCTAGCTGTCTACGTCCTTGACGTCACAATCGTTCCGGGAATCCCCTTATGCATTAGTTCAAACAAGGAGTGCATAGAATTGCACTGTTTTCTGCCCGGTGTAAAGCTATTATTTTTAAAAGTAAGATTCATTGATTAACTGAGGGAGATCGAGAGAGGGTGGAAGGTTTAGCAAGGGTTGGTGTGGTTGCAACTGCAGAAAGTACAGTAAGTGTTGTGTTATAATTAACTGGCCAGATTAGGTAGTAACAAATAAGATTTAATTAAAGCACAATTTAAACATTATATCACTTGGATTATTTTGTCTCTTTCATTGAGTCTCTCAGCCACATGACCTAGAATTCAATCCTGGAGAAAGATCTTCATATCGCTCCAGGAGAAACAAGTTGCCAAATTGAAAAACGCGCGGCGGACCCCTTTTACATTGTGAGACTCACAGAAATTCTGTGTATACCAGGGTTGTTTGATTAAAATCACACTGATTAAAATCAGCGATTAAAATCGCGATTAAAATCAAATGATTTTTTTAAAAAAATCACTGATTTAAATCACCTTTATTATATTTTTAAATTTTTGGATGGAAAAATTGGAATTAAATCAAATACAACCATTGGGATCAACTAATTTTGACAAATTACACACTGTCAGATGATTTTAGCACAAGTTGTACCCCCTGCACAACATTTTTTGTCAACCATACTTACTCCAGGGTGTTTGTTACAACTCCCTGGTTACTCAAATCATACACTTGCTTACTGTATATGAATAAAATATGGCTCTGAAGTTGTACTTGCACCACTTTGATCATCCTTTGAGGAACACTTATCAAGTGAACCTTCATCCTCTTCACCAATCCTTGCATCTCATGGCCACATATGTTGCGTTTAGCACGGCACCCTGTTGCTGTTCTAGATGGAAGTTTTTGGAAATGGAGCCAAATAGCATCATGTCTCCTGCCCGACATGATAATATTCATTGAAAATCCCTACTCTTCTAGAAAGTTAACTGTTGTAACTCAGTTGAAATTAGGGGTAAAAATATACTGGACCTGCTATGCACTATGAAGTATGTGTGTGATACTGAACTGAACTGTAACACTGATGTGTACAATAAACCTCCCTAGATGAGTCTAAACATTGAAAAGAGGGTAACACTTCTAAATTAATCCACTGAGTCAAGTGTAAACAAACATTGTAAGGAATACAAGAACCTAATCCCCAATCAACTTCTGGGTATTATGAATGTATTTCCTGTGTATAGAGGCAGATACCCTGGACCACTAAGCTCTTTGTATACAAACAGGCCCCACAGTGCTTAACAATAGAACTGACACAGCCTTGCATCTTAATACACCACAACAGTCAAATAGTTTGCAGTCCATTTATGGGACAAGGGACAAGGGGAAATATTGGGCTTATGATGACATAAGTCAGTGTAACTGCCAGAACAAAGATTTCAAAAACATTTGCAAACAAATTGTATTGAGGATTTACGGAATTTAAAAAAATAAAAAAAATCTGATTTTAATTAAAAAAATCTGATTTTAATCAAAAAAATCCGATTTTTTTGATTTTTTTAAACAAATCAAAAAAATCAACAACCCTGGTGTATATAGTATATACTTAGCCAGTTTTATACTGGCATCCCGATAAAAAAAATGATTTCTTTTCAAGTTTTCATACTTGGTGAAAGGGATTCACTACATTGGTTAGAAGTTGTATTTCCCTTAGAGGTCAAATGTGGTGGACTCTGAAAATTCCTGCTTGTCTGCCAGGCAACCATTTACTCAGTTTGAATCTTTGATTTTTGGCCTCTACACTTTTTGGACTTGTGTATGACTGCCAGTACATTCACTGGTATTACATGGGTATTTGGCCCCCTCATCCCAAGATGGTAATGTACTGCACTAATATTACTGTACATTTTGGACATTCGTGAAAATGGTAGAAAAATAGAATATCCCTTATACTGTAGTGCAGAATGTAGAATCTTTTAATATTGCCCCCCCCCCTTCCCCCAACAATGATACATAGGGCTTTTTAAATTGTTAGCGTGCAAGGGCTTCATATTGGAGGACTCAAGCAGGGCGCAAACACATACCAGTTGTAGTCAAAAGTATTTTAGAGATACTGTGGCACAAAAGTAGTACTGTACAGTAGTACTGTACTAAGGCCAATGGTGGAAATCAGCAGGGACTTGAGCTAGAGACAGGAGTTAGTGGTTGTGTGGAAAGTGGAGAAAATCCACAGAAATTGAAAGGAAAACATAGAAAACACTTAAAAGTGATAAACAAAAAAAAAATCCATGTGCAAACTCCAAAAAATCTAGAAACTTCAGTAATTTCTCATCATTTTCAAACAAACAATAACATTGCATCATTCAAGTCAGCTCAGCTTGTGATCCAAGACTTCATTAGCCCGCCGAATATGTAATGTACACTCCATGTGTTCTTCATGTTCCATTGTAAGTTATAATACACTGTAACTTAAACTAGGTTATTACTGTAATTACCACACTGAATCTGTACTTAACAAAACGAATACAGACTAAAAATTATAAGATGGAAATCTATGCAAATTTACGTAGAAAAGCAATTAACGAATCTGACATTTACAAACAGTTCATTCCTGTCTGTAAAGACAGACGGTCATCACCCCAAAGTATATTTTTAGTGTGGGGGTATCAAAATTCTCAGTTGGTGACTGCTCTTTGATTGACATTAAAGTTTGAAAATTTGAAAGATGCAGAGTAGCTCACATTCCACACAAGGCATGCAGACAAGTAGACTAAGAGAACAGCTAGCCCGATGGACAAGTAATGAAACACAAATTTGTCAAAGCCTGCTTGTACTTGATATGTGAGTGTATCATACTATGAGGAAGAGCGCATCTGTTATTGAAAGAGGTCAATGGTCAATTTTGGTCACCAGGGGTCATAACATTTACATTAGTGGCTGAAAATGATTCCAAACTGATTATTATCTGACCCACTTATCCTTTATTTCTACAAAATACACTAAAATTTCACGTAGGCCTATATTTACAATACTTAATCCGTCTACTTATCTCTAGTCTTCTGGCAGAGGCACTGGTACCAGGATGATTTTGTCTTCTTGGAAGGCGATGGTTATATCAGCTTTTCAATGATAGTGAAGGCTAGGCTGGTGGTCATGGTACCCCAGCACGACTACGTATAGGCTAGGCTAACTGGTCCACACAGTTTAGTAGCCGGCTACAGCAACAGGCAAACATGTCTGTTGCAGGTACAGCATTCTGGTGGCTTGTGGATCAATCGGATTTAGCTTTGTCTCAGCTATATGTCTGGTTGGTGTAGTCTGTCGCTAGATGGTCGACGGTCTCGTTTTTTTACCCAAGGACTAGTGTTGGGCGCTATTGACTTTTACCGATAACAGAACAAAATTTAGCGCGATAATTCGATATCCACGATAATTTTCAAAAGGACAATTCCCCTTGAAGTTTGCTTCCATGCTCATGCATGTTAGAATATTCAATGATGAACTTTCATCAATTTTTCATCAGTTCAATGTAAAAAAAAGAATGTCTTCAAAAAAAAAAACATTTTGGAGACAGCAATGAGAAGAAATAATGCATTACAAGGCAAATTTTTCATTTTTTTTTCAAGAATTTATTGTCATTTTTGAATTCTTGTTATCGTATCACGATAAAAAGAAATTATCGCGATTACTATAATTTTCAATATATAGCCCAAAACTACCTAGGCCGGGTATGTACATACTGTATGCCAAGCACTGTGTGACAAGAACATTCCATTCGAAGAATGAGGTAGAAGATTTGAGAATATGTCCGAGCAATCAACACAGTTTGCCATGACGTAAAGTTCCTTTTATTCCATAGTATAGTCTAGCCAGTCGTGAAATTTACAGGAACATTTCAGTTAGTGCTAATTGTTAAACTGGGTTGTAGGACCAGAGTTCAAACCTCTGCCAGCGTCGTGACCTTCTGGTTGTCCTTTTAGTGCCTTGCAAAACTCCCCCTCTTGAAAAAGTTTTGCACGTCTAGGAAAAAACTTACAATATTGTACTGTAGTCACATCTGCAATATGTATACATGTTACGTTGCTGCAAGCCAACGTACAGTACAGTATCAATGATACAACATGTCTACATATTTTGAAGTACATGACCGGTCTTATTGACACATGGTGTCAACACCTTTGAAAGCTTGACATCATAATGCAACTAGCATACAGTAGAGCGCAAATTTTCAACACACTTGATAAATTTTAACAACAGAAATTAAATTCTAGACAGTGTGTGTCATAGATAATGTCATCTTGTGGTGGTGGTGTGTGTGTGGGTCTGTTTAGGGCGTGAATCGGGGATACACACAGGAAAAAATACTAGTGAAATGGGAATACGCCGCGAAATGGGGATGTCCCCGTTTCTAGAATGTCTAAAATAATGCAAAGTGGGGTGTCAGGTATGTGCCTACAACTTTACAGATTGATCTGAGGTAATACCCCAATTTCATGTTTTAAGTCCTCATTCATGTGTAAATGTGTGTGTAGTATCACCAGTTTCCTGGTGTGTAAACCTGTAATTGTCCTCGATTCACTAGGAGGAAGAGGAAGTCCCCACTTTGCACATTGTATATCCCCGATCGGCGCCGTAAACGGGTATACAGCCCTGTATGCGTGTACATGTATGTATGTGACATTTTGCTTGTAAACAAGATATCTCATGAAGGGTAACCAGGGGTCAAAATAAGCCTTCAACCTTTTTGGGCCTGCCGGGCCCCTAGCCCATGGAATCTAAGGGCCAAATAAGAAATCAAGGGGCCCAAAACTTACAAATAAAAAAGGACTGATAAAGTGTACGGGTGCTTTTTACGTACATGCTTGGAAACATGTAGTATGGGTATAATTAAGGCAAGTTGAGGCTAAAACTAGCCTGAAACCAGTCTGTCCACACCCTCTTAGACCATGTTGCATGTAGGCTAGCAAGACTCGAAATAACCTGATGGCACCGACGGTGATGGCCGTCAGGCCCTTTCTGATGGCCGTGATGCCCCTCAGTAAATGTCCATTGAAATTTAACGTAGACCGACGGCCATTTAGCTCATTTTGGCCGTGCCCTTCTTCAAGCTTTTTTCAAGCCCTGGGCTAGTGTACATTTTCAAAATTTTCTCGTAACTCCAAAAGTTATTGCCCGGTAAAATGAAGGGCACTGTTCAATTCGCGCCAACTGTCTTTGTCAGTTGATCTTTTGAGGCTCTGCCTACATTACTCATGACTGACATCGGTGTATGTCTGCGTGAGTGATCTCCTGTGTTGTGGCAAAGCAGACTGTTAATGAGCGATGTGAACTGATTTCAAAAATAATGTGTTTTTCGCAGAGTTTCAGTGACTGTTACCGTAGTATAGGAATACACAGGCTGTGCAAGATATAAGATCGTTGAGTTGTGGATGGAGAGGTTCACGTGCAGACTGTACAATTAGACTTGAAATATTTAGGAGCCAACCGGGCCCCTTTCCCTGCAGCATGTGGATGGCCCCTATTTAATAGGTGATTGCTGTTATTTCTGGTGGAGTTGAAAGGTCATATATGAAGTCAGCAGTGGTCAAAGAGTAAAATCTTCAAAATTGCTCGAAAACATGGTATCGAAAATTCCTAAGGTACACATAGTTAAGCATAGGGGATTCCATACTTTGCATGTGTCCTGTATACTCAGTATTAAGTAGATGAGCCTTACTGTGTATGAAGGAGGTCAAACTTCATTTGGGGTCATGAGCGGTCAAAAGATTAGAATCTTGTAAACATGATATCGCAAGAAGGGAAACTCTTTCTAATGTCATATACTGTATGGCAGGGAAGTGCCCCACATTAAGTACAGTACAGGTAGTTGATCTTTGTAAGTTGAAATGGAGGGCAGAGATCATTTGATGTAACTAGTGGTCAAACTGTGAGAACATTGTAAACATGAGAATCTCATGGAAGAAAACTATGAATTTTATACTTGGCATTTACTCTAAGTGCCTCATATTGCATTCATAACCACTAGGGTCCTTGGTATAGGTAAAGCTCATGAGGTTCCCAGTGATCAAACTGTGAAAACTTGGTACTGTACAGTGATACCCTAATCTAGGAAAAATGTATTACCCTCATACTTTGCATATGGATTGCCATATTGGGCTATGGGTGATAGTATCTTTATCATTTATGTATGGTGGGGTTGAGGTCACCAGAAGTTAATGTGTGAAAAGTTTTAAAAATGATTTGATCCTTACCCATGGAATTTCAGCTTTTGATTTGTAACTTAGAGCACAGTAAATTCACAATGAAACTGTGTCAACATGAAACCATAGTACTAAAATTAAATCCAAGGCCGCTGACAGAGGGAATGAATGTCCCAGGGCCCGGAGCAATTGGTCATAATTAATATATTATATCGTATCGAATTATTTCCTCGTGAACACCACACTTACTTTGGTGAGAGGGGGGCATGCATTGAAATTTCGTACCGGGGCCCGGGTCAGCTGTGGGCAGTGGAATCACTAAGCATTTTGGCTTTCTGGTTTATGTTTTCTATAATCTACATTTCAACCATTAACCCATTTTCTGATACTGTAATTTGATGCTTCCTTTTCTGTTATATTTTTATTCTATGATCTGAGAAGGGGGCAGGTCAGGCAGTGTAGCAAAGAGCCAAGTATTCCATGACTCCTTCCCCTCCCCCCTCCCCTTCCTTTCACTGGCTTTTGCACAGCATTGCAGCAACCTTTTTGTTACTGTGGATGAAAATTTGTTAGGTCAGAATTACAGTAGGCAATACTGTTCTATACAGTACAGTAGATGTGCAATTCCAACAACCTCATCACTTGAAGTATCTTATTTACAGAAGGCAATGAACCTATCCTATGATTTATTGTACAAAAACAAAAGATTTGTAACAAGAAATTCAGAATTTTCCAAGGCTAAAGTCACCTTGAGAAAGCAAAGAAAAATGTCACAATACAACAGATGGCCCACATTTCATGAAAATGTCAATTTTCATGTGGTAACAAGCTAGCTTGTAGTGGGTAGAACTGTAATAGGAGAGCTGTGATTGCATATTATACAAATAATGAATGTTTATGAGTGCGATAGTATGAATTATTTCATGAGTTGAAAGATGGAACGTTCTATTCAACGAGGCGAAGCTGAGTTGAATAGAACGTTAAATCTTTCAACGAATGAAATTATTCATACTATCGCACGAATGAAAAACATTATTTGCTTTATATAACACCTTATAACTAATCTAACGTTACCTTTAGGCCAAGTAAAAAAATATATGTTTCCCGTCAGGTTTTTGCAAAAAAAGGAGGAGGCGGGGCTTTTTTCTTTTTTATTTTCTTTTTTTTCCAAGATGGCTGAAACAGACTTTCCCGCAATCCAAATTACATCATTTTAAAAGATATGTACAAATATAACTCGTTGACACACAAAAGTGATTGTATAACTTGTTTTATTTTGTTTATACCAGTGTAGTGATTGTAAAACTTTGTTTTATTTTGTTTATACCAGTGTAGAAGAACTTCTTTAACACCCTTGGAATTCAACGTATACTTCCAGTATACCCTTATACTTGTCTTGTAGTGCATGGTTCCCTTGAGTGAGTTTTACATAAAAATTTGTTTCACACCCAAAGAAAAAATAACTTTTAAATGAAACTTTTGAAGTTTAAAACAAGAACTTGTCTAAATGTACAACAGTCCTTGGATAAAAAAGACCCAATGAGGCTTAAGCGAACCATCACCAGAGGGAAACTTGTATTAAGGAAGTTTTGAAAAAAAAAACAGGGGGCCAACCCTTTAGAGAGTAGCAAGTGATCACTCAGTAACTACAAGTCACATTGCTACGTTGAAGCATTTCATCGCACGACAGTGTTGGCGATGAAACGTTCACAGAGCGCTACGAGCGTACGTACAGTAGTACTAGTATAGGCTGCGGAGCTAGCACATTGGACGTAGGTTGAAAGAAGTAATCGGCAAGACCTTACGAGTGTTCGCAAGTATTATTTTCGGTAGATTTATTCGAAATTTTCTTTTTTTCTCGCATTTTATCAGTAGATAAAAAATAAAAAAATATTTCATGCGGCGCCGAAAAAGGAAGCGGGTGGGGACGCGAAACATATATATTTTTTTACTTGGCCTTATCTAGTCGGTTAAAGTTGTGTTTTGGCGTTTGTCTGTGTTGTAGCTCCATGTTTGTCCTTTGCTAGCTACGCGTCTACTACGTACTGTATGTAATGTGCGATCCCCAAAGCTGCGTTGATTTTTTGAGTTGCGGCATAGTTTGTATGTACGCGCATTGATTGTGACGTCACAGCCGTATGTTATACTAGATTATTGCACAACCGTGTGTTATACTAGACTATTGCACGATGGATAACACACGACCGTGATGATAGTGCCGAATCACCCATGGCATGTGACCACCAATCCTCCAATCAAATGTAGAGAAATTAATAAGGTGTTATTTTAAATCAACTAGCCTATAATCAACCGAACAATCAGTTCATAGAACTGAACAGTATGACAAGGCCACAGTCCACTCCTGTTTTTCCAACAACATGATGCATGTTTGGCAAGGAGCTGGCATAGGATACCCACAGGGAAGCTCCTTTATACCCCTAGGGGAACACATGTATGATGTACCTCAGGTTGAAAAACAAAAGATCCTTGAAGAAGATGAACCCTATTGTTTTCATTGGACATGAAAGGTGGTCATCAATCACCAGAGGGTCACTGACTGAAAATTTTTTTTCACGATATCTCAAGGTAGAAAAACTTGATTCTAACATACCTGGCATGTTATACACAGGACTTTAGCCAGGATTTTAAAGTAGGGCATCTCACTTGTTACTTATTCACCAGGCACTACCCATCTGGCACAGTAGATAGGGCGAAGCGCAAAGCCCCTACAGGTGGGGTCCAGGGGAAGATGGCTTTTTCACATAATTGGGGTCAAAATCATGCTCACACAGCAGTAAAATCACCTAAGCCTCCTTAAATTTTTTAGGCCCATCCAACAATCAAAAAATGACGTCTTGCTCAAAATTGGCCGTCTCTTATTCTAATTTAGCTGTCTCAAAGATGGTGAGATGCATCGCTGGCTAAATCCATGCATATGTGTTACGTTAAATAGATGAATAGGCTTGGGCAGGTTACCAAACTCTACTTCATTGTCATGAGTCTTGGCAGGGAGTCAAATAAAAACTCCATTTTCCCTGGAATTGTAACTCCAGGTTTTTCCAGTAATCTAAAAAATATGCACAAAATTGTATTTTTGTACAGTTGTTTGCTGTACATGTGTGTTATTTTGCAGATTTTAATGAAGAGTTACTGTACATTTGTGGCTCCTTTGATCTTATTATGTAATCATTACTGTAGTAGTGTTTTCTTCTGTGTGTATCAACAATTCTCTGACATTGGCAGTTCAGCACCTTGGGGGTTTGGCAGTATACTGGTACTGTAGGTGCATTACCATTACCCAAACATGACAAAATTGCTAGTATTTCTTTTGATTAATTTTGTTTTGTATTTCTTTTTTCTTTTTATTCCAAACAATAACAGACAATTGTGCAACCTTTTCTTTATGATGTTCATGAGTGAATCAGTTTGATCACCTGTGAAACTGCCTGTACTTCGGATTTCCTTTTAAGTAAACAAATGCAAAATTGCCCCAAGTTTACGTGCAATTGCCACACAAATAGCACACCCTACAATTTAGCAATTTTGGTGAGAAAACCTCATGTTCCGGTTGTGCAATGAATGCTAGTTCTGTGCTGTCCTTTCCCGACCCTGTGTGTTGGAAGGATTTCAATTTTTGGATGTTCAATACATTATAACATTTATGATTGTTTATGGCAGAGGTCAAAGGTTATTGAGGTTATGGGAGGTGAGACAAAGAAATGCTTTGAAGTTGCGTGTAAACGCCACAGCTCAAGATACAAATGATGGGTACCTTTTATACTAGATGTAGGTTTGACATATTGAAACGAAGAATTCTACTTTTGTGTGAGGTCACCAGAGGTCCAAAACTGAAAACCTCGTAAATTGTATTCCTTAAGATAGGAACTATGCATAGTTCTCATAATTAGCATGCGGATGCATTATTGTCAGTAGATGAACAAACCCTATTGTGTTTGATAGAGGTCAATAGTTATCTGAGGTCATTGGAGATCAAGAAGTAAAAACCTTGTAAACTAAACATGATCTTTTGAAGGATAACAATGTGCAGCTTATACAGTACTTGGCATAAGGGTACAGTACCTCCATGTTGGGTAAAAGAAGTGCATTGCCTTTGTGGAGGTCAAAGGTCCTTTTAGGTCACCAGAGGTCAAATTGTGTAAACTTCAGTGGCATTTCATGAAGGGTAACCTTGATAGATCTTACAGTTGGATTCTCATTTGTCAGGGTATTGGGGGTATACTATACCATCAAAATCAGTACATGTATGCTGATGACATCCGTTGCACTTCCTGGTCTGAAGCGCCCTTGTGTGGGCTAGTTAAAAATAGCTGACAGTGCGTGCTTTTGTTGAGGCTGCTCAACATGGTTGAAGCCATTTAACATTAGTTCTTGCTCTCATTATTACCTGTACAGCAGCTCAGCTTTTTGAGCTATTGTCATGGCAATGCATTTGTTTATCTGTCCATCAACATTGGTTTTAAAAAGACTGCTGTCTGCAGGTTCTTGGACCATTCCTTGTCATTGGAAAGGTTATAACACATATTAAGGGCTTGATAATTATGGTAACAGGAAGTAGGTCAAAGATCATTTGGGGTTGTGAGAGGTCAGAGTGAAATCACGCAAAAGCCTTCAACTCCCAGTGTTTATGTCAGAATCTTTTCAAGTTTGACAAGAGTGTTCAGTAAATGATGGGTCATCAAAGTTGTACTTTTGAAGTTTGTCAAAGTTACTTGGGGTCAAAGAGAGGTCAGACATAAGGAGGTCAAACAGTGAAATCAGACAAAAGGCTTTAACAACTACAGTAGGGGTCGTGTCTGAATTTCATCAAATTAAGCAAGTGTTCAGTAAATGATGGGTCATGACAGCCATACTTTTGAAGTTGGTCAAAGGTCATTTGGGGGTCATACAGAGGTCACAGTGAAATCACGTGAAAGTCTTCAACTCCTAGGGTTATCTGAAATTTTATTTAAGGTGGCCAGAGTAGTCATTAGATGAGGGATCATCAAAGTTGTACTTTTGAAGTAGGCCAATGGCCATTTGGTCATAAAATGGTTGAAAATGAAATCCTGCAGTAGCCACTTTTAGAGGTTGTGTGTGAACCTTATCAAAGTTGGTAAGAGTATCCAGTAGATGATGAATAATCAAAGTTGTACTTTTGAAGGTCAAAGGTCATTTGGGGTCAAAGATAGGTCACACAGTAGAATCAAGCAAAAGCCTTTAAATACTAGGGGTTGTGTTGGAATCTTATCAAAATTGGCCGAAGCATTGAGTGGATAATGAGTCATCATAGGTGTACTTTGTGTTGATGTTAAATGCCATTTGGGGTCACAAAGGGTCATGTGGTGAAATCCATGTCAATGCTTTTCCTTAAGAGTTTCAGTTTTGTATGATACATTTTGCCATAGGAATCATTTAGTGACGATCCTGACAGATTAGGATATAAATAGCACTTCATTGTGTCAGCAGAATTACAGTACTTACCTACAGTATTGTGCGCACAAACATTAAAAAAATTGTGACAAGCTGGGCAACTCTGATATGCCACTTCTGTGACCATGTATCTATAGCACTGAAGGAGCCAGATCATGACTGTCCATGACTGCCAAACATTCGGGCACAAATATCAAAATCCCTAGAGGAAGATATGTTTTATGGCCAAACATTGAAAAGTAAGCTCTAGAGACATCAGATAATCATCGATCAACACAAAATTTTCGTGGTAAAATTTACATAACACGTTACACATCCTCCCCAAATTTCAGATCCATAGCTTACAAAATGGCTAAGAAAACGCAATTCAAAGACAAAATCTCTGAAAGCCTCACCAAAAACCGCTGTGGCGATCGCATTACTTCGACTAGAAGTCTTCTAGTTGAAGTAAAAACGTAATATTGGTGGCTAATTTCAGTTGAAAGTTGCATAGTACAATTTGAGAAAAACAATGACCACCATCGTGGATACCTTCAGTCCTTAATGAGGTCAAAGGTCACATATCCAAGGTCATAGGTGATGTAAAGTTAACTGATAAAATAGTCTGAAATTGAAGATGACTGAGTGTGGATTGATGCTGAAGGTTGAAAGTAACCATGTTCTAGCTCCTAGTTGTATGTGATTGCAGCAAACATGGGCAACAGTGGTAAAATTTCTACCAACATTTACCGAGCATCTCTATACTGTCACTCTAGCCTTTGCATGACAGCAGTTTGCTGTTATTTTGTTGGTTTTATATAGCCCTGAACTTCTTTTTCTTTGTACTGTAGCATTACTGTATGTTGAATATTTTTTCTTTTTGCCTTCACAGGTACAAAGCAGACAGATTAACTGTAGTGCAGCATTTTGGCAGCCTCAGGAATTTGGGCTGTTTGATTATGGTTCAGTGTGATCAAGGGGAGAAAAAGAACCTATGAACCCATACTAGAAGGAATGGAAGAACAGAAAGCCATGGAACAGACAAACTCAGGTTCTGATGCCCCACAGTTTTATGAGGTGGTGGTGATGGACAGCAAACAACAGGATGTGTTGGACACCTCGTCAGATGGTATCACTGTCACCCTAAAGGACAGTACCACAGATGAAGACCTGCCAGTGAGCGTATCCACCAGGGAAGGTATATTGGTACCACAAAATGTGGTAAGTCAGGGAGAAATACAAATTGCTGAACTCCAGACCACAGAAGCCAGAGAGGTTGCCGTGGTGTATACATCATCAAACGATGTTCCACATATCCAATATGTTACCCAAACAGCACCCTCAGTGACAAACATTGGAGAGACTTTGCCTCACAAAATTGTTGTTCAGGGAGAGGAGGGAAAGCAACAAATTGTGATAAGTGAAGTACAGACCCTCCCTCAGGATATTCAGGCAACTATTCTTAATACTATTGAAGAAATGAAGACAAACAAAATGGATGACAATGTACAAGAGGTCCCTGATACTGTGGAGATCACAGAAGAAGATCCCATGTCCAGGATTGTATCTCACAAGGCTGTAGTACATAGTGAGTCAAATATAAGTAGTGTAAGTGGCATCACCACATGTGCCAGGAACGATCAACCATTAGACGACATGGTACCCCCACAGATCTTAGCAACAGAAGATGAAAATACTGGCCCGGATGACATACCGATGGATACCAATGATGGACAGCTCATAACCCAAACAGTGACATCTAGTGTGGATGGTGTGGATGAGGATGGTTTGACACAAAGTGCATCCCTTCCACAGGAAAATACCAACTTGCCATCTTCTGAGGAAGACAAGGTAATTGATGGCACTAGTCTCATTGAAGAATCTGTTAGTGAGGACAAGGCTGAAGACCAACAGAAGGAAACTGATGAAGTCAATATGGCCAAATTTGCTCCATTGATTTTAGCACCATCTAAATCAAAGAGCAGCCCCTCTATTTCCACTAGTGTACCCATGGACAAGCCAAGAATTGTAAGCATTTCACATGGTACTGCAGGTTCTGCAAGTAACGGACAGATGGATGTACCCAACTTCATGGATGGTACCGATGGTGATGACATCAGTAACCAGGAAGGTTTATCTTTGGTTCAGGGAGGTGCTGCCATTCTGACTTCAGTTGATGATGTGGCGGTATCCGAGGGGTATGTCATTTCTCCATCAGTGTCATCTGCCAGGACTGAAGGGTGTGGTAAAACCCAAAGTAATATTGATAACAACTTAAAAGATTCTTCAGAGTTTTTTCTTGAGGGTTCAGAGTCAAAGGAACCAAAAAGTGATGCTAAAAAATCTGACGGTGCATCAACTGGTAAGTCAACTCCTGATGGGAAGTCTAAAGGAAAGAAGGGTAAGAATGAGATGCTGCATGGCATGCAGTTGTTGAGTGAATGTGCAATGCGTCTAGAAAATCAAGATGGAGGACCAGAGGAGGAGGGAGATGCAGATGGTACCAGTAAAGAAGTTGAAGTTGAGGCCCAGCCAGAAGAAAAAGAGGAAGAAGAAAAGCAGGATGAGGTAAATGTGGAAGAGATCACTGAGGAGGAGGCTGTTGGTGATGTTACGGTGGAAATAAAAAATGAACCAGAGGAGTCCTCAGAAGTGACAGAAATTGACAAAGCCCAGCTGCAGGAAGTAGAGTTGCAAATCCAACCAGTCTCTACTGAAGCCAATGACTTTGTGACAGAGCCCATATTAGAGAATACTAGTCAGGTCCAGAGTACCACAGAGGTGGTTGTCACTACCCAGGGGCAAGTCCTTAAGGCTGTGTCAGGCTCCAACATTGTGTCCGTTCCAATTGAAATAGGTAACAACCAAGAGGTGGTGATGGATTCCCAACAGATTAGTGAGGAACTTATTCCTATGGTTCAAGAGGAAGTCATACTGGAGATTGTTGAAGGAGATCAGATTGTTGTGAATAACTCTGGGGTTCATACTGGAGCTCTAGTAAATGATTTGTATGGAGGACAGACCATTGGTGGGGACAAAACATATCTACCAGTCCAAGGACTGGCCCCCTCATTGATGCAGCAGGGTAATCTGCCCTCCAGTCATCGTATCCAAACATACTCACAAGAACTGAAATCAGAAAAGAAACGTTCAAGGAAACGCGCCACAAAGCATAAGAATGATGATACACCACAAAGAAGCAGAAAAAGAGCTAAAACTACCAGTGTTCCTTCGTCTTCCGGTGAGAGTAGTCGTCAGAAATACCAATGCCATGTTTGTCAAAAGCTGTTTGAAAAAATGAAGGAATTGAGGGACCATCTTTTAGTTCACTACAATACAAAAGGTTATGTTTGCGACTTCTGCAACAAGACATTTTCCTCAAGTAGTCATCTCAGGAGACACGTTATGATTCATACGGGAGAGCGCCCCCACAAATGTGACTTTTGTGGTGAAGGATTTATTCAGGCTGTGCAATTGAGAGTACATAAACACCGTCACGGTCATGGACCTCCTCCACCATTGTCAAGGGCTCCCCCTAGGAGTAAAAAGAAAGGGAAGAAACACAAACCAACCAAAACTGACAAAGGGCAGAAATACCAGTGTCCGGTATGTAAAGTGAAGCATAAGAGCAAGAAGAAAATCAAGACACATATGAAGACTCACAGTAACATGAAAACCTTTAAATGTAAAGACTGTAATGAGGTGTTCCGCAACAAGAACCAGTTAACCATTCATGAAGGGCGCCACAAGGGAAAACCCGAACTCCAGTGCTCATACTGTGGCAAAGTGTTTGACACGTCAAGTCACATGAAGCGTCATGAAAGAATTCATACTGGTGAAAAGCCATATAAATGTCAATTTTGTGATAAATCATTCATCCAAGGTGTGCAGCTCCGACTCCACGAACGTATCCATACTGGAGAGCGCCCCCATGTTTGTACATATTGTGGCAAAGCCTTTGCCAGAACTCAGTACCTGAAAAGACACTCGTGCATACACACAGGAGAAAAGCCACTGCAGTGTCGTTTCTGTCCTGAACGTTTTATTCAACCTGTCCAAAGACAGCAGCATGAAAAGAAGTTACACAAGAAAAAACTGAAGAAGTTGCTAGCCCAAAAGCAAAAGCCTGGACAGCCGCCAATCAAACTTGTTCTCAGATTGAAAAAGAAAAAGGGAAGGAAAGGTCAAGAGGTCACTGACTCAGATGACAGTGATTCAGACTCCAGTTCAAGTGTTACCAATGACTCCAACTAGACTGACTCATATACAACTGTCTTTGAAGACTGCAGTCAGGTAAAGTTGTGTATTTTTTATCCAACTTTTAAAATTCATGAAAAACTTTAGAACTTGGTTTCATATTTTACTGGCAGTTTAAATATAAAGTTATTCGCAAACCTTACTTTCAGGAAAGAACTGTATACTGCTTAAGAGTTTACAGTATGATGCCATGAAAAAATTAAGCAAAGATACTCCCTTCCTTTAAACAGGCTAGTCAATCCCTGTTCCTTCGTCATTGCAGTAATCCACAGTTGAAGGTGGCTAAGTTTTCAGGGGTCCATAATTGAACTGTAATTGTGTCTTCATAAAGGTGAAGTAAATTGTACTTCCCTTTCTTTAGGTTTAGGTCCATGACTTCTGGGAAATCCAAATTCGTTGTATGTATTTGCCTTGTGTAAATTTTAACCAGAGAATCACAACAAGTCTTACTGTAGCTATGTTTAATAAGAAAGGGTGGAAATAGTGTTCTGTAAAACCTTATTCCTCCTTCAAAATAAGATTCAAGTCGAACTCTCCCTGCAATTAAATCATCACATTCACATGATCATATGTCTAATGCAAACATTGCAACATCATGTAATGTCATTAGCATAAGCTGGCAATACCATGCAATATTGGTATCTTGCAAGGTATTGCAATATCATGATTTTGCAATGTCTTGAATCATACAATATAAATATTGTGCAATATAATGCAACATATCTTCCCTTAATTTTTCTCATCAGAGATGCAGATAGTCTTAGATTCTTCAAAGTTGTTCTTCAACAAATCAGTTTTTTGATGGGTAACACCTCCAAGGTGTCTCAGCAAACAGTAAGGATCATCTTCCTCTGTGACAAGATTTGAGTTTTTACCACCCGAAGAATCTCATGGTGAGGTGAATGGGCAAGATTTTGTGTGAAACATTCCAGCAAAGTAAAGTAGACGTGGTGTTTGATTAAAAATGAATTCACTTTTGTAAAAATTATTTATTTTATTGTGTGGTTAAGTATTGGCTTGTACTATATTATAAAAAGTTTGTAAAAAAGAAACAAAAACTTATGATGCCAACAACACTCACAAATTCACTTTTGAGAATTTGCATGGTGTGTATGCTTTGTTTGTAGAATGTATAGTTGTTGGACTTAATGGTCTTCAAGACTTGTATTGTGTAGCTCTTTATAAAATCTTGTAAATTCAAGGCTTATTGTTTAGAATTATGAAGAAGGTCATTCTTTACTTTCTGGATAAATGAAGATGGTCTTTTACCCAAAATAATGGATGGTGGTGTTTCAGTGGGAACAGGGCATCAAAACATTTCTGACAAGCTCACTCAACACAAAATAATGCATAATGCATGTAGGCCAGGGTGGGCTATTAGTGTAAGTTACTCTTGAAAATCCACTCTTAAAATTATGGGGAAACTGTCAGAAATTAATAGTGTCAATGAAGATTAAACTGCTGTTATATTAAGAGAAGAAAATGTTGGGGTAAGTGATCACTTTTCTACACCAAGATTGCTTACTGTATCCTTAGTGGCTTACTCTCTGTGTTCCATCTCTGTTTTGTGTATCACTTGCAAAAATAGAGAAGGGTGGAAGCTCATTTTGGTCATAAAGGGGGAAAATGATGAAAGCATTCTGATGAATTTGCACATATTACTCATGTGCAGGGGCTAAAGCCCCATAGCCCCCACTCCTGTCTCTGTGGTCCCTGTTAGGTGAACTTGAAAGCAGGCAAGACAGATGTAATCTCCTCACATTGGTGAACAATGTTTTATTTTCATCAATTTTTGAAACAAGTTTTTTACCTTTAAATTGAAAGGGACACCAGTTCACATGTGTCCTATGAAAAGTTTGTAACATTCCAGAATCTGAATGTCTCTTGTGTACTAACATTACAAAAAGGTAGGGTTGTGGATGAGAAAATAGAGTTGTCATTTGAAAAAAAAAAAATACAGAAGACTTGATCAACTTGAATCTATGATATAACCCCTGCTTAGTGGTAGTTTACTAAGGTTAAAAATGTCATGACTGCATCCGCTAATACCTTTCAAGAGAGCCATCCATTGTAACTGAATGCAAATTTTAACAGAGTGCATTCATTAAGTTTCTCTATAGCTTATCAAAAGTAAAGTTGAGCTTAACCCTTCCTTTAACATGTTATCTATGTTTTAAATGTTCTTCATTGCTGAAAAGAAATTACTTAACTCCTCTTCGAAGAAAAAAACTTTGACAAAGACAAAAGACAGCCCCTATTATGTGTAACTGTTTAGTGATGTGGTTAGAGCCATTAGGGGATAAACCTCTGTGACAGAAGGTGGTATGGGAGACTTAACATAGAAGATCACTAAAACATTTTGAAATTATATTGGGATGAGAATTGTTTGTATGCCTTCACTGATTCACTTAGAAGGTCAATATTTCACCATTGATCTCTGTACATTGTTTTTGTTAATAAATTTATCTCCCAACCCATTTATATTGTCTCTTTAGGGAAGTTTTCCCTGCTTCAGATTTTATTTCAAATTTTTTCAAGAAGTGTGTTATTTTATAAGGCTTATTTATATGTCCTTCCCAGAGTACTTAACTTATTCTTTATATTTCATAATTATAGAATGCAGTAAGGAAGAAGCACAGATGTAATCATTGGGCAAAAAGAATACCCACAACTGTGAGAATACTTTTTTTCCACAAGGGCAACATGAATGCTGACTACCTCTCTAAGAATGTATACATGAAAGTTGCAACCTTTGCAGCTAATTTTCTTCTTCCAAAATCATCTATTTATGGTGTGAAATGTAACATTTAGCCTGAGAGGTGTTCTTTTTGTTATTTTAAAAGTATTTTATGCCAGTAGTTCACCTATCATCAGACAACCTTGGAATGATTACTCCAAGCTTGTAACTGTTTTAATTGTCTACTGGGCTAAAAAATTTGTGTAAGTTTGAAAATGTTGAAAATTTTATGTCTATAGTATCTGGCGATGCCACACTTACTGTGAAATGCTTTTCATGGTGAAGTCACAGTATACATGTGAAGAACATCTCCACAACATTCAGAAGAAAAGCATGTAACAATTTTTACCTCCTAGGACTTTTATTGTAATTAAGGCAAGTTCTTAATAAGACTTGCAAATTCATCTGCCTCCTAACCAGCCAGTGGTTAAGCAACGTCTTTGATTAAAACAGAATGAGCTAACCTGAAAAGTTTTCCATGTGGAGGAGTGTTATATGAAATTGATAAAACTGTTTTTCCCTTTATGAGATTCATGTATATGGTGACATACTGTTCCCTTCCTTGTTATTTCATTTGGGAGGGCAGGGACGGCAGGCATTGCAATAATGAAGAGGGGGGGGGGTAGATATTGGGACATCTTTTCCCTCTGAAATGAACTCATGATAGCTTCACTTTTGTATTGATCTGCAAAATGATTTACACTGTGTCTTGGTAAGATTTTCACTGTTCTTGCTCATTTTTAAAAGTTTTTAACTTAAAACATCATAAAATAATGTGTTTACACATTCTAAGCATGAGAATAATTTTTCCCTGTCATTTCCTGTTACGTCTAGTTGAAATGCATTTTTGATGTCATCCCCAATTTTACTCAAGACTTTCATCGGCAGACATTCTCACGGTGCATTGCAGCCTTTATATTGTTTTGTATTCTTTTCTTTGTTTTTATTATCAGTGATTGTAAATTATTTTTGTCTAGCAGTTACCACCCTGGGATGTTTTTTGTTATATAGTTTTTCGTAATTGGTAGATTAGCTACAGTGTATTGCTGTACTTAAATTGCTCTTGAAGACACTTAAACAACTTAAGCAGTCAAGTTGCCTCCTGACCTACAATTGTGAGTAGAACTGTGAGTCTCTGGAGCCTGGGATAGAAATGGGAATGTGGGGTAGTGATGAAGGGGTACCCAGATAAAGATTTTTTGATAGGAAGAGGGGTTGGAGTCTGAGGATTTAAGGCCTTTGATACTCTGTCCTTGATATCAATAAGTTGCTGGTTGCTTAGATCATGATTAGGTTAACATTTAACATAAATCTGAAACAGTTTAAGAACAAATGGTTTTATTGGTACATGTACGTTCATGTCAAACTACAAGCAGATAATTGATAGCAGTGATATTTAATATATCTGTTCGTAGGTGGCCATTGTGTTCATATTTCAAAGTTGTTTTCACCTCATTTAAAGTTTTGGCAATTTTTATCATCCATTTAGAAACTGTTTAGCTACATTGGAAACTTGTTGAAACTGTTGAGGTTGCATTGTACATTATGTTATGCATTACTAGTTAGTGTTAACACATGCTTAGAATTGAGTTTAAAGTGTTTACATGCATCTCCCATGTTATCGTGATTTCACAGCTTGGCGATTGTCAGCGAGAGGTGTGAAAAATTTCTTTGCATATGGTGCAGCTGTAAGGGTCTCATAGTGAGGACATGATTAAATGTTTCTAAGAATGCTCTCCCCCTCCCCAACCTCCAGCTTTGTGGCTATGGGCTCAATCAAATCACTTGTGCAAACTATTTACAGGTATGGAAATCAGGAGATGGTGTAAGAAGGGCAGGGATTGACCTGTGGATGAGAAGGGAGGTGGGGTGGGCCTTGGTATTACCATGTGGCATCTTCACAGTGTCAATTACTTCACTTAAGTTATTTCTACTGCTATATAATTCAGACCACATGTGAGTGCAATATAAGGTTGATTTTGGAATGTGGATGTGGATGTGGATTTTTTTTTTTTTTTTTGTACATAATTGGAGACAAATGAAAAGTTGACTATCATGTCAAAGTTGCTGTGGCTTATGGTAAAGATTCTTGTCACAACAGAATGTAAAAGTAACATTTTTTTTTAAAGAAAGTATGCAGTTTGATTTGTAGCCATGTTTGAATTATATCCCATGGGCAAAAAAATAAATCCATTAAAGCTTGTGTTACACCATGGAGTAAATACCCTTTGGAAGGGTATAAGCTCCATGGTTATACCTAAAATTAGTTTCGTGAATACCTTCTGGTGAATTTGTTTTATTAGTAATGAAAAATGAAAATTTATGCCTGTATAAAAATGTATGGATGCATATGCCTCTCATACAGTTTGATGATTCTTACAACAAGTAAGCCACATTAGAGAAATATTTGGAACTTATCACCATAGTCTACTTGTGAAGAATACATTAGTGCAGTGTCACTCATCCCAAGAAAACTTCACCAACCAACCCATATTAGGCTCATACATAGCTCCAGCCAGCTTGATGTACCACTGGGATCATTTGCTGGACCACTAGTTGTGTTAAACATGGCTGAAGTAGGTATGCTCTGTGTGATAACTTTGAACACTTGTGACTGTTTACTAGAGTAGATAACAGGCTTGAAGTAAGTACAAAACTTGTACTCACTCTTTACATTTATACCTGTGCTCATCCTTGCAACTATATCTTTGTATTTGTAGTGCAGTACTGGTGGACTTTAAATTACTATGCATTACTCCTAACAAGAATATGTGTACTCAGACTTTTAGGGTGATAACAATGTCCTGATTATGAGTACAAGTGAAGTATCTCTGGCTGTTAGTGTGAGTACAAGTGTATTATCTCTGGCTGTGAGTATGAATACAAGTGTAGTGTCTCTGGCTGTGAGTATGAATACAAGTGTAGTGTCTCTGGCAGTGAGTATGAGTACAAGTGTATAATCTCTGGCAGTGAGTATGAGTACAAGTGTAGTGTCTCTGGTGGTGAGTACAAGTGAAGCATGTTTGGTCATAAGTTTATACTCTTTGGTTGTTGCTAAAAGTGCCAGTACAGTATCTCTAGTTTTGAGTATCAATACAAGTTTAGAGTCCCTGGCTGTGAATATGAGGATGAGCACTTATTCTGTTTTCATTAGTTTAAGCATAGTTTGCAATACCATATCAGTGCTAATCTTTCAAAATCTGTGAGTACAAGTTGGAGTACAAATCCATTCTCAGGAGTACAAGGACTTGTAAATGTCTCACTTAAGGGAAAAGTACAAAAAGGCCTGTAAATACAACAAATCTGTTTGCATGACTTGTTCTCACACCAGAGGTTTATTCCTTGTTACTATACCCATGGCTTTGTACTCTAACATATTCCGATTAATAGTTCTTGTGTGGGTAAATACAAATTGCTAGCAAATTAGGGTTTAGGGGGCCAAACACATTTGGGGCTTTATGTTACTATGCTTACAGGTGTCATGCCAAATGTATTAGCACCCATTATAGGAATTTGTAGAGTCCATCAAGGTACAAATACCCATTAAAACAGAAATTGTGCTGTAGATATGAATTGTTTTTATAGGGTGTTATTTCAGATGCCTTACCCCAGAAATGCTTTTTATGGGCATACAGTTTGGTAAGGGAAGAAGGGTGAATGCTAAATTAGGGGGGCACTGCCTCTTGGAACCCCTGTGCAGTTACATCAGTACTGATAACAAGCTCTGCCCACAGTGCCCAGTGCTTAGGGATTTATTCAGAACATAACACATTTCACTTTTTTCTTTGTGTTTAGAATAGGTTTTAAAAGTTATATAAGATATTGTTGTCCTTTTTCTTTCTTTTTATTAGCTCTTTTCATTCAAAGCTTCACCAGACTAAGTCATATAGAAGCCATGGATATTCTTGGGCAACATGAAAAAAAACTTAATGCATTTGTGATTTTCTTACATATTGTAAAAAACTGTTGTGGTAGTTCACACATTAATGAAAGAATTTGATTCTAACAAAATTACTAAAAGAATACAAAATCAAGGGATGATCCCCTCTTAAAGAATGGTACAGCCTTTATGTAAATGACTACATTAAAGTACCCTATGGTCAGTAGATTTCAATGAGTTTGTGTAATTCGTGAATCTTATTAGTGATGTATATAGTTTTTCAAGTTACACTTTCTTGTCTATCAACTTGACTGCACTGACTCTGTGGTTAAAAAAATGTGAATGGTAAGTATTCTTCTCCTGTAAATAGTGTCATTTGCCCCATATACAGTTAACATTGTTGTAAAAAATATAGTGTTGTATGAAGAAATATTACTGTTCATCTAATCTTTCACCTTGAGTGTGAGACCTGTCACTGGCTCTTTCCCTAGCTGCAATGCAGAGGGAAAGGGAAGGGTGGGTTGGCATGGGGGAACTGGACTTTGTTACTATAAGGCTGTGTAACTGTTAAGTCAAGCAAACTATCAGGTAGTAGAGAAAGAAGATTGGAAGGAGAGGACAAAATTTTTAGCAGAATCTCTCACATCAAACTTCTCTAGAGGAATTGGCCAATTGGTGTGGTCTTAAATCTGGAAAAACATTGGAAGTTGACAGCTCAATTCAAGTCTTATATGGATTTGACCATTCAGAGTTAACACTGTTTTAGTTGTCATACCAGTGTTAGTAAACAATAATCCAGAGGAAATCCCTTATGCCTGTTACAATGGTATCTCTTTCCTCATGACAAAGCAATTATGAAAACAGCATAATGTGAAAAACACAATCACAGCACATAGGGTGTGGAGAAAGTAACATCCTTCCATACGGTACTGAAGTTAGTCAGTGACTGCACTATGTTCCAACGTCGCTTTAATATGACACTGTAGGAGTTTGGGCAATGAGATATGGTACGGGGTTATGTTTTGGTGATATTGCACGGAACATTGAGGTAACCAATCTGAGAGAGCAGACTAAAAGTCATCAAAATCTCCCCACCTCACTATCAACATTCAGGGCCATCATCTGGGGCCCCAACCTTCAGACTCAGCATTGAAGGGGTGAACTTTCTGGGGCCAGGTATGGCTGTGATGCAATCTAATCAGAGCTAAACACTAGCTTACCATCTAGACTGACCAAAATGACAACTCCCAAGTTGTGCAACTAGACATCTGCATGTCTATTATTATGAGACCCCTGTAGTAGAAATTTTAGGGGCACAGCCAGGTTTTTGGTGTGGGCCAGGTGGGGGGGGGGGCAAAGTTGACTCATCATCCCCATTCTTGACTGCCGTCCTGAGGAGGGGTGTCCCCTCCCCTTTTGAAATTTTTTTACTGTCTCGAAGGGCTTAGCAGCAAAATGGTGCATTATTTTGGTTTTTTCACTAGATCCCAGTGCGGTTCTCAGGCTCCACTAGGGTTTTTAGAAGGGCGGCCCACCCTCCGAGTAAAAGTGCCGCCACTCAAAAATAGTTGCTGCCCTCCAAAAAATTTATCCGCCCCTCTAAACATCTTCAAATTTGTTCTAGTATTTTTTTAGCAATTGAATTCTATAGTTTACGAATGTCCACACAGTTGGCAAATATTTATCTATTGTAGGATGCTTTGGCACTAGGTGGCATTGACAACCAATACCTTTTCAGGATTTATTTATTTTTTCAAAATCAAGATTAGGGTTCGAAAAAATGGTTAGGATTAAGTCCTCACGGCATAACCTGTTGAAAAAGAGAATAGATCCAGAACACTGTTTCCAGAAGCAATGACATCATTAATATCCATGGTTTTAATTGACTCTTCGGAGGCCTGTACTGCCCATGTGTCCTGCATAAGTAAATATGCCGTTCGTTTTGCCGCGGATTCCATCCGTCACTCATTACTCATCCCTGAGCCGCAGTATACTGGTGTTTTTATAAGCAACGGGTGCATGTACGGCCAATCGAAACCTCGAATCAAAGACGATTTCACATCTTCCCGGACACTTTGTTTTTAATTGTTCTGTTAAAGGCCTGTGTACACGAGCAACATTTGTAAAACATTTCCAAAACACTTCACTAGCAACAAACCCAAACCACGCTCAAGGCTTGTTTTCTGTACAACATGTTTTGAAAATGTTGCAGAAGAAATACCCTGTCAATTCTTTCAAAATATTTTGAAAACATTTTCCAAAATGTATACCTGTCTACACTGTGCAACCACTGATGTAGATCAGGGTGTGCAACAAACCGAAAAAAAGCGTGTTTTGGGTTTGTTGCAAGTGAATGTTTTGAAAGTGTTTTCGAATGTATTGCAAATGTTGCTCGTGTAAATCTGTTTCGTCAGTTTTCAATATCATAAAAAGACTGATGGCACTTGCGAAGCCAATATTTCCCAATTACCCTCCTCCTAGGACCCTACCCCCACCCTCCCTACCCCCGCCCTCCGCCCCACCAACTTCCCTCCGTCCTCTCGCCGTTTTTTCTCCATTTTTTCAACATCGCCCATCGCGTCCCCAGAATTTCTGTGGGGGCGCTTTGCCCCCTGCTGGCTACGTTACTGAGAAATTTCAATTTGACAGAGGAAAACTTTTTGTGTACGGAGGGAGAAAACGCGAAGCGTGCTGGATCGTGTCGCACTGTTGAAGTGGCCCTTCCGGGTTACAAACGTGCTGAAGGGCTCGAGGGCCTTCGATCAGCACTGATATTTGGATCTAGGCCCCATCGGGATTCTGATGTGGCCTCAGTGCCGTCGGAAGGTATTTTGGATTGGGGGGGCTGACTCGATCGTGCTTATTGAAAAGACGGGTATAGATACGCTACGCGCCACCATGAGTTGGCGCGTAGCGTATGGAGGAAATTTTTGAAAACAATGCCTCCCAGATTGCAGGAAATGGCCCTAAAAAGTTAAAAAGTTGGTATACTTTTATGTAACATTTATATAATTTTGCCTAAAGTTTGATTCAAATTTCATCCCAAGTTTGTAAAAACTGACTAAAATTTCTAAATTGATCTCCCAAGTTGGGATGATAACAGAAATCCATATCCCCATCTCTTTAAATAAGTTTGGTTGAGGAGGCAATGCGATTTAATTACAGCTCAGAATATCTTCTAAATTTAGGAAACGAAGTATCTCCTACATTTTCAAGACTGAGAACTTTTGATAAAATTGATAGCAAGATCTCCCATTGATTATTAATATTATTAATTTCGAACATAACGTTTTCCCACCGTAGCCTAATCGAATACGGTGTGTGATTTAGATGGCAGAGAAATTAGTTATATGTGGAACTCCTAATGATATTATTAATCAGAACTTAAGATAAAGCACCGCAAAATTCAGCTACTTCTCTTCCAGCCAGTTCTCGTGTCATAAAATGAGTGGATTATCTGATAAAACTGAATGCTTTGTTCATGTGGAAATACTGTTTAACTTGTTTATGGTTTAAATTTGCCAAACAGACTTCGCCTTCTGTCATTCTTTTCAACAAACTCATTTGCAACTTCGATGAAATTCAACTTATCTACTCGCTCTTTGTGAATGTGGAGCACCATCAAATTATTCATCCTGCTGTCGGTTGTCGTTGACATACGTTAGGCCTAACGTTAACCTTGTGGTGTGCGGTGACGTATTTGGCGCATATGTGACTTATGTAAATAAATCAGGCAGACCGTGGGCCTAAATATTTTGTCGATAAAAAAATAATATGCAGTTACTTACGGTTTTTTCACCGTGAACCATTTTGTAATTCGGGGTCCAGTTTGCTTTGCTTCGTTAGACGACTTTCCAGACATGTTGCCTGCGTTGTTCGCCTACGAATTGTTCGAATGAGGCGGTGTGCGAGTTTTTTTTTCGTAGGATAGTGTAGGGAAAAGTCAATTGCACTGACCAATCAACTTCTTGGAAATAATAATTCCAAAATAACAGCTTTTGAACCCTTTTTTCGCAACTTTGACACCGGATTATGAAAGAACGGGTTAAAAACACCCCGTTCATGTAACCCTAATTCACCTTAACCATGATTTTGAAAGAAATTTGAGGTTTTTTAAAAACCGATTTTCCCCTCGCTGAAGTAAAAACTAGCAGGCGGTGTAGGTGACGTGATGTTTGGATCATTTCTACTGCCAAGTTCCATGGTTGTCTGATCCATCGAATTGATTTTTTTCTGTTTTATCGCACGTTCACAAATGAATGATGGGTGATATAATTTTTTGAGTGATACCGTATTCATTACTTTTAATTTTTTGTCTTTCACTTTTTTGACGCTTTCTTTCCATTAAAATACTATACATGGTAGAATTATTGGGGGGGCTGCCCCCCCCCCCCCCCCAGCCCCCCCCCCCGCTTCCGACGGCCCTGGGCCTAGATCTAAATATCAGCGCTATAGTGGCTCAGATCCAACATTCATTTTGCCAATCCCGTTTTCACAGTAACGCCACTGCTGAAATTTGATTGTGATATGTTTTAGTTATTTCAAACTGAATCTTGCGGTCTCTAGATCGCGGACCTCAGACCACTGCCTCTGTTTGTCCCACGCGGCCACGCGATGTATACTAGTGAGCGGTACCTTTTGTGCAGCAGCTCGATTATGGAATAACAATTCATAGCTTAGCTGGTTCCAGTTGCCAATTTAGAGAAAAAGGTCACAAAACACTAATTTCTCTAGGAAATATTCACAAAAACACAGCAGTATGTTCATATTGCATATTTAGCGTGCCTCACCACGTCTGTCGTACGTAATCGAATCACAGCATATACCTGTATAAACAGGGAGCGCCACTGATAGGGGGACACAGGGGTGGATTCAGGATTTTTCCGACGGAGGGGGCATGGGCTTTACTGCAGTAACCCGAAGCCTAGACAACGGTGACAGGTTACAGGAAGGATGGTTAGTTGGTTCCAATCAGGGTTGCCAAGTGACTCCCATTTTACAGCCAAATTTTACAACCAAAATGTAAATCACTGTTTTCACTGCCAATTTAGAGAAAAAGTCACAAAACACTAATTTCTCTAGGAAAAAGCCACAAAACACTGCGGTAAGTTCATGTTGAGTATTTAATAGTGTGTCTTACCAAGTCTATCATACGTTATCGAATCAGCATAAACAGTACGGGTTAGCACCATAGACAGGGATGGTTCCAGGACTTTCCCGACGGGGAGGGGAAAGCCCGCCGATGGTGGGGGCAGCAACCCGAAGCCTAGACAATGACAGGTTAGCCTATAGGAGGGATGGTTAAAGCAAAATTTCGGCGTTCTTCGCGAAAATATGAGGCTGTTATCGAAGAACATTTGGGGTTGTGAGAGAAAATTTAGAAATTTGGGTTTTTTTATTTGTACCAACTCCTTCAGGATAAAATTTAGTAGACCGTAGAGGCGACTGGTCACCGTCCGGGATTGACTTACTTCATTGTACCTACTAAAGAGTCTCGTAGGAAATTGTAAAATTTTCCAGATGGGAGCCAGCTTTTCACTTGGAAGACAGGAGGAAGCTCCTCCACTGGCACCATTTGTTTGGAAACAGGGGGATACAGTGTTTGGAAACATTGGGATACGGCACTCCCAAGGCTACTGGTAGCATCAGGATGCGAAAAGTGGGACTGGTGACAAATGATACCCGACACTATCAGGCGCGTAGCTACGGGGGCCTTGGCCCCCAGATGTTTGCTACCCCCCAAATGTGTGTGTGTCCTAATAAAATGTGTAAGAATTAAGGACGGCGATCAATGCCTTCACCCCCTCCCCATTAGATACCTAGTCCCCCTAAAAATTTCATCCTAAGGCACTGTCTAACTAGGGACTCGAATTCCACAGCTCTATAGCTGGCACCTAGCGAAGCAGGAAGAATTTCTGCAAAATGTCTCCATAGGCACTTCGAGGGGCCTTGAACATTTGTATTTTAAAAATATTCTCTATTTTGACATCTCATCCTTTTAGCTGTTTAGAAAGTTACACTTTCAGAATGGATATATTTAAAAAAAAAAACCTTACCACAACCTTGAGCCAGTGGCGTAACTTCTATGCGCTATGAGGGGGAGAACCCCCGGACACCTGGCGGGTCTGGCACCTACGATAATACTTCGTTTACAATGGACTTTTGGAAGTGGAAACCTTTCATGCGCCCATGTCATTTGCAGGCGCGGATCCAGACATTTCGAAAAGGGGGGGGGCTGAAAGCCCCCTCGAATATTCTCCTAGAATAACATTATGCTAATTTTCGCCTATTTGTTATTGTTGATGTGGCGAAAAAGAGGGGCTGAGCCCAGGAAATCCCCCCTTAGATCCGCGCCTGATTTGGTCAGGGGCACCCAGCTCTTTCTGGCCCCCTGGCCCCCTGAACCAAAGTTACGCCACTGCCGTTAGCGCAAAATAGCAACCATAACCAAATCATAAGGTCTTCATAATGTGAGACTCTTTTGAGCATCAATGTGCCCTGTTGGTAGAAACGGTGACCTAAGTCACCTGCACGACATACACGACAGTTTTCAAGAGATGGGGACCGATTTTGAGACCCACTAACTTTTTTGAGACCGACCATTTTACTACCATTGGCATTCGTAGTTGCAGGTTCCAAACGTGGACGGCTTTAAGGTGTGAGCGGGTGTTATCTGCTTCACAACAACATCTGCACTGTGTTTGAGAAGGCCTTCAGGACACTTCTGTGGGAAGATTCCCAATATCTGGTGGTGGGAGGAGGGTGCATGGTTGAGCCATTCACCTATGAAGTGAGGAGGGCTAAACCATGCACCTTTGGACACCGTCACTCACTGCGACGTCACGCACTACGAGAAGTGCGATTTTTGCACACCTAGATAAAGAATGGGGAACCCAGATAAATCTGTTATAGTTGACAGCACACCTACCACACTCCTTAACTGTTAACTTCCCGAGGAGTGTGATTTGTAGCACACCTGGAAAATTTAAACTCAAGGCCTGTTTCCGTACATCAGTGATATTCAATGTGACCACAATTTCACAATGCCATCGGCGGATCCAGAAATTTGTGAAGGGGGTGACTATTGAGCTGTGTCCTGGGGGAGGCTCAGGGTGTAAGGGGAGGGGGTGTCCACTCCACTATGGAAAATTTTGTTTAATTATGTGTGCTCAGATGCGAAATGGTGCAATAATTGACAAATGCTTTGTCATATTTTAGGGCCTGAAATAGTACCACAAAATTGGACAGTTGTATGGATTTTTTCCCAGAAATCAGACAAAACTTCCTTTTGCTCATTTCATCTTCTATAAATGGGTGCCACAGTTAGTAGGGGCTGACTAGTCACCCTAGTCACCAGTGTTGTAACGAGTCACTCAATTTTGCAGTCGAGTCGAGTCAATTACTACATCAATGTGACTCGAATCGAGTCAGTGACTCGAGCCATTGTATTTTTTCAATGTGGAAAATAATGATACAATTGCTTGAGTCATTTCCCTTTTGAAAATTAGTGACTCGAGTCATGACTCTTACAACACTGCTAGTCACCCCCCCCCCTTTCTCCTCTATCCGCCCATGAATTCTTATAGCTACCAGGAGACTTATGCTCATAAAAGGATTTAACTTTCAAGACCAGGGGGATCTGGGGTCTTTCCCCGGGAAAACTTTGTTGAAACTAAAGACTGTTAGATTCGATATATTGACATCTGGTACTCGCTATAAGCAGTATAAGTATACAAAAACAACTTACGTGTGCATCGTAATAGTATGCAAAGTGCATGGCCGTACCGGGCTGTTTTTCTCAGGGAGGGCCGTGATTTTTAGCCGACTCCAGAACTAATTTAACTGTCCAATTTCCTGCTCTACTGAGACAAAATATTTGCCAGATTTATTTAGGTTTCTGACATTTGGGGACGGCCGCCCCGCCCCGGCCCATATGGCCATTGCAAAGTGACCACTGCATTAGGAATAATGCACCGGGGACCGGATCATGCATGGATCGTGGGTCTTTCCTTAGATTTCGAAATTAAGCACTATTAGACTCGATTCCTAGCATCTGGCATTCCTGATAGTAAGGGGGAAACCGAGGTCATGAACAGGGTTAGATCGTTAAATATTGCCCAGTTTATCATAAAAGATGAAAAGCGGATGGAAGATGGGGTTAACACAAACCTTTTTGACTCTGAAATCTAAATTTTGACATGGTCACTAATTCTTTTCTAGTGCGTAGACCAACTTATGCCTAAAGACTAACCTAGCATTCTATAGATTTGAAGGATATATATTTCGGGCACATTGCACCCGTGGAAACTATTTTACGTGATATAGCCTAATTACCACATTTTGCACATTAAATAGAGAAATACTTTGAGGTAGACTGTAACAGTGTACGTGGACTGGACACAAGAAATGTGCGAGACAAACCGCATACATATCTAGTGGGATACGGTACACTGTAAATTTACAGACATGTTTTATAGTAATTTTGGTGTTTTTTACTTAAATATACTGTTATTTGACCAATATTCATGTGTTTAAGGTAAAAAATTCAATACTTTAACCAGAAGGTTCGGTTTTTTTTTTTCAAAAAATAAAAAAGTTTTTAGACTTTAAAACATGACACCGTTCTGTAAATCAAAACTATGTACAGTATGAAGTGCTTCCCGACAGGCGCTACCCTCTCACCACCACTGCATTACTTATATCAGACTAATGGCCCGTCGATTTGAGTACGCAGTGAGCATGTGAGCGGGTGGGTGGAGGAATATCGATGATGGTATAGTTTGCACGGAGGAGTGTAGCAGAGGGCTTGTGAATTTAGGAGCTAAAATGCAAGGTGGGTTTGAATCCATAGAATTCTAACTGTCGAAGTCTCCTCGCCAATCAGGCTTGTAGCCAGACAAGGTACTGAAGGGGGCGAAAAAGCTTTCATGGGCGAAATACTTTTCATTGGTCGAGACATACTAAAATGCATTAAGGCAATGATGGCATTTTTTTATCTTCTTGGGGCAAAAATATTTCCAAGGGAGCTTCTCCCCTGCCCCCTTGGCTACTGGTTTGCCGTCAATCTTACTTCACTTTAACCAGATGAAGCCAGTCACTTCACTTTGAGAGCACCAACCCACTTAGGTTCCAAAACTTATGTGATGTCACGTGGTCGGTACAATTGTTTTGTTTAGTTGGCAAATTTGTTTCTCAATGCACCCTCTTCATAAGAGTTTGGTGCTAGTCACCCTCAGGAGCGGAAACAGTTTGTAGAACTGGAGCTCATTCGTAAAGAAGACGTTCTCACAGACCCTTTCCCTGAATGCAATTTCAAAGGATTTTTGTGGGATAGTTTCGATACGTGTCACTTTTATCAATGGCATTAAACAGTGGCAAAGAACGACCCACACCAAAAACTCTCAGGTTATTCCGCAATGCTTTGTAGTTGCTATTTGGGAAAGGGTCTATGTAAGGAGTACCAAAGGTTTGTCTTTACGTGTAGAGCCGGTGGGTTCCCGGAACATTTAAAAAAGGCGGATGCGATCTTCTTTTCCGATTCAAAACTTAAAAGGAAGAAAATTTTGACAGCTTTTAACAAGCTTTTAACAAGCTTAAATAGATATATTAAATGGCAGATCGTTTGAAAAGACAACCATCCTACCTCTAGCCGCGCCTTTCACGCACCGATTTTCTCAACAAGCTTATCCGTCAATTCCTGCCTTTCCGCCTATTCAAAGTAAGAAAGGAAACAAAAGCGGTACCATGTTTGGCATAAATACAACACCACATGACCAATGAACAGATAAAAGGAGAACAATCGCCAGCAAACTGGGTGCGATGTTTCATGATTTTGCGAGTCAGAATGTTCATTTCACTGCCCGTGGCCCGATTTTTTTGTCACAGGACAGGCCTAAAGTTGGAAATCCTTAGTCAGTCAAAAATTCAGCCATCACACCCTCATTTAGTGACAAAGCCTACTGAAAAATTTACCAAGATAGGAGGTAAGGCACCCCTCTGGCGACATTCCTTGCTGCATGAGGCGTTGGAGAATTTAACTTCACGGCAGTCCTTAATGACGTAATATTAAGATGACCACTTACGATAGGTGTAGGGAAGTGTTTCTCTCCTTTTCATATCAAAATGCTCTTTCTAAAATGCCTTCAAATACTGATAAATCTAGATTGTTGTAGCCTTTGTCAAGGCTTTTCTGCCATTTATTATGCCTCCTTTGTTTTTCGATTCAAATCTTCGGGTTCACCTAGCCTGCCTCGTATTTACTGTGCCTCCACGGATCTAGCCTCGGCATCCGGCGTAGCGCATACCGCGGGGAGTATAACGCAGGAGGTAACAGCCAGTGTTTACAAGGGGGAGGTGAAAGAAACTTACGCCGGAAAGACTCGGCAGAGGCTAAGATTGTTGGGGCATTTTTCAACCCCCTTTTTTTGATTACAGTTTGTTTTGGCTGCAGCTGGACTGAACACATTGTGAGCCGAATGTGACCCACGGGCTACCATTCAGACTCCAGGGCTATATCATAACACACAACAACATTGCATAAAACCAGTGTAAAATTGATCGTTTGTAAAATTCTATTTTTAGTGTACACTTTTCCATAGCGGGGACCGGGTCTCGGATTCGGACTCGGAGCTTATGACTCGGACTCGGTCTCGGACTCGAATGTCTGTGACTCAGTCTCGGACTCGGACTCGGACTCGGCAGGTGAGGACTCGGACTCGAAAGGTGGGGACTCGACTACAGCACTGTTAAAGATACTGAATAGTTCCTTCTAGCTGAGCTCTCATAAAATGGAAACATGACTGAAGTCAGCAACTTGAGTATAACATTCCCTCCTCAGGTGCACCACAAAGTTTTTGAATTGTTTTAACTGACAGATGCCAGGAGAATTTTGCTTATAATTTAATGACTTTTCCAGCTATTCTGAGCAATTTCTAGAGGACATATTGGGTCTTCCAAGTGTTATTTGAAGCGCTGTGGTGAAATATTTCGGCTGACGACGATTGTAAATTAGGTGACGACCGTGAGGTGTTGATCGAAAACCACTGTAGTTTGCGACGGGTTGCTGTGGAAGGACGGTGAAGCCAAAAGTTTCGATTTGGGGGTTTTCTTGACGTAAATTTGGCGTTTTATAGAAGAATCTACCCTCCTTAAGAGTAAAAGTTGTCGGGTAGAGCAAACTGTCGGGGATTACATACTTTACCATGCCCACTAAGACTCCCCAACGACTGCTAAGGCTCCCCGACGTTACATGTACATCCTCATGCACTGTTGTGTATTATGACGGAGTGACAACTCAGTAATTTTGGAACAGGCTTTAGCTATTAAATAATCTTCAAGATGAACAAGACAAGGGAGTTTCCCCCAGAAAAAAAAAACTTCAGTGTTAAGCATTATTAGATGCGATTTTCTGGTATCTGACAATCAAGGTAATGGTGATGGGGGAACCAGAGAAGATGATGTCAACGTCGTAATCCCACCCCAGATAAACCAAGAAAGTTGCTGAAAGTGTACATATACGTTATCTACGATATTTTTCGCCCGGGGTGGACCCCTTCTTTGTCACCCAGTGCGGAGGTGCCGTCTTGAGGGAGTGGTCTAACGGGAGGGAAATCCTTTTCGAATTTTTTCGGTTCGTCAAAGGTAGTCAAGATGGTACTATGTCTTTGGTGAAGTTTCCAGTTCAGTTGATGTAATGTTGAAAGATTTCCATGCTTTAACTATTTTTTTTTTGGGGGGGGGGGGTTAAGTGAAGGCTGTGGTGTCTAAGTGGAGGGCGTGGAACTCCTCTCCTTGAGAAATTTTTGTTTATGTAAGGTGGCTTAGATGCTAAATTGGACTGTCTTTGGCAAAGCCTTGAACTGATTGCATGTCAACCAGGGGCGTAGATTTCTTCGACTTTAATTGGGGGTGTGGGAGGTGAATTATCGCAAACCTAAAACTGCACGCTTCGTGCACGGCGAGCGCGAAGCGCGAAGCCCGTAACGGGTGAGGTCCAGGGGCCCGCCTGAGGGCCCCTGGTGGGGTCCAGGGGCAAAGCCCGTTGGGGTACAGGGGATGAAGCCCCCGGAAGCGTCTGGGTTTTAATGTCTCAGAAGCCCCGTGAAGACTGTTTTAAGGGATAAATTTCAGAGGTAATGTTCTTGGGTATTGGTATATTTATACATTTTGGAAAGGCTATTTTGAGAACAAAAGTCATTGTACAAGACAGCAATGTAATCAATGTAATATAAAGCTCAAAAAGGCAGGGATCAACTTATAGGGTCATCCCAGACAACTAGAATTTGAATTCGGAGACCATTACAAGACATGCAAGTTGGCTTGAGATTACCAGATTATTTGCAACTTTATGCCTTGAAAATAATGCCAAAGTCTTACACATGAATAAATAAATAAATAAAACCTAAACTGGATTTCGTACGCAGGCTACAGAATAAGTTCCCAAATTTCAAGCCAGACTCCTGAAAAAATTCATCAAATGTCGATAAAATCTAGTACTTACAGGGGTTTTCACAGTGAATGAATTACATTTGTAACAAGGATTGTGAAAGATTGAAACAGTACAATGTTAAAACTGTGTCGTAATATGGCTTAGTTCTATATTATCCTCAGAACCTAAATCAACATTTAATTGTTTTTAAATACCTGAAGCCATGGAAATACGCCTAGAGATTAAGCAGAGATTAAAGACTTTCTTGCAAAAATGACGCCACCGATGGTCACGGAAGTCACTTATTTTGTGCGATTCACTGTTTTAAGGGAGACTGTACGCACGCGGCGTATGCTATGTGATAAGGGCCAATATAAAATGTGCTATTTACTGATATGAGGCAATGTATTGGTCAGAAATTAATTGATCGTGTAAGCCTCTACGGTCTGCAGCCGTGGGGTTTGATTAATTTTCAAGAAACTTATTTGAATACATCACTTGTTCATTTATTGAACGGGAGGGAAGGCGCAAGAAATAAAACAGCTAGGGTGATTCGGGGGAGGGCAATACCCCTGGTCATGTAGCTAAGCTAGTGATGAGGTCGAAAAACGTCAAGGAACTTTATCCCAGGATATTAGACTTTTTCTTACGTTCGAAAACAAACCATTTCTCCAAGTCTTCCATGATTTACTAGGTAGAAACTTCTGAAAGAGGAAACGTGAATTATCAAGAGCGCCTGATTTTGACGTTACCACGTCACGCATTATGCGTCAGAGATCACTGTATAGACCCTAAGCCAGGCTCATAACCACAGTGTTTTACACTTCAGTAAAGCTACCAAACATGATTTTTTCTTTTCTGATGCAGCGTAGCCTAGACAGTAAGTTATTACACGCGTAGGTATTTTAAAGGAACTCTTTCTAATCATGTTAAAGTGAAAAATAAAAATTACTCTCCATGCGCATACCCGTATCTGTAGACTGTAACATTGGGGGGGGGGGGTGATTACATGGACCATCCCCCTAGTCAAATGTTGGGGGGATATATCCTCCCTATCCCCCGGGATCTACGCCCATGATATCAACGAATTACGGTACCGTTCTTTAGTGATATTTGGCTGTGACATGCAGGGCACCCTTCCAATGTTGGTATCATGAGACCGGCATAGGGCCTCCTGGAATCTCTGGGGTAATTACAAAATGGGTACGTTAGCATGAAACTTTTTACCGATATCCGAATGACATTAGAGGACAGCACACCGAATACTTCATAAAAATAGTAGTTTGACTAATTTTGAAAGAGAACCCAAATGAGCTTCGAACAGTCCAATGGGAATGACGAAGAGAGAAGAGAAGGTATTTCAAAATGAGGTAAAGCTAGGAGTTATGAACGTGTTTTATAATGCATAGGCCTATATTCCTTGTAGTAAGTTCACTCAATGACCTTTGACTAAGCATGTGCAATGAGTGATATACTTCAGTTCAATCATGTAGGCCTGTATCACGCAAAAATGTTATTCATAATATAAGGCTGCCACATATTCGCCTCTTAAAGAATGCAAGCCTGGGGTTGGACTTGCACCTCTTGCTTTCGAAAAAGAGTTTTCGTTGGAAAAACTTCCATGCATTATCGTCCTAATATTCGTTATCAGGCATGCAGTGTAACCGTGGTAATTATGCGAAAAATTTTTCATAAAAATTGCTGTTGCTATCCCATACCCGTACCCTTGAAGAATAAGTTTAGGATGGTATTAACCAAATAATAGAAATGAAGGTTAAAGCGCGCTGAGTGAGAGAAAAATTTTGATAGTTTGAAAAGGATTTTACAAAATCTTTGATTGTTTGCGACCAGTTTGTTTAGAAAATGAATGGAACAGCCTAAAAGAAGTTTTTCAAAGCTAAAAAGGGGGGGGGATCCGAACCCTTGGACTCCCAGGATCCGCCCCTGCAAACTAGCCTTGGTTGATCTGAGGTAGATCAAAAGATTATGGGTATTAGAATGAAATAATATTCAACCATCTTCAAATGACAATCTAAGTGACTAAAAGACCCAAACATTAAAACCTGACCATTAATTTTTACAACATGCACTTTTGATTTCCCGAAGGGAATATCCATGTAGTCGCCTAGTGCTGACCTAGCCAAATGTTTGTGCATTTCAGTTTCAACTTTGACTTTGATCAGAACACGTTCCTGTCCGGTACAATACTTGAAGCAGATGACACTTTTTGACACTTCTTCTAGTCCGCGTAGCGGCTCTCAGGGTCGAGCTTTCCTCTATCCATGGCTGCCGCCGATATTTCTTTCACAACCCCAAGCTACAGTAAACACGAGAAAGCTTTCTTATCTCAGCATTTGGAAGGGTAATTAAATCCGTGCATCAGCTTCTCCTCTTTTGTTTTGCTTTAGGTTTGTCATTTCAGAAAGTCCTACTTTTCTTTACACAATAGGTACATGGCACAGGCGTAAGAGGCGAGGGACTGGGGCTGCAGCCCACCCATCCACCCCATTCGAGGCTATTTTCGGCTTCTTGCTGTTAGTTCGGGCAAACATGAATTAAAACATTTGGCAAAGGTGCTGCAGCTAGCTCTAGCTCCCCTCAATTGGAAATAGTCACGTGCGCTTATATATATATATATATATATATATATATATATATATATATATATATATATATATATATATATATATATATATATATTCCTTGTAATTCTGTTTCTGTTATGTTGGTTTTCTGTTCCTCGCTTTTTGACCATACCCAGTCCTTCTTTGCTTGTAAATTTATAGTGTAGTCATTATACGTTGTAGAAGACTCCAGGGGAGTCGAAAATCTCGTTTAGATATTAAATCATTGTACTCCTCTTGTCAACAATGACATATTTCTTGTCTCTTTTTTTCTTCGTATTATATATATATATTATATATATATATATATATATATATATATATATATATATATATATATATATATATATATATATATATATATATATATATAAAGGCTCCTTTGTTGTATTTGTCTGTCACCGCTGCGATATTATTCACCCCCTGTAATACTAAACATTTTCATTAAACTTTGATTTTTATGAAAAAAATTATGAAAAAGATTTTTTATGAACTATACTAAAAATTTCCACGTAGTCCTACTGCAAAATATGACTCGTTTTTCTTTTCAAAATGCCGGTATTTTTTCTTTGTTTCAGCAAGTCTCTTTCAATTTTGGAATTTCTGTGGTAAATTCCGATTCTGATCATGTGACAAATATGAACATTCGAAACTGCGTTAAGTGGATATCTTCGTAAAATCAACCAGTAAAATCGAGGGGGGCGAACCGCATGGTAGGCACTTGGGGGGGGCGACATGCCTTGAACTTCGGGCGAACTGGTAGTTGGGGGGGGGGGCAAATGGGGACCGAGGCGAACTGGTTGGGGCCAACAGCGGTAGCTAGTGGAGTGAAACGACCAATTAAGTACCACCTACCGTGACAATGCGCGCACTGAGGCATAGGCGAAGGAAACTAGAGGCTGGATTGGAGCCACCCAGTCGAAAGTGTGGGCTGAAGTATGCTTCCACCCCATATTGCAAACTCCAGAACCCATTCTTCGTCTAACTTACCCCTAGTGTCAAACTTTTCCCATATATCAAACTTTAAAGGCAGTCACTCGTCACCCCAAACTACTTCACCCTATGTATATCAAAAGTCTCAATAGGTACAGCTCTTTGATTGACATCAGATTCAAAAAATGCAGAGTACCTCATATTACACAGCATGCACTGAGAGTGTTCTGATTACACATTAAGGACTTGTATGCTCACTAGTGTATGCCCTGAAGAAATAAACTAGGATTGTGTCTGGATAAAGATGAGTTTTAGTTAGATGTGGGAGGGGCTAGAAGTAAGTAGGTTGGGAGAATTGGAACTGTCCAGCTGTCTGGGATGATGAAAATCTGCCTTTAAATGTACCCCCAGGAGAAAATTCCCATAAATCCGTCATAAAAAGGAAACGGGATCCCATAAAAACTTAATGGGATCCCATAAAAAAATTAATGGGGGAGTCCCATGAAAAAAACCATTAAAATTCAAAGCTAAGGTCTGGAATTTGGACACTTTGTATGAGATCCAATCGAATTTAATGGGATGACCCCATAAAATGAATGGGAAATCAAAAAATCAATGGGACCTAAAAGCCGTATGGGATCCCATCGAAATCCAAAGCTAAGGTCTGGAAATTAGAACATTTTGTATGTGATCCCATTCCTTCTATGGGATGTCCTATTAAATTCTATTGGTGTTTTTATGGGATCCAAAGTTTTATGGGATTTTATGGGAATTCTCTTCTGGGACTTCAAACTAAATGCACAAAAATGCTGCGTTCTACTGAACCCTTAAATCAAAAGTCCCCTCTATCCCTTTAGATCCCCGCCTCCAAGATGGCGGTCTCTGAAACGTTCTCCCCTAGCCGAGGACAGCTTTCTACGCTTATGATCTACAAAACCTCTTCCTTACTTGCCCTATGCCCGCAGAGTCCGCAGCAGTGGCGTAACCAGACTTTTTCATCTGGGGGCTGGGGGGGGGGCAAAGGTTGAAGTGGGAGCAAGCAGTAAAAACACTTTCTAAGCGTAGCACCACCATAGTTGGCGTGTAGCGTACAGAGAAAATTTTTTGATAAAAATGACTCTCAGATTGCAGGGCGGCACTTCCTAGTCTCTCTGGCCTTATGAGTTTCAGCTAAGCATTCTTTATTTTTGTCTTATACAAATTTTGCCCAATAATTTTTTTACCTCTGAATTTCATTTTGGGGGCAAGTGGGGGCAAGGTATTTGCCTGGGGGCCATCTCCATCCCCCGCTCCCCGTCCCCCCCCCCCCCGTTCCCGCCCCTCCCCCCGGTTACGCCACTCCTCTTCAGTAACAAATATAAACGACTGACTTGGCCAGTCTACAGATTGCTCCTGTATAAACTTTCTTCAAGTTGACTTGCGACTTAATTCGCGATATTGCCACGGAAAAATAGCATCCCGAAAAGCACGTTTTCAAAACTCTATCAGTAGGTATCTGGGGTATTCAAAAAGCCCCATACTTTTCTAATGATTTCATAGTAATTCAGGGTTTACCCAGGGTTGTTTTTGCAGTGGCAGCAATGAAGGAATTGCTGTAGGCTATTGCATTGCCTAGCCTAACGTGAATTTCTGCGCTGTACTATGTATACCACAACGTAGGCTAGGCTAATCTAAAGCCGAAAGTAGGCTTGCCTATGGTATAGTCTATTGGAGTAGGCCTATTGTATTGTACTAATGATGCCTATGCTAACGTTCAACGTTTGTGTAGGCCTAACGTTAGGCCTGGAGTAGTTGTAGGCAAACGTACGGTTATAGGCCTAGAGTACTCGTAATACTACTGAGTCAATGGCAGGCCAGTTATTGGTAAGCTATTCAGTATCAGTACTGATACTAGGCCCTTGGCCTATGGGTATATTCATACTGTAGTTCCCAATAAGTCCCAAGAGGCAAAATGCAGGTCCCCCCCCTCCCTAGGCCTATGGCCTAGTCAGTTTCTGGACTGCTGGCCTGGGGAGGGTGTGTCCCCCTCCCCATTACGAAATTTTTTGAATAATACAAGTGTCTACGTGCAAAATGGTGGCACTCTTTTAGCAAACAGTCTACAAAACTGGCCTGAATTTTCATGTTGTAAAGCATAGCTCTGCATTGACAGGTAGGCCTAACTTAGAGCCCTTGAACAGCGATGTGTACCATACTGGAAAGTTCGTTTTTTCGCCGCCGAAGATTTACGCCAAAGGAAAGGCAAGATAAACATTACGCCAGCCTCTGCTGTAGGCTAGGTGCGCCAAATAGAAATCAGGATGACAAAATAAGCCAGAAAGTTGGCGTGACTGCTTGAGTGTCACGCCGAAGATCTTCGGCGTAACGTACATGTTTTCCAGACGGGGATGTGTACTAATATACTGAGTATATACGTATGCGTAAGAACCAAGTCACCCACATGATATCTGTATGTGAACATGCTATGCTGTTGACCACAACATGTAGCCTGATTTCCGCTTCAATTCGCATCTTTTTGGAAAAGTTTGTCAGGGTAGGAGTATTATCTGCAGGAGTATTGTGTGAAAGTGAGTTGATGGACAAATTTGGTGAGAAAATATTGTCATTTGAGGGCATGAGAGGTCCCCGGACTTTATGGCCCCGGGATGTGAAAAATTTGTAGACGGTGCACATGGGCTGTGAAGGAGGACTGTTATGGAAACACACAGCACCGTTCAAGGGCCAGGTTGGGCCACAGGCGCCGCTTGTAATGGGGGCCATGTCATTCCGCCATCGGTACTTTCCACCTTAGAAAATGGCAGAATGTAGGGTTGTTGTGATATGAAATTTTTGATATCGATATCGCAAAAACTTTTCCTTCAATCCCCAAACGATATCGCGATATCGTGTAATCCGGCTTGTGTTTACTAAGCCACCATGTCAAATGTTTTTGGTTCCCGCCACTGCATAGCAGCCACAGTAGTGCTACGAACCTCAGCATGGCCGCCTCAAAGCCGAAAAATTTGTGACCAAATGACTGCCCTACATAGCAGCCGGGGTACGGTACCGTAAGAAATTTTCCCGAACACTGTGTACGGTTATTTTCTGCTGCGACTTGCAGACGAAGCCAAAATACCGAATACGAAAAAAGATGAGAGCCTACTATACATTAGTGGTGAACAAATCACCGGTTTGGGCCTGTTATCTGCCATTCGGTGTCAAAAATAAGCGCCAAGTCTAACTGGTAATTTGAACCCAAAGACCCTCAAATTAGATCGTATGTAGACAGGCTTGGCATTCGGAATATGTCCAGAAAAAATTGTTTTGTTTCATTCCTAAACAAAAATTACTGATAAACGAAACAAATGTTACTAAAAAATACCAATCAAAGAAATTTAATACTTCACAGGGTCCCAGCTGTAACTTTCCCAGATTGTTTTGGGGACATCTTCTAGCACATTAATTTGGACCAATCGCAAGCCAAAACAGCTCGAGGTCCTTTTGCAACTATCTATTTTAAGAGTTTGGAAGCTTCCCTTGTCGTGCACGTGTTACAGTAAATGTTGCGGAACTTCCCTTGAAATGCCACGTGTATTGTGTACTGGTACTTGCATGTGTTTACAGCAAGCATGTCACTAGAACTAAAGCAGCATTTCCCTGCATGCAGAGGCAGGAATATACGGCTCGGTCTGATCGTAGTACACACTGAAGAATGACGTATGTAAACCCTTCACCCATCCAATCTGGCGATGTGTAGTATTGCCTTTGCGGAAGTCTCTATTATGCTATTCAGTAGGCTGCTGTTCTCCGTACGTAGCCCTGCGTTTTAAATTTGGCCACCCTTCAGTCTATCGTAACTTCGCAGGAGCACCATTTGCTTTTGCCATACTTGCTTTTAGTCGGTGTTAGTGATTAGGCAGGAGGGGAGATTAATACATAAACCCCCATTGTTAAAGTAGTACCCTCCAATGTGGGGAAATAGAAAGGAGCTGGTACGGATTCAGGGCTTGAAAATAAGCTTTTCCTCCCTGGAGCTTCAGACAACCTTCATTTTGAAGCTTTTCTGGAGCAGTTTTACCATTGTCTGGAGCTGTTTTCAATTTTTCGAGAAACCACTGTTCCCTGCATGTAACATCCTCAAATCGTCTCCTAATGTTACTTGTGCATTTAGTAAAGGAAATTCAAAATATATGAGACAGGAAATTCAACCTGGAGCATTTTTTTCTTTAGTGTAACACAGGGTAGTACTAGTATAGGTGTATTCCATCTCTGAAAACTTGGAAGGGAATGGAGGGACTGTGTGCATGTATACGGCAGCTTTGGAGTGCCCACATTGTCACCTTGAATGTGGAGAAGGGGGGGGGGCAGAAGTTCATAAATTCTATCCCCTGCCCTAGCTATGGCTATGGACTCATCTTTGATTGGGATCGTGCCAGGTTCCAACTCCACAGGGTCTGGATCAACTTAGAGACTAATGACCTGAGTTTTTAGTAGCTTCTCGTAAAAGTGATATAAAGGGGAAAAATTTGTAAATGTTTTTTTGAGTTTTGAGATGCAAAGATACCACCCTGTCAATAAAATACAACCCTGCACGCTTAAGAACACATTAGAGAACAAGCATAACTTTGGTTGTGACTCAAGAACAAAAATAATTAGAAAAATGTTAACCTCTCAACAGCTCTTCAAGTAAGATTATTGTAGATACACGTATGTAGTTTAGGTTCTCATTGTACACATGTGCTACACATTAGGCAACGACCAAAGTGCCAAGACATGCTGAAGAAAATCACATCGTAGAGAAAAAGTTTCGACCTAAAGCTTTCAAATGTATCGCAGATTGGTATTTGAGGGTCTTTTGCGCATGTCATGTAAATGTTTTGGTATTATTGACCACCTGGAGTATCGTCGAGACGTCAGCGCTTTTCAATTAGCGATCCTGCTTCGTTGAAGTAAGGTTCAGTAGTACAAAAGTGTATGCAGGGAGCAGTAGCTCACTCGTTTGATTGAACCATGCATTTCAGGCTAAAATTTGTTCCGTTGGGGAGTTGGAAACTTTGTATAATCATTGCCTTAGCCAAAAACTATCACTCTATAATATCATTGGAACAATCAATTGGTTTATCATTTAACAATCTTAAATTGTTACGAGGAAAATTTTGATGGAGATTTGGAGGACTCCACAAAGCCACTTTGATGTTCACAGAAAGTGGAATGTACCAGCCAATCCCAGCCGGTGTTACATGATATTGCATCGACTGGGAAATCCAAATGCAGTTCATTCAAAAGGAAGCTAACTGGCATCCATAATGAAATTTACTGCATTTTAACCATGTTTCTTCCAATTTTTTAAGCGGTTCACAAAGTTCCCTTTTGTCATATTTTAGTTGATATTCTTGTGCATTGCACAATTACCTTGTCTTCCAGCTTTCTGATCTGTTAGAATGTTTCTGATACGGAGCTATTTACAACATAAACTTAAAATAATTTTGGGGCCGTATCTATGATACCCTGGGACTTCCAGGATGACGGGCACTACTTTCGGTAAAATAGTGGCACCTTGTAACACTCTTGTCGGTGTCTAATGGATGTTGTTGGGCTGGAAACGAGCACTAAACGTTGCTAATTTCACCCTTGACATTGGCTGCTTGTGAGACTTACGGACAGGACATAGTTATGCAGATATTCTAATAATCACAGTTTTTTGGTGAAACTGTACACGTATTGATATGCGTGTTTGTGTGATAAAATTATCAGAGAATTATCCTATAGAATAATCTTGAATGCACTGAGTCCTGTTCGAGGTGCAGCTACAGACGCTGTCTACAATGCAATGGGCACAACTGACTTATGTGCTACTTTGCAGTACAGAAACGCAATTAGCCCACTTGGCATGGAACTCTCAACAAATTCTCGTGTCGTGTACGTCTGTGCATTGGTATGCAATACGCGTAGTGTGCTACATGCGATGCCCAGTACCACAACATCGTGCATGCTCTCCGGCTTAGCATTTACAAGCCGGTCGATGTCACAGCTCAACTATATGCAGTACATGTTAGTATAATGTGCTGCCATAGGCCTACTGATACGTAACATTGCTTGGATAGATGGTCTGGCCATGAACACAAACTTTTATTCTTTTTCATAGTACATATTGCAAGCAGGGATGTAGCTACGTTGGGCGGCACTGGGTGGTGACACCCAACACTTGATATGCCTGCCTGGCACTCCAGACAAACACACGTCTCCCCACCCACCACAAATCTGCCTACCGAGACTTAAAACCATCCGGAAATTTACTCCCGAAAGTAAAATGAGGGAAAAATGAAAAGTTAATGGCTGAAAAATGGGGTAGATGCCATGGCGTGGGGTGCGGTGTTTCCCCCAGATTAGACAATTACCCGGCCCTCAAATTTGGCTAGCTACATCCCTGATTGCAAGATTTTGGGATACTGCTTTGGTGTAGATGGACACTTAATTGTGTGCAGGGAATTTTTCCGTGATTTTGAGATTGTTTGCCTCATGCACCTGGCGCTATTTTCAGCGCCAGACAAACTCCCCCTTTTTGTTTTTCTGGCGCAGTCGTGGCTGTCTCTGGCGCTTTTCAAAAGCGCCAGAGCACAAGTCTATTTTCGAGCCCTGCGGATTTTGTGGAACATGTCACGTAAGAAAAGTGGTAAAAAACATGCGTTTGTGGTTTTCACATAATTGTATGCTTACATGTTTCTTTGCGCTGGATATACACTTGCAAATCGTGGATGTACTGCTAAAGCAGTGTGGAGGCATGTGTATGGCGTCACATCACGTGTGTCCGATTTTTTATCGCAGGTGGATGAAAGTTTATGCATCAACTTTATTTGACCTCAGTGACAACGTGATTGAAATACTATCAAATCATGAACCATGCCTCCCAACTTCTTCTGACCAGTATTTCTGATTTTAAGATTGTTTGGTGGATGTAGAAATTTTGCTTTGCATGCAGTCTTGTTGACCTGCATGCACCAGTGCATGTAGAAAAAAATTATAAATCAAACCCTGGATGTACCTCATTGAAAGGTGGTAAAACGGAAATTATACTTTGAAGACTGGCAAGAATATGTCAGTATTGACTAATTCAGCCCTCGAAAATAGCCTCGGCATTCGGCAATGCCGAGGTAAAATGCCGAGCCAAATTGACTTGACTTCGGCAAAAATTTTGCTGAGGCGATAGATTGCAGGACATGTGCACGGGGACTTACCGGCTGCTAAAGCTGCACACTAGGCCTACACGGCTCGAAATGGAGCTTCGAGTAGTGACTTGAAAAGAAATCATTTTCTGACAGTCTGATAAATTTTCCACCACGATTGAAACTTGAGCAAATATATTCAGTATTATTGCTTTATATACAAAACGTAGTTGCAATTTTTCAAGTTTTAACAGAAAATCTTGTTTGAAAAAGTTTGTTACGATCGGTATTTACTGTACATACGAAACTCACTATCTCTAAAGTGATCACTGTACACACATGAATGTGACACAGCAGAGTGCGACCTTTAGATTTCAGAACCAGCCGTTTTATCCCTTTTAATGTGTAATAAATTGAGAAAAATTCCCAAAGCGGCTGTATTGGTTTTATCAATGGAATTCCGGAGCTTACACAAACAAATTACGTTAACTTACTGTAGAGGAAGTTTGTAAACAAGTAGATAGGCCAAACTTTCGTTAACTTGACATGCACATGGCTGTATGACTTTTACTGCTGAGGTAAAGTGTATTTTTGCCGAAGTAAATCGTTTTTACTTCAGCAATTTTTTTGCTGTAGCCAATATCTTATTTGGAAGGGCTGCTAATTGACACCATCCTATTGTATACTTACACCAAAACACGTTATAGGCTCACTCTTGTTAGTGTTTTAAAGTATAACAGTTCCATGCAATGTACGTAATGTATGTACGCACTACAGTATATAGCCCAATGTAAGTGTCATGTACAATACTGTGTAAATCAGTGTGGCCTATTATGTACACATATAAGCCTAGCTTAGCTGCAGCTGAGTTGTCAAACTTTTGTGCACAGCTCACAGAGGCCCCATTTCCGGTATCATGATCTCATAAATGTACAGGGCACACATTTATACCACACTGTTAATATGCATGTTTTACATAAATCGTGTCCGATTTTTTATCTCAGGTGGATGAAAGTTTATGCATCTACTTTATTTGACCTTAGTGACAACGTGATTGAAATACTATCAGATCATGAACCATGCCCCCCAACTTCTTCTGACCAGTATTTCTGATATTAAGATTGTTGGGTGGATGTAGGAATTTTGCTGTGCATGTAGTCTTGTTGACCTACATGCACCAGTGCATGTAGCAAAATTATAAATCGAACCCTGGATGTATCTATTGAAAGGTGGTAAAAAGGAAATTATACTTTGAAGACCCGCAAGAATATGTCAGTATTGACTACTTCACACCATCCTATTGTATACAGTACTTACACCAAAACATGGTATAGGCTCACTCGCGTTTGTGTTTTAAAGTGTAACAGTTCCATGCAACGTACGTATTAAATGTATGTATGCACTACAGTATATATCCCAATGTAAGTGTCATGTACAATACTGTGTAAATCAGTGTGGCCCATTATGAACACATACGTACAGTAGGCCTAGCTTAGCTGCAGCTGAGTTGTCAAACTTTTGTGCACAGTTCACGGAGGCCCCATTTCCGGTATCATGATTTCATAAATGTACAGGGCACACATTTATACCACACTATTAATATGCTTGTTTTACATAAATGCACCACTGTTACTTCTGCAAAATATGAGTCACTAGCATTTATCAGTAATTAAGTGACAGACACAATCAGCAAAAAGTCTAACATTAGATGTGGCAACATTAACTATATCATTAGTGTGCACTAAAAAGCGAATGGATCCTAAGACAGACCCCTGAGGGACACTAGACACATCATTGAAAGAGAACAAGTACTATTAGCTACAATATTTAGCCTATTCATAATCAGAGAGGAAATTATCAACCCAGAGAGAACTATACACCTCGACTAAAAAGCTTGGTTTTGAGTAGTTCATGAGGCACAGTGTCAAAAGCCTTTTCAAAGTTTAGTATGAATACAGCAGTTTGCTTGTTTGTGTTGAGGGATGAAGTCCACTCTTCAGTGACTGACACCAGTTGAGTATTACAGGTATGCGACTTTCTAAAGAAATGTTGCTGCGTCAAAAAGATATTCTTTGATTCAAAGAAGTTCAGAGAGGAAATTATCAACCCAGAGAGAACTATACACCTCGACTAAAAAGCTTGGTTTTGAGTAGTTCATGAGGCACAGTGTCAAAAGCCTTTTCAAAGTTTAGTATGAATACAGCAGTTTGCTTGTTTGTGTTGAGGGATGAAGTCCACTCTTCAGTGACTGACACCAGTTGAGTATTACAGGTATGCGACTTTCTAAAGAAATGTTGCTGCGTCAAAAAGATATTCTTTGATTCAAAGAAGTCCATTAAGTTGGAGCTTATAATATGCTCTAACAGTTTGGAGCAAGTACAGGTGAGCAAGACAGTCTGGTAATTGCTTGGGAGAGAAGTGTCATTCTTTTTGTAAATAGGGCAAACATTAGCTCTCTTCTTATCCACATGTGTATTCCCACTTGAAAGGGATTGTTGATAGAGGTGGCTCAACGTAGGAGCAATGTCCGAGGTGATTTCTCTAAGGAGTAAGGACCCAAGAGTGGATGTTTTCCAGTCCTACAGCCTTGTTTTATTTAGGCCCTTTAACAGCTTTTCAAACTCACGAGTGGATATAGTAGTATCAGCCATTCTAAATTATTTCAAGTCGGTGTATGGAACGGGAAAACTCTTAACATAGATTTAGTGAAGACATTTGTAAATTAAACAGAATTAAAAGCAAGGGTCTCGTCCATATCGCTAATAGCTAGTTAAATATTTGTCTGAAAAGAGGGGCATACAGTACTATGTTTGTCCTTTTTTTTTGGCCATTTATGTACCTCCAAAAAGGCTTAGTATCATTTTTATGTCTCCAGTCATACCATTGATGTACAGTAGTTTGTATGGGAGATATGAACTTCTGTTTTAATTCCCTTCCATAACTCAGCCCATATGTCATGGATATTGGTTTTGAGTTTTTTTTTTTTTTTTTTTTTTTAAATAGCACGCAACCTGTCCCACCTTCAGATCAGCCCACAAATGCTGTCAGTAAAAAAGTAAGGGAAGTTCTAGCTATTGTTGTTTTGGTGGGAACATTCTTCTTTACAGTCCTTTCAAGGAAGGACATTACCAGTTGCCAATTTTCAACATCTGAGCAGTTATTTCCCCCCCCCCTTCCCCCATTGAAGTTCCCTAGGGCAAAACTGAGTGTATCATTCCATATGGTACAATAATCACCTTTGGAAAAGTGCCAGATAAACCTGCAAGGTTGCCTAATGTTTGGAAAGAGACACCTCAGTCTGCAGAGTATAGTCTCATGATCCCTTAAAGAGTCAAAGGGGTAACCTCAATGTACTTACTTGGTGAATTAGTTTAATACTAATAAATCAAGAGTACTTTCACTTTTAGTAGCAGAGTTTACAGGTTGGTTGGCACGGAAGTCATTTACTATATCTGGGAGTAGTTTGCCGGAACTGTTGGTGAGACACAATCCACTGTCCTTATTTAGCCTAGTATGCTAACTAGTTTTGCTAAAGTTGAAGTACCCCAAAACCTGAAAGCAAAGTTGCTTTCTTGTTCTGTAATTAGCCATAATTTTACTTAACTGCTCTTGAAACAAAGATGTGTGCTCAGAAGGAGCATCAGGGTCCTTCACAAGGGCATAGGCTGAATTTGGCATGGGGAGGTGCACATTTCAGGAAGGTGGAACCAGGAAGACTATCTAAGCGGAGCGCCAGCATTGCTTGGCGCGGAGCGTGCAAGAAAATTTTCGGTTTTAACCCCCCCCCCCCCCAGATGGCCGGAAACAGCATTTCCCGAGCCTTAAGCCACATGTACACATCCTTCAAAAAGTGATCTCCTGTCCGCCGTTTCTCAATTTAAATGATACACGAATCGTTAATGCATGACTTTTTTTTATTCAAATTGAAATGTCGCCATATTTATATTCTAGCTTGATATGTTTTTCCAAGGCTTTCAGACTTTGACCTCCGCTGACCTCAAATGACCTTGACACAGATTAAGAGGTCAGCTATACTCTCCTGTACATCTTACATGTCAAATAGGAACTTAATCACCTATTTTGTTCCTCAGGTATCACTCCTACTAGGTTTCAGAGACTTTTTTTTCTTCAGATATTCCTTCTATAAGGTTTTTCAAGACTTTGACCTCTGCTGGTCACCTCAAATAACCTTGAGCTTCAAGCACAAAACAACAGGGTTTTTCCTCAAGTTCACATGGACAACACATGGCAACTGTCAATTTTATTATTTACAAAATACTTAAATGTCGTAACTCTCAGTCTGAGAGATAATCATTGGACTAATTAGTACATTACCTATGGTTTGATGAGGGACTTCAGTTCTAGTCGCCTTGGGTGGAGAGAAGCAAGGTTACCGTGACAGTAACCTCGTTACTGTAGTGATTGTTGCTACGTACGCGTATGCGCGTGTGGATTCAGTTAGTTGCGCGCAGGCGCGATTCTAGAGCGAGATTTTTTGGGGGGCTTAGGGGGGGGCTTGAAACGGAAGAATAAAATTTTCTGTCATTATCAATACCGGCATTGGGGAATGATGCTAAGGAGGACTCCATCAGTGGCGTACCCAGGATTTCTCTCACGGTGGGGGGGGGGGACATGCAGTATATTGTGTGATCGCCGGCCTGGGGGAAGGGTCTAAGGGGAGGGGGTGTCCCTTCCCTTTGAAAATTTTTGAAAAATTAGATGTACTTACATGCAATTTGGTGCCACATACGCTACATTTTGAAGCAGAATTTGTGTTAAAAAAATTTACGTATTTTAGGAACTAAAAAAAAATTGGCATCAGGGAAGGGGCATGGCCCCCTGCGTATGCCACTAATAGTAATAATCATAGGCGTATGGGACTCTTACAGTTTGGGGTCCAGAAAATTTTTTGCCCGAACTTCTCAAAAAGTTGCCTGAAATCCGTTGCAGTTCAGGTGCATGAAATAGATCACTAAACCACTACAGGCGCGCGAAGCGCGCGAAAATTTTTGCACATTTTTCGGGCATTCGATCAAAAATTCGGGAACTCAGTAGAAAATTAGGGCAATCTTTTCACCTTTACTTCATCTCTGCCGGAATTTCAATTTGAGTAAGGTATCAAATGTTGTTCATGTCTGGTCTACTGTTACAAAGGCATACTGAACTGGATTTGAGCAATCACTGGATTTAAGACCGACTTTTTGGCGCTCTGAGACCGACTTTTGATTTTCACGCCCCCCCCCCCACACACACACCTGTATTTACGCCCCTGGGACTGGCGTCGAACGTAAGAATGCAGCTGGGTAAGCTAGTAGGCGCCCGCACTGTGCCTACCGTCGTAATACAGTACTAAGGTGAAGCGTGGCTGTCGTACTACATGCAGTCAAAACAACGGTGTACGTACGTGGACGTGGATACAAGAAACGTGATCACATGCCTATCTTGTGCATGACTCATTTTGAACCTAAATCCACTGGACTAAGATGTGCACAAATGTACTGGACAATTTTGTTTTTCTCAATACACGCAAATATAGCATGAAGATAACACACAACCTCGGAAATTTTTTTTTGGGGGGGGGGGCTTGTGCGAATTTTGGGGGGCTTGAGTCCCCAAAGCCCCCCCCCCGTAAAACCGAGCCTGGTTGCGCGGGTATGGAAGTAACCATAGCTAGTACTATGTCACAATTTTACAGCAATGCGTCCTATTTAGCATATAATAGTGTGGAGGGCCTAGTAACAAGATTTGCATTTGGATAGAACGTCTGGAAAACAAAGTAGCATCGCTTGTGTAAACAGACATTTTAAGGACATCTTTGGAGACGCTAATGACCATAACTTTGACTAAAGAAGTAGCCAACATCACTTCTGTCACGAACAGGGCCTTAAAATAATGGAAATAATAATTTTAAGGGAAGATTTTACATGACACTAGACCTTCGTAAGCTTAAGTATAGAGACTTCTATATTTAGAGCTCTGAAATAGAGGGCTCTGATAACGTGGCTCTATAGACCTTCATATATATTCAAGGCGCATCCTGTAATTCAATTACCAAACCGATGTAGGTTGGTGTATGGACAAAAGTCATGTTCGTCCTTGTTTTCACAGCTGTTGAAAACAGGAGTGCATTTTTCTGTTTCCCAGGCCAGAGCGGAACTCCTCTGCCTCAACGGGTGGGTGCACGTGCACCCAATGCACCCCCCCAGCCTACGCCCTTGCTTCATAGTGCATAGAAAGTCCATTTGGACAGATGGGTGTAATTATGGGAGTTTGATATGGAAGATTTAACACTGTTACTGCTAGACCTAGGCTTACAGAGGCTGTAAGTCCTCTGGAATAATAAGTGACCTTTTAACATTAGAAAAGTGACAAAAGAATAAAAGGACACTGACAGACCTTGGAACATTCAGATAGGTCTGTGAAGAAACATCCAGGAGTGTGGTGTGAGTGAACTAGTAAAAACAACAAGAATAAGGCACCACCACATGATGAAGGATAGCCACAGGCCTCTAGTAAAACACTACCTACAGTAGGCTATCCTCCTAACATTAAAAGCCTCAAAATGTTCAACAAAAATCCATAAAATCACAAATGAAAACAGGGTTAAAAGCCACAGAAAAACAGGATCCAACTCAAAAGCAAGATAATCAAACAGCAGAAATGGTATTCTACATAAAAGGACAAGTGAAAGAAAAACTGAGATGAATCAACTTAATCTGTTGATGAAACATTTTGAACCTGTGTATGGCTAAGATGCCATGTACATAGGTAGTAGGCATGTTTTGGGATTTTACCAGTAATGTAATGAATTTATAGCTACTCCGTTATTGTTCGGTGCAAAAGTGATGTATTAATATGGGACTTTAATAAGCTGTGATGTTCATGTTCATAACTGGAAAGTTAGGATTGAAAAGGTTAGCCATCAGTCTGTAAATTGCAGTAGTCAAAGCTGAAAACCATGTGAATGACAACATTAGAAGATAGGTAGCATGGATATTATATTATAAGCATGTAGATGCAGTATATAGAGAAAGCATCCTATCAGTCTTGGCAATGGTCAAAGGTTATCTCATCTTAGCCCAGATCTATGTTTTGGTTTCAGTACAGGTATGATCATGCATGTGCTTACAAGCAGGCAACAGTCAATGCAATGCAACATTTTCATGTTGTGTGTTTGTGTGGCTTTGGTAGATTGTTGACCAGTTGAAAGTACAATGAAACATGACTCTGGCCAAGTTTAGTAAACAATATAGTAAGAACCATGCCAGAGGACCCCTGGCAATATATTACCCTGCTACTGTCTTTTGTAGCCAAGTCCTACAAGTTGTCTTCTTCTTTACTGTTTTGTGATGTGGTGTGTAATGTGTTTTGCTGTTTGTGTGGTGTTTGGCCACATGTGATGGATGGGGGCAACTTCAAGTGTTTAACCTGATTGTTATCAAAACACTTTTCATTTTTCATTCTATGAAACTTTTTAAAAATCATAGTTCAGTTTATTGACTTAGGATAAATTATGCCAACCTAGCAGGTTGCCAGTTTCAAGTCTGAGAGGTTTTTATGCATAGGGCATATTATGGTGAGCAGTCATGATGTCCTTTTGCCAGAAGTTGTCACTTTCTATTGAAGTATGCCCACTGTAATTTAGTGTAGGCCTGTGTGGCACTGTAAACCTGCATCGTACCATGAGTTGAGTACATGTACTGTACTGTACTGTACTGGAAAGTATGTATGTGTAGGTAACAGTACAAGGAAAATCTTTTGCATCAGTGTTGACTTTTATATCAGTTTAATTGTGCATTTTCCTTCATTTTATACACACTGTTCATATTTACCTAGTAGCCGGTTTGACGTGCCCGGGTAGAAACTAAGGAGTGAGAGAACTGGCACAAAACTTAGATGTATCAGATACTGTACAGAGTTTCCAGTACATAGCCATGAGTCTATACTTTGATAGTTAAAATATAGCCCAGCAAACATGAAGTAAAATGGACAGAACCAAATTGTGAATGTATGATTGTATTTCTTCTTGTTGCTGTAAAGTTTTGATTGTGTTCTCACAGAACAACTCATTACAGCTGAGTTTTGAATTAGAGGATGGTAGTATTAAGTTGCGTTTCTAACTGAACCTGGAGTTAATCACTGCAAAGGAAAGAAAAGCCCATAGACTACCATTGTCCTTATTCAGTACTTACATTACAAAGAAAGTGCTGTCTTCTTGTTCAAAATTTTGAGTAGAGGTTTCACCCAAGATAATTTTCTTGCTCCTTTTACAGCACAGGCATTAACTTTTTTAGGCTACCTACCTTTTATGAAGTTTATTGAAATACTAGAAAACTTGGTTGTGTGTTAAATGTTTCTTTTAAAAAAGAATAACAGAGTTAGTACTTTGTTTTGATACATTTTGATCAAGGATCTCTTTCACAAAGAGCATACAGTGTAAAAGATGAATGTGTTTGGATCATACTTATTGAACACTCTTTATTTTGCATAAATATGGTGTATTGTTAGATATATATGTACCTGTAATGGTTTGTCATTTCTCTTGACAGGTAATGAGGTAGCTGTGACTTGAACCATGGCAGGATTTGGGCAGTGAGTAATTTTGTGTCTTGAGTGACTGGTTTCAGTTCTAACATCTCTTTGTTCCAAGGTCTCTGTATTCTGACACAGTAGAGATAATGGATAACCGGAGTTACAGTAGGTTAGAGGTTAGGCTAGGGTTAGGGATAGGGAAAGGGACAGGGTTAAAAACAGATACCATGATTATCTCAATATCTCTGTGAAATGAAAACAATGTGGATCCATTACTGCCTGTCACTGAAAGCCACATGTCTGCATGTACTGTACTGTATGCAATAGTGCCAGCCTTATGAGGTGTCAAAGCATAGAGATGTCAGAACATAAGAGGTGAAACCATGTCTTGTTCTATTATACATAGTTCATCTTTTTGAAATAAAATGTAGCCAAAGTTGTCACTGATGGCTTTTTTTGGTTTCGATGATAAGAGAAACCAATGCATTCGTGATGGCGTATGTGTGTATGTATGTGTGTATGTGCGTGTGTGTGTATGTGTGTGTGTATGTGTGTGTGTATGTGTGTTTGTGACACTTTGCTCGTTAACACGATATCTCAAGAAGGGAAACTCTGACAGTTCTCAAACTTGGTACATAGATGCCCCATATTGAGAGGAAGAACCCTATTGTTTTTGGTGGAGGTCAAAGGTCATCTGGGGTCACCGGGGGTCAAACTCCGAAAACCTTGTTAACGCGATATCTCAAGATAGGAAGCTTGGATAAATTTCATACTTAGTATGTAGATGCATTATAGTAAGAGGAAGAACCCTATCGTTTTTGATGGAGGTCAAAGGTCATCTGGGGTCACCGGGGTTCAAACTCCGAAAACCTTGTTAACGCGATATCTCAAGTTAGGAAGCTGGGATAAATTTCATACTTAGTATGTAGATACATTATGGTAAGAGGAAGAACCCTATCGTTTTTGATGGAGGTCAAAGGTCATCTGGGGTCACCGGGGGTCGAATGCTGAAAACCTTGTTAACGCGATATCTCAAGTTAGGAAGCTGGGATAAATTTCATACTTAGTATGTAGATGCATTATGGTAAGAGGAAGAACCCTATCTTTTGTGGTGGAGGTCAAAGGTCATTTGGGGTCACCAGGGGTCAAACTCTGAAAACCTTGTTAACACGATATCTCAAGATAGGAAGCTTGGATAAATTTCATACTTAGTATGTAGATGCGTTATGGTAAGAGAAAGAAACCTATCATTTTTGGTGGAGGTGAAAGGTCATCTGGGGTCACTGGGGGTCGAATGCTGAAAATCTTATTAACATGATATCTCAAGTTAGGAAGCTTGGATAAATTTCATACCTAGTATGTAGATGTGTTATGGTAAGAGGAAGAACCCTGTCGTTTTTGATAGAGGTCAAAGGTCATCTGGGGTCACCGGGGGTCAAATGCTGAAGACCTTGTTTACACGATATCTCACGTTAGGAAGCTTGGATAAATTTCATACTTAGTATGTAGATGCGTTATGGTAAGAGGAAGAGCCCTATTGTTTTTGGTGGAGGTCAAAGGTCATCTGGGGTCACCGGAGGTCAAACTCTGAAAAGCTTGTTAACACGATATCTCAAGATAGGAAGCTTGGATAAATTTCATACTTAGTATGTAGATGCATTATGGTAAGAGGAAGAACCCTATCTTTTGTGGTGGAGGTCAAAGGTCATCTGGGGTCACCAGGGGTCGAATGCTGAAAACCTTGTTAACACGATATCTCAAGTTAGGAAGCTTGGATAAATTTCATACTTAGTTCGTAGATGCGTTATGGTAAGAGGAAGAGCCCTATCGTTTTTGGTGGCGGTCAAAGGTCATCTGGGGTCACCGGAGGTCAAACTCTGAAAACCATGTTGACACGATATCTCAAGATAGGAAGCTTGGATAGATTTCATAGGTAGTATGTGGATGTGTTATGGTGGGAAGATGAATGCTATCATGTTTGGTGGAGGTCAAAGGTCATGTAGGGTCACCGGGGGTCAAACACTGAAAATGTTTTTAACATGATATCTCAAGATAGGAAGCTTGAATAAATTTCATACTTAGTATGTACATGCATTATGGTAAGAGGAAGAATTCTATCGTTTTGATGGAGGTCAAAGGTCATCTGGGGTCAAAAAGCAAAATTTTAAGAATTCCCAAGATCGTCTCATGGGTTCACCAGAAGGCAAAAAGCAAATTTTCCCAAGAATTCCCAAGATCATCATCCTGAGTCGTCAGATGTCAAAATGCAAACTTTTCCAGGAATTTTCACGATCAAATATGAACCTAAAATTATTTTCCAACATGTTAAGATAGCACTTGACCAGTGACTGAAACATATGGGACATCATGGCATTATTTGGAATAGAACATATATCATCGAAACCTCAATGCATTTTTGCATTCTGGTTTCTTTATTGGGTAGAGTCATTTTGTGTACTGCTAAATGGAAAAAATAAAAAAAAAATTCTTTTAAGTTTTTCTGATCTTTGCATTTGCCGATTTTGAATTATGTACTGAAAAGACAATGGCCTTTGGCTTTTTTTTTTCCAAAAGTCCCCTGACTCTCTGGCGAAGAGCCAGGGGCGAAAACCAAACAATACTCCGGAAGGAGTTCTGCTCCCCGAAGGAGTAACAACTGGCCTCCCCTCCAGCTTCTTCTAAGGCCTTGTTACAGCTTTAGGTCTTGTTGCTGATCAGCTCATATATTTTGTGGAGTAAAAAATTTGGGTATTTGTATCATCTTTTAAGAGCAACAAGCAAACTTTCTTTACCCCTTTGACAGTTTGATACTACAACAGAGTTCAATTTAGAATTAAAGTACTGTAGACATCAATTGAAAAGAATGGGAATTTGGGAAACTCTGTCTGCAAAGTTTGGTTCATGAAGTATATGTACTTGGAGGGAAATTTTGGCAAGTCAGAAGAATTAGGCTTATTTCTTTGTGCAATTGTGCAAAAAAATTGAAGAAATTAGACTTACTGCATACGAAATAGACAAGTTTTCTAGCCCTGATTTCTGTAAATGTTTGAGTAGTTGTATGGATGTCTGTAGATTTGTGCCTCTTTCATTAGATACAGATGTGTTGTGTGTCACAGTGGTGGGAAGACATTTTACCAACATAAAAAAGATACATTAGCTGACAGGGCTTGACAAACCCAACAGCACAGTTGGCAAAAAGCTGTCAGTCTCGTCACTAGAAGTAAGGTGTGCTGCTCCAGAGAAACAAATGAAGTATCTAGATGGCAAAAGTTGCCATCATGCCCTTTTTATTTTTCCTTACTTTCACTTTTTTACCTTTTCAGAGTACAGTGTTGCAGTAAAATGTAATAGTACAGTGTTGTAGAAAATTGCAAGTGTTGCAGAAAAGTTTCTCCCCCCACCCTCCCCCCCCCCCAACAAAAAAATCTTTGCTTTACCTTAGAATTTACCAAATATTGGAAAAGACAACCAATATTGCTTAAGGATCATGCTGTCAAAGTGAAATTGTGTGCCTCTGAGATGCTCCACCACTTAACAAATAAGATGGTATTGTGAAGATGAAAAATGTTGGCATGCCCTTCCTTATGACTCATTTTTGCTGCCTAGCTCTCCCATTTACTGTTATGGACTGGTGCAACCTACCATGACATTTTTGCTGTGTCATTTTTGATGCTCACATCAATCCCTGAGCTGATATGATGCCACTTCCTTGTCTAACAGGGATTACACACCACAGCTTTTAGTTGCTAAACCTTATTGCATCATATAGTATACCAACAGCTTTTAAACCTGTTGCTCTTGATGTCAAAGAGTCTCTTGTGTTTTGCACTGGGAATTAGTTAACCCTAACCCACTTTTATCGAATTGGTAATTACATCTTGAACCTGACATTTGCGTCAAAGAAAGTGCACTATTTAAAATAAATTATATACATCATCAGGAGAGCGTCCTTGTGTGTCCTAGTTGTAACCACTGTAGTCTTGTCTTGATTGGAAAACAATCTAGGGCTCTTTCTCCATTCTATCCATAAGGTTTGGACTCTCGCAAGAGATTATGAAGAATCCTGTAGATCAGCAACAAGATGGTAAGTGACATTGACTCATTATTGAGTCTACTTTTATCAGATCTAGGAGGTGATACTAACTCTTCTTGAATACATGTGACTTTTACTCGTGAGTAGCAGGATTATTTTCTTAAAAAAAGTGACTGAAAATGCTGTAAAAGTGACAGCTTGTAACAGTTAAGTACACTAATGGAAAGTTTTGTTCTTGTAAGTATGGAATGGGGGAGAACTGGCTAAAATTATTATAGTATGACTGCACCACAGATCGTGTAGAAGGCCAATTTAGAGTGTAAAACATGAGGGTTTAAGAGAATTTTGCCAAATTTTCTGCATTCTCAGAAGGGCACTGATGACCTCATTCATTAGGGATTTTGTCAGAAGCTCAATGTGATGGGGGCATAACAGCCATAACTTGCTTGTGCTCCATACTGAAACTTGGGTTGTATCAGAGTCTTCTGACAACTTGTGATTCATTTAATTTAGAAGTTACACCAGTTTTGAAGTATTAATTAAATCTGTTTTTGGTTTTGCTGCCATACTGTGTTCCTTTATATGAGCAGCAGTACCATTTCACAAATACAAATTTTGTGAATAGTTGCATGGGTACAATAAACTGAGAGTCAATTCATTTTGAAGTTTGCAACTCAAAGTGATCTCTTTTTGTACAGAAGTAGTCTTATACGTATTGGTTGTGTTTTTCTGTGTAATGTATGAGTATGGCTTATACATTTCACAATAAAACAGACTAAGTAGGGGAAAACGTTTCCTTACCTCCCTCACCATTGCACATACGAGTCATTCAGCATTTTCTTCTATAAGCAAGATGTGTACCCATTTCAGGGCATAAGGGTTTAAACTTAAAGCAAATTACACTGAAAAACACAACACTAGAAGAAAACTGATGCCTCATTGTGACTTTTTTATTCTGTCACTCTGTTTAGTTTCAGATTTTGGCCTTCACAGCTTGGGAAGTAGATCCAAGTCCAGACCACATAAGGATGGTGTCGAAAATGAATATTTCAATCCACAAATTTTTCCTGGGCAGAGGCAAGACAAGGATGTGAGTTGTTTGCATAGAAAACATCTAAAAGAATTTTAAGGCACTAGATACTCCTACACATGTGTTGCTTAACAACATCAGTGTCTTGGGTGAATAGAGAATGGCTCATAGCTATTTGTAATATTTATATGCTAAAGTAGGATGTACCGTAAACTAGGCAGCTTGGTGGAACTTACTTAATTGCTATGATATGTACTCGAGATACTCTAGCCGCTGAACATAACACCTTAAAGCAAGATGTTGGCTACATGTCTGGTGTGTGGTACCATGTTTTGTGGAGGTTATCACTAACATGGTTTGGAATAATTGTTGTAAACATAAAAGTGATGTTATCGACTCTAAGTGTATTGCTTTTTTTTTAAAATTGCCCAGAGAGTAACTGAGTGGTTAGATGTAGTGTTACAGATTTAAATAACTTTTTGCCATTTAACCATTTGAAGGCCTAAAATATTTTACCTCATTGTGTTGAAAAATATTTTCCCTGAATGGATCAAAAGTGTTTGGTAAGTACAGGGCTCGAAATAACCGGCAGCACCGACGGCTATGGCTGCTGGGCCCTTACTGATGGCTTTGGTGCCCCTCAGTCAGTGTCCTATGAAATAACATAGACCGACAACCAGTCTGCCCATTTTGGCTGTGCCCCTTTTCAAGCTTGTTTCGAGCCCTGTAAGTGTATCAGCTGATGCACTGGACATCTCAGTTTTTAGTCATTGTGTGCATATTGTGCAGTACTGACAAAAGTTGTAACATTTATTAGCTCATACCAGCAAAGCCATGATACATTGTGGGGTGCTGACTGTCTGTCTGTCTGTCTCTCTCTCTCTCTTTCTCTCTGTCTGTCTGTCTCTCTCATAAAAATTGCACAAAATAATATCTTGTGCAGTGTTTGATGAATTTTTTAATATCTGAAAATTGGTCACAATTAGGGTGAGGGCCTACATAGGGGTGTGAAAAAGTTTAGGTCAGACACCATCTCAGGAATGTCTCATGCCATAGTTTGTAAATTCTATAAACAGTCTCTCCTAGATGCATGACCAAAATTATCATTAAAGTTGCTGAGAAGTATGATTGGCATGTAAAGATTACTGACTGTGTTCAGATTCTAGATCAAAGATTATCTTGGGACCTTTGTTACTGGTTTTATTTGGGTCCACCCATTTTAATGAGTCACAAAATGCTTCAGTTGTGCTTTCTTTAAAGCAACCTGTGGATGAGATGTCAACTTAGTGACTGTGTTTAGGTTAAGTTAAAGGGAACTGTTTATGATTGGTATTTCAGTGCTGCCTTTACAAAAACCTTGTGCAGGGAGCCTGTGTGAGAGCATGAAGCATTTATGTAAAGTTCCAAAGGAGAGATTGTCTAAGTTGTTTACTCCAATAGCAGAGACATACAGCTCTTGTGCATTCTCTGCCAACTGAGTTGAGGCACCTACAGGAGAGGGTAGATTGCCACTGAAGTTTTGATGAATATAGAGGGATTAAAGGGTTGCAATTCTGGGATCATCTCATTCATTTGTGGAGAGACTGTGGAGACAGACTTCTCCTTAAATCTTATCTGTTATGAGTGTCAGCACCTCTTGTTGCTCTAGTATTCTTGACTTTTATTGCTTCACAGCCGTTAATGGGATCTCAGAACAATCAGTTTAACCATTATGGGGGCCTTTATGGACAACCTCCAGGTCCACAGCAGCAACAAGCCCCAGGTCCAGCTCAGCAACAACAACAACAGCAACAACAAGGTATAGTGTGCTGTTAGAGGGGCTCATTGTGGGTGGGTTGACATGGTTCTGTCAAGGAGACATTGCTGGGTGAGATTATGCTATTAGGGAGGCATCTTGGGATGGTTAGATCTTGTTGTTGAGGACACATTTTAGTGATGTATGGGGGTTGAGCAGTTGGAAAAACAAACAAATAGTTGTATTATTAACCACTGTGGTAAACCTATTGGAAGATTTCATACGGCAGCTGTTTTCTTATATGGTCTCCGAATGCTACTAGTTAGTTGACTTCATATGCAGCATTTTGATGATTAACGCAGGATTTTGCGTCCAGGAGGCAAGGAACCTTTTAGGGGACGCAGAAAGTGTTACTGAGCTGCGTCCGCCGAATGCATTTTTTTTTTTTTTTTGGCAGCCCAAATCACATTACTTGACAATGAATATGCTCTACACACAGAAAAGAGTACACTTTCTGCACTCTGATAGCTTGGCAGAACTAGCTGTCCTCAATTCTTTTCAAACAATATTACATCTTTGCATAGAATGCCTGAGTCGGTACCTGTAGTCATGCACCCACTCTTGCCAAATGCCTCAAGATTTGTTCAAATCCTTTGGTCAAATTAGTGCTTACTTCACTTTTGTACTTTGACTGGTGAATTAACGGCATTCAGCAGTCGGAACCTGTTCGAACTTTACCCACAAAGACAAGTAGTTACACAGTTTATAATGATGCATGATGGACAAGCTAACATAATGAAATTTTTGTATGCACATAAACGTACTGTGTGAATCACTCGTTTAAAATGGAAAATTAATTTTGTTGTAAAATTTTCCTTCAAAATACTGAGATAAAAATAAACCATAAATACTTGCTTGTCTACAATGTCACAGGCCTAATGTTAGATTATGAGTTTGTTGGCCTACCTTTAGCTCTGCCTAGTTTCATCCACCGATCATGTCGGAAAAACCAATGTAAATGATCTGTACTGGATTGTAGCCACTCCAACCAATTCTAAGCAAAAGTATGTAACTAACTTAGCACTCATGGGCCACTAAACACTAAACATTCCACTCAGTTTACTTGATTTATGCATCACATGGTTCCTCAAAGATATGACTATAATATTTGAAATTTTCATTTCATATGAAAGATTGTCCATATAAAAGTAAAACTAATTCCCGTAATCGAAAAACTGTTGCCGTTCCTGTGTGAAAGCGTCGGCAATGCACTAGCACTGCATTACGTATCACACACTGTACTCAGTGGCTCTCGAACCCAACTTTGCGAGAAACTTTCTGAGACGACGTGGATGATACCATTTGCGGGGATTTAAAACTAGAATACAAATTAATATTTTCCTATTTTTCTTTTGTGTTTTGGGGTGTACTTTGTGAAATGGACTGAATTAGAGTGTCTGTTCTTAAAAAAAATACTGTGTGAACTGTTGCACTTGTTACTTCTTTTTCTTCATAACTTTGGAGGGGTTGAGTTAAGAATACTGTACTCGTATTCCATTTTTCCCTGTACGGCGATTACTGTTCATGTGCCTATCATAGATAATTAAAAACGTAATGAAAGGAATGTGGAAGATGGCATAATTTATGCAGGATAATGAGCCTTGAGTATCCCAATTTCAGTTTGCCATGTGCACCAAATGTGTACAGATGAGTGAGATGATATGTTTAGCACTGAAACTTGAAAAATTGCAGCTCGAAGTCATCATCTTCCTGTAGTACAATTGTATGCAGATGGCACGGTCCATTGCATGCATATCTTGTAGGTAATACTGTGCATGTGTCCATTAACTCATGTGAACTGTGCTGCACTAGAAGTTACAGAAATAATCACGAATGGTCGCAATCATTTGGAGAGCTCTAAATTTTGCAAGTTTTGGAGTATTAATGTATAAACTTAAAGAAAATTTGTGTAAGGGGAATTCAAATTGTTTTGCAGAAAGTTTGAAATATCTTTTAGCCCCATTCCCAGTTTCAAATAATTAGTGGTGGTAATAGGTTGAATGACAGAAATACCAATGCCAGATATTTACCGATGCCGATTATCTAACACACCATTGGTCAGACACTAATGACTAACATTAGTAACTGCACTTTGTATTTTTAGGCCCCTCCCGGAGGCATTTACATTTGCGAAAAGTTCAGCCCGCAAGCAGGAGAAATTGTTTATTTAAGAATATGAAACAAGTAGCTGGCATCAATGCAGGGCATTCATAATTGGTGGTATTTTGCGAAGAATTTAACGGCCAAAGTGACAGATGTTGAGCGTATTACTGTAGTTTCTGCTGATTCCCATTTTCAGTTTTGGGTTCATCTATTTTGTTCTTCGGCTTCCTTTTTTTTTACGAATTTCACCCCTACTATGAATCACTCACCATGTTTTATGTACATCAAAGACAGGATTTTGTGTGATGAAATTTTATATGCATAGCTGTCTGTGCCTAGTTGAGTAAGGTCAGATAAAGGCGGGATAGGCCTAATACGGTCAGTCATAGTGGGCACAAGTACTGAAGGTTGGGACGCAAATATTTTTGCGACGTTGTGTCCCTGGGATGCAAACTTTTTTTGCCTAGTAAAAACACTGATATGGTAGATCACACCAGAGATATGTCTGTATGATGTTGATGTTTGTCTTTCATACAGAGAATTTCCTCTATCGTTGCTTTGTGACAGGTCTTGGCTTTCAACAAAATAATGTACCAAGGGGAATGCCAACCCCTCAGCAGCAGTTTCCGGGAAGGGGCAATCACCCAAGTGCTATTGGGGGAATGCCCCCATCGAGTACGAGTATGAACTTACCACCATCCAATCTTAACCAGCAATCAGCATCATCACCAAGCAGGTATGGCATCTATCTTCTCTGCTAAAGTTGATATCTTAGGAAAGGGGTGAATTAATTTAGCTGAATTGGACAGTTTGAGAGTGCACATTGTCATGTTAACCAATGTAATAGAGTATTACTGTATGACAGTGATGCTAGTCAGTAAAATAGTCAGTTGTTTGAGATTTTTAGGGAATTAAAATGTGATCTTGGATGCTTTATTCCTTGCTGTACTAAATTTTTCAGTATAAAAGCTGATTCATATGCTGTATAGTAGGCACCATGTTGTGGGCACCATATACAGAAGTAAATAGCCATCTCTGTAGAAATTCAGACATACCTCTGCTTAGCAGCTGCGATGAATGGCAATTGTGTAGAGCATATATATATATAACGCTAGACCAGTGACCAGTCTGTCAGGTGAAAGGTCAATACCGCCAATACAAACGGCGAAAATAAAAACAATCAAATACATAAGATTATATTTCCCCTCTTAGTTTTGAGATATAATTGCTCATTATTCCAATGGCCCCTAAGTCGTTAGTGTTAACAGATACATGTACGTGAATTGGTGTACAGTGAAGTAATTGCATAAACATTATGTGGTGAATCGGACCTGCGTATAGAGTTACGCATTCCCATATAAAGCAGTGTGTAAAATGTTAAGGCGAAACAGCTTTTTCGCCTGAGGGTCGAGTTCTCCCAACAGTTGCTTTTTTGCATACCATATTTCACCTAAATCCAAATTCATAGAAATATATATACATATATATATATATATGTATATGTATATGTATATATATATGTATATATATGTATATATATATATGTATATATATATAACGCTAATTCCCACCTTAAGGGGAAATTGTTATATCTGCTCGTACATAGGGCGAAAAAAAGATAATAAAATACATAAGAAATAAATTCGCCCTAACGTCTAAACATATAAATTAACGTTATTTCAATGGCCAGCCATCCGTTCGTGTTAACAGCTAGGTGTCCGTAAATTTGACAACTTTGAAGTAATGGCATCTAGTTTGTAAATCTAAGAGGGCGCCCTTGTAATTTTACGTATTCCTATAGAAAAGGTGTGTGGTAACGTTGAGGCGAAACTTATATTTCACCCGAAAATTTTTTTCCCCTTAAGGTCGACTTTTCAACAACAACTTTCCCCCTAAGTGCCGAATTAGAGAAATATATATATGTATATATATATATGTATATATATATATATATGTATATATATATATGTATATATATATTTTGCTAATTTGGGATTAAGGGGAAATATCGTATGTAAAAACCCGCCTATAAGGGGAAATCGTCTATAAGGGGAAAAAATCAGGTCGACTTAACGAAACTACACGCTTTTTCTATAGGAATACGTAAACGGATGGTAATGGCCTTTTCACTACATAATATATATGCCATTACTTCAATGTTGACCAAATTACGTACACGTATCTGTTAACACGTACAATTGGTGGGCCATTGAAATAACGTTGATGTATATCTGTTTTTCAAATTCAACCAAATGGCGAAATATAATCTTATGTATTTTATTGTTTTTTTTTTCGCCTTTTCGAAAGGTCGTCTAGCGCCCTCTAAATTTTTTCCCCCAACCGTGGGTTTTAGCGTTATATATATATGTATATATATATGTATATATATATGTATATATATATATATATATATATATATATATATATATAACGCTAATTCCTACTGTACGGGGAAATCGATATATCGCGGTTTCGTTAAGGCGAAGAAAAAAACAATAAAATACATTAAAAAATATTTCTCCTTTTGGAAACCAGATATACAACAACGCTTTTTCAATGGCCCACCATCCATACGCGTTAAAAGGTACGGGTACGTAACTTGGTCAACATTGAAGTAATAGCATGTACATTATGTGGTGAAACGGACGTTACCATCCGTTTACGTATTCCTATATAAAAAGTGTGTGATTTCGCAAAGTCGACCTGATTTTTTCGCCCTTTAGACAATTTCCCTTTTTAGGGGTTTTTTTTCATACAATATTTCCCCTTAATCCCAAGTTAGCAAAATATATATATATATATATATATATATATATATATATATATATATATATATATATATATATATATATATATATATATATATATGACCTTTGAGACGACGCTGATATAACACCCATTTTTTCACGTTCAAATATATATACCATGCGTTGTAAGTACGATGCCAGTATAAAGACACAATAGACTAGGGGCCATAAGGATACTATACATGGCATAATATTACTAAGAATGTGTTCAGAAAGGGTGTAATAGGTCAACAAATATTAGGTCAACACGAATTTGTCGACCTAACGTAAATGTCGACCTAAGGTACATTTTTAGACGATGGAATGTCGACCAAAGGTGGGATCCAGGTAAATATATATATATATATACAGTCGATTTTACCACGTTTGACCTATATATGTATATATATTTCTATAATTTGGAATTTAGGCAAAAAACCGTATGGAAAGACGTGACTGTTGGGAGAACTCGACCCTTAGGCAAAAAAATCGTTTCGCCTTAACGTTTTACACACTGTTTTATATAGGAATGAGTAACTCTATACGCAGGTCCGATTTACCACATGTTTATGCCATTACTTAACCAGTTAACTGCGTATGACGGATATATCCGTCATGGCGGAACTTCATGCTACTGCGTATGACGGATATATCCGTCTTGTAATATATGCACCGAAATACGTCATATAACACCCAGCCAATCAACGATACACCCTGGAAAGATCGTTCGCTGTGCACAGCGAACGTTCTGGCCTGTCTGTTTGTTCACTAATGCGTAGGACGAATATATCCGTCTTCTAACTGAGACGTTGATCAAGCACGTGGAACCCGGAAGTGTTCTTGCACGTGCTGCGCTGTTTACAATTTCTCACAGGCTACCGCTACAAGTGTGGGACCGCAGATGCCATGTCTGTGCTTCCAGAGAGAAGAGAAAGGAAACTATTTACGAGTGTAGGGAGTGTGAGAAACCACTTTGTGCAGCACCATGCTTTGGAATTTACCATACAAAGCGTGACTTTTGTACCGATTTGGAATAATTTTACCTAAAAAGCTTCTGAAAGATGGAGGCACCTCTACAAATAAGTTACAAACACTGTCATTTGCTTTTATTTGCTTCAAAAACAAAGGAGAAAAGAAGGAGATGACAAATTTTTGTGGTAAATATTTACAGTGTATTACTTTTCCAGTGTAAAGTTGAAATAAACGAAAAGTGGCATTTTTGCGAAAATTAATTCTGCAGTGGGATGAAAGTTACAATATATTAATTCCGCAGTTAACTGGTTAACTGCACACCAACTTACGTGCATGTATCCGTTGAGGTGAACCATGGATGCAGTATAAAGATTCATTCTACCTATATAGCATTTCTAATGGCAATACAGTGCAACTACCATATTGGGGGAGTAAGTGAGGTGCAGATGTACATGCCTGCACACAGTTACCAAACTATTGAAGTCAGGCTTAGTGTTGCTGGTAAATGCACAGCATGGTGTGTGTATATTATCAGCATGGTGTGTGTGTACTATTACATAAGCATGGATGTAGCGTATACATAAAACATACGCTTACAATGTGTGCATCCAGCATGGTTGTGTAAACCAATTATAACATCCCATGAAATAAGTCAGTTGAAAAGGTGTTTTTATTTGGTATCATTTTTATGTTTTTTTCTTCATCTGAAGGAATATTACTCCAAACAGCATTGGCTTTGGTAGAATGCACAACTTTCCAGTCCATCAAAATATATTAGGAGGTTTTCCACAGTCCTATAATCCAACAGGTGGGTATTCTCCTTTGTCAAACAAAAAAACCAAAATGCACAAATTAATTGAATGACTTACCCCAGTCATAGAAGTAATGCACAGTTTGTGTTTTTGACAAATGTATAAGTCACCAAAATAACTAATAATTTCCATACTCTACAGTACAGAGTGTAACACCTAACTCATAATGACATTCCCAGGGTTAACAATTAAGTGACTGACATGTGAAGTGAATGACTCCTTAATTGCTTTGGTGACTCAGTGTTGCTAGAGAGACATACATGTGAGTCACATCATCATTGCTAAATGACTCACATTTGACTGACCTTGCCTGGGGTTAGTGGAGTATGTATGAGTCACATTGTCATTGTCAGTGAGTGACTCACCTTTGGATGACTGTGCACTGGGTTAGTGGGGTGAGTCATTCATGCAGTTAATATTATGCATAAGGAGGATGTGGACGCTTTGAATTGAGCATATTTGGCAAAGTGAATGTAAGTACCATTAAATGTAGAGTTGGACAAAATATTTGTATTCAATACCAGTATCATAGTTTACAAGACCACAGATTAAATACAGCACCAGTAATGCTTCTGTGGTTATGAGTAAAGTGCAGTTATACCATGTTTTACAAAGATTTCCAGTGCAAAGGTTTGAAGCCTGAAAACCTACAGCTAATACAGTGATAGGCCGGCCTCCAAAAAATTTTTGTTTTTTCTCTTCTTGGCTTGTAGAATAGGGATCATAAATTTTATGCATGATAATTGTGTTTACAAAGTGCAAGTAGGAAGAGCAAAAATTTTTATGGCTAACATCAAGGCTTAGTGTAAGGGCCCTGGAAGCTCAGGGTTTCTAGATGCTCTCTGGTGCAATTTCAGCTGCCTTTTAGCCCATTTTGCACAAAATATAAGATCTTACGTGTTTACCAACTCTCATTACTTTTTGGTTTCGATGATAAGAGAAACCTATGCAACTGTGCTGGCGTGTGTATGTATGTATGTATGTGTGTGTATGTGTGTTTGTGACACTTGCTCGTTAACACGATATCTCAAGAAGGGAAACTCTGACACTTCTCAAACTTGGTACATAGGTGCCCCATATTGAGAGGAAGAACCCTATTGTTTTTGGTGGGGGTCGAAGGTCATCTGGGGTCACCAGGGGTCAAACTCTGAAAACCTTGTTAACACGATATCTCCATGTAGGAAGCTTGGATAAATTTCATACTTAGTATGTAGATGTGTTATAGAAAGAGGAAGAACCCTATCGATTTTAGTTCAGGTCAAAGGTCATTTGGGGTCATTGGGGGTCAAACACTGAAAACCTTGTTAACACGATATCTCGATGTAGGAAGCTTGGATAAATTTCATACTTAGTATGTAGATGGCTTATGGTAAGGCAGAGAATCCTATTTCTTTTGGTGGAGGTCAAAAGTCATCTGGGGTCACCAGGGGTCAAATGCTGAAAACCTTGTTAACACTGTATCTCAATGTAGGAAGCTTGGATAAAATTCATACTTAGTATGTAGATGTGTTATATAAATGGGAAGAATTTTATCGATTTTAGTGGAGGTCAAAGGTCATTTGGGGTCATCGGGGGTCAAAATCTGAAAAACTTGTTAACACAATATCTCAAGGTAGAAAGCTTGGATGAATGTCATACTTAGTATGCAGATGCATTATGGGAAGAGGAAGAACCCTATTGTTTTTGGTGGAGGTTCACAGGTCATCTGGGGTCACTGGGGGTTGAAAACTGAAAACCTTGTTAGCACAATATCTCAAGGTAGAAAGCTTGGATAAATTTCATACTTAGTATGTAGATGCATTATGGGAAGAGGAAGAACCCTGTTGTTTTGGTGGAGGTCAAAGGTCATTTGGGGTCACTGGGGTCAAACTGAAGACCTTGTTAACAAGCTATCTTGATGTAGGAAGCATGGATAAATTTTGTGCATAGTGTGTAGATGAGTTATGGAAGGCAAAGAATGCAATTGTTTTTGGTGGAGGTCAAAGGTCATCTGGAGTCACCGGGGGTTAAACCCTGGAAACCCTGGTAACATGATATCTTAACATAGGAAGTTGGATGAATTTCATACTTAGTATGTAGATGCCTACTGGTGAGAGGAAGAACCCTATCACTTTTGGTGGAGGTCAAAGGTCATTTGGGGTCTGGCCTTAAAAAAGTTTGCAGTCACTTCATAGTACTGTAATTTCATGATACTGTAGGTGTGTATGAATCATCGAAACCACAATGCATTTTTGCATTCTGGTTGTTGATTCCAATGATATTGTAGGAACACTGCTCCTGACCTCTAGTCTTGGGTATTTTTGAGCCCGTAAATTTATCAGGCTCACTAGTGATTGATAAATCTTTGAATGTGACTTGAGAGTAGACTTAAACAACATTTTAGCAGATTGCAAATAATTGATTTTCCAAATTTTGAGAGGTGTGTTTTAAATGCAGGCTCCTTCTTGCCCTCTTGTGCACTAGACTCTCCTTTGAAACACATTAAATAATGCAAGAGGCAAAGTACTATTGCATACAAATGGCATAGTCAAGTCAGGGGAGGGGGGTTGGAGTTTTTGGTTCTTTTTAGAGATGTGTGGTTACAAGTAAAGTTCTCTGGTAGGAATTCTCCCTCTCCTGAGCCCTCTCATCCAAATAGGGCTGGTGCTTGCTTATATTTGGTGATGTTCTGTGATATAAAGTTAATTGAGAGCACGACATTCAAAAGGAAATCATTCCATTGCAGCATGGCAATCTAGTCAGTGCTAGTGCCCATTGTCAGCTTGGTTAGACTGAAACAGAATGAAGTATCATGCTCTGTGACACACCACAGCTACCCTGGGAAGACATAAACTCACAACCTTATGATCAAAATTCCCAGGCACCACCATTAAGCTGCTGTATGGGGGATGTGTGAACAACCAAATGATGTAGGATTAATTTCCCATTTATTTGTATGACCATATTCCTTGATTGTCCTTAAAAGGTTGGAAATGAAATTTTATAACATCTGCCATCCAGATGTGGTAGGTAAATAGTCCTGCTAATGTGGATGTAGGGGTTTGTACAAAATATAGTACTGGAAGCCCAATATATTCAGAATACTTTCAAAATGGAGTCTTACAGTCACTTTTCTTGTGTTTTCAGCTTCAATAACAGAATCAAATACAGGTACCTTGGATATGTCTGACTTCCCTGCCTTAGCTGAAAGAGGGCGACAAACAAATGAAATAAGCAATGCATTAGGGTCATTCCAGTCAAGTGCTATGTCAGGGAGACCTCAGTATGGTAAGTGTTAAATATTTTAGCTTTTGCAAAATTTATGTGAAGTGTGTTGTAGGGTATCCTCCTGCTTAACACCGCAAGGAGGGTTGGGTGGAACTGGATTTGAATTGTTCTTTTTAAGTTTAATTATTCTTTGGAAGTAAGTTAAAGGAAGAGGGTGGTGGGATGTAGGAACTTTGTCAGAAATATCTCATGTACACCAGTGATACAAAACTGTGGTATGTCAAATGATATGGTGGTCTGCCAGTAAGCTTTGGCTATGTGATGACCTGTTGTCGAGTGGCCTACAAAATTTTTATGGTGTAGAAAGTGGTCCCTTGGGTCAAAAAGTTTGGGTAACATGGATATATGTCGTTATGTAGAAGTGCTTACCTGTTAAAGAAACAAGGAGATTGTTAGATCCAGTCCATTTATTGCATTTTCCTAATGCATCATGATGTTGATATACAGATCAGTCTGTGATGAATTGGGTAGTTGGCCTGGAATTAGGTGTGGAAACAGGCAAGACAATGGGCGGAGGGGGCAGGTTAGAAGTTTCCTTGAATTTTCTTTAAAAGAGCAGTGCACTAAGGCAAGGTTCAAGATCTTAACAATGCACAAAGGCAACTACCAAAATTTAAGAAGGACAGGGCACTTTCCTGAAGTGAAAACATGAAAACAATATCCAGGTTTACCATACTCTGTGCTGTTCAGTTGTAAGCAGTAATAAAGTAATGGTTACATGTCATGCATGAATAAAAAAAAACTGGTAATGGATGGATTTTGCTGGGTCAAATATTTTGTATAATACCAGCAGCAGTAAGAATCTTTCAAAGGTAGGACTAAGAAGGGCACCACAGATTTTGATTTGAGAAAGGGACAAGGCAGTCAATACCATAGGTTAGCCTTGAATTTAAGGGCAACATTTCAAGTATTAGGGTTACCAAGAGCATTTAACATCAGTGCAGTCAATTAATTCAAGACCTGCATGGTGGCTATTGTAATTACACTTTATTCTCATATAGGATGGGTACCCTTGTGGAGTTAAACAGCTAAACAACCCTGGTGTCAGGTGACATGTTACCTGATTTTAGAGCATTGTCATGTATGATGACTCCTAGCTTCCTATGGCACCCTGTGGAGTTAAATCATTGGGCCGTATTCATGATAGACCATCAAGGGTTGTCTTGAAATTCTCTTGGTACATTAACCTTTAATAACACATTGAAATATGAAAGGACGTTCCAAATAACCTACACTGTATTCGTATAATGTACACTGATTTCGACACAAACAAACTTGCCTCTGGTGACAAGTTCGATGTTTGAATTACTTTGTCTTGCATATCTCCATGACTGTTTAATCAGGAAATGTCTCCCAAGAATTTTCTTCTTTTAGGGCAAACATTTTCACTGCTGATCACTATAAATTTGTTTTCCATACATTCAGATGTTTTGTTTATAGAAGTTGTGTCTAGGTGGGAGATTTGGTGTTGTAGTTACAGTGTCCCCATAGTATTCCACAAATGTTCATTGTAACTGCCAGTATATTGTTGGGGAACTAAATATGTTTGTTTGTCAAAGCTGCTAGCATTGCTACTGAGAGGGTTAAAGTAGTTGTTGAATTAAAACAGGTTTCTTGCTGTATGACTTATGGGCTAACCAGTTCTGGTCTCAGTCGCTTAGGGCTGCTTAGCACAGTTGTGTGACTGGGTGCCAAAGTAAGGGGCCTTCATGCCCCCCATCACCCACCCTTTAGGAAAGTGGGGGTAAAGACTAGGGATGCACTCCCATCGGCTTTCACAAGAGCAGGATGGGGAGCCATTTTCCCACTTAACACTGATAGGAAAGAGAAGATAAACTTGCATGTGTATCCAATTAACTATGTGTTGGGTCCTTGATGAGCACTCTGACTTCCTGACATTGAATCAAAGTTAATATTAACAGAGTTTATATTGTAAAAAAGTGCCAGTGTATATGGCTATCATCATTTCTCCTAATATCCACAGTTGGTATGGTTAACAAGCAACCTGAACAAACTTCAGAGTTTCAGATAATGAATGAGGACTTCCCAGCACTGCCAGGGGCCAGTAAATCAGGTTTGTGTGTCCATTAATATTCAAAGGGTTGTTCTGGTAGTCAAAAATTTTGTCATCAAGTTAGCCTTGAGAAATCAGAGAGTGATTGTGTCAGTGGATGGAAATACTTTATGGAGAACTGACCATCAAATGCATATCACAAATTGGCAAATGGATTTTCAGCTTGTCAAATGTTACAGATGATGTAATATAAATGTATTTGGAAATAAAATGACAGTGTAAATGTAAGAATCTTGTGCCAAAGGTTTGCTTACCAAACAGGCCTGGCTACTGTAAGTGAGAATTTGATAAATTTTGAGAGCTACATTAAAATGAGAACAGAATATTGAAATTTTACAAAGCAATTTTAAGGTTTGTTAACTTCATTATTGTAAAACCTTTGAAGAATGTGTACTAAAATTGTTACGTATTTTTTGTTTTTGGGTAGCAAAGTTCATGTGTGGGCTTTAAGTAGTACTCACAGACTCATTTTACCACACCTCATGTTTTTTATGCCAGTTTGTAGATAAAATATGTGGAGTGTATTATGACACATTTAGAATGCATTATGCATGCTAATCATGCATTTGTAAATGTGTAGTAGTGTTTATTAAGGGACATCACTGCCTATATATTTTAATGATTGGTCATTTTGTGTGAGCTGTACACTAGGCATTTTGCACATATTTCAATCATGATAACTTTTTGTGCAGCTATTAGGAATGTGACTTGAATGGACTTTTCAGATAACTTACATATCTAATGGTGATACCATACGTCTTTCTATGAAACCTGTCATTTTGATGATATTTTGTTTGGTTTCTCTTGCTATTAGAAATGGGGGGTGTCAAAGACAGCCCAAGGTTTCCTGGTGAGAAAGTGTTGTCAACAGAGGCTGGTGGTAATGAAGCAAACTCAAATGGAAATAATGATGCCGAGTCAACGAGAAAGGGGATTAAAATTAACCAGGATGGTATGTAGCATCATAGCCAGCATATTCCACTATGCAGTGTCATACTAAAGGCTGATTCATTCTTCAGTATAGTGCTAAATAGCTGTGAATATTGAACACTGTTCAACTCTGAGCTATGTCCATGATTGGCTAGGAAGAGCAAGGGATGACCATGTATGGTTCTTACAGCTATTTAGCGCACAAAACTTTCAAAGTATCAGTAAGGTACCTTAAACTTAATTACTTTAAATCACTGAAGAAGAGGATTAAAATTAACCAAGATGATATGTTACATGTTAGTCTGCATAGCTGGCTTTACAGTATGTGGCAGAATTGGTCAAGTCCTTTAGAACTAAAGACCTGGAGTAAAGAAAGATGGGGTTTAAACTTAACCAAGATGGTATGTAGCATGGTGGCCAGCACAGCTGGCTGTGCCATTTTTCCCTAAATTGGTGAAACACTTATCTCCTGCCTTTCTCAGCAACACTTTTGTGTGTGCATGTGAGTGAGTGTGTATGCGTGTTTTTTTTAGCCAGTTTAGAGTCATCTAGATGGTATTGAGGTGAAGATTTATAAGATGTTTGTGTCCTGTCATTGGTCAAAATCCTAAGTTAAGTTGTGCAATAACAAGAAACTAGCAGAAAAAGCAAAGGAAAGTTGAAAGATTTAGCTGGTGTATCAAAATAAGGTTGGGACAGCTGCTTGTGAACTTGAAGAACACATTCCTGATTTTAATGTCATCTTCATCTCATCATAGTATGTTATCAAAAATGATCATTTTGTAACAGCGCCCTCAGTATGGTTCAACTAGTGTCCTGGTATAAGGTTGTTGTGCATATGAACTTTTAATCTAGAGAATGTGAGAATCCATTGCAGTATATTTTCCTTTTTAATTCATAGGCAAAATCACGAACATACCTGCCGGAATGCTTACGGATCCATTTGGAATGGTCGGTCTCTTAACTTTTCTGAGGGCGATAGAGACAGACCCAGGAGTAGTCCAATTAGCACTTGGCAGTGACTTAACAACACTGGGATTAAATCTCAACTCTCAAGAGTAAGCTGAAAAGTGCCAAATATTTTGTTTTATCATTACATGTAAAGTGATGACAATTCTCATCTTAAAATTTTTGCATGATTTAATTGGGTATAACATTATTGAAGGGAATATAAAGATTAAAGGAACCTGATATGAGGATGTAGCTAACCTCTTGGCCTTTGAGAAGAAAACCTGATGTGGTTGAATGTACAATTATTTTGCAATAATACAGTATTGTTGTGCATTTACATAGCAATTTATTAACATAATTCTACTACTAATCATAATAGTTCTGCTACATAGCACAGCACTTCTCAATGACTGGGCTGCTACACCTGCCATAAAGGGCTGTCTGGTATTAACTGAAGAAAAACAAAAAGCAAGAATTGGATGTCTTCTATTTTTATGAATTTTTAAATGTAATTATCTTAGTTAATGTTGAATGGGTGGTCACTGGGGTAAATTCATCAACCAAAGGTGGCCTTAAGTAACAAAATGGTGAGAAACCCCGACAAAGTATATAGTAAGCTACAAGTACATAAGTTACACAGGCTTATGCAGTCTGCTGGCTGTATTAGATAGACTTATCTTGTTAGCTAGGTTTTTGCACTTGTTAGGTTCAGTCACATAAAGATTATTGTTAATCAGGGATTTTTCCTGTTATGGTTGTAGCAACGTTATTCTCTTCCAAATTTTTGGTACCTTATCCATACAATATTAACAGAGAATCAATACATGTCGCACAGTACTTTTGTTTCTAGAATGGATATGTGTCACATCAGTAAATCTAATATGAAACAGTCATATCTCATCAGTTAGAATTTTTCACAGTATTGATACTGAATGTTATTATTTTTAAGAGATCTTACATCATATCCACACAAGAAGTCACGTAAGGTTTGAATTAATGTCATATTGAACGAGTTAGAATATCTATGTAAATTGTTAGTATTCAGGTTGGTTTTGCTTTTATTTCTTTTTCAGGTAGATGATTCTTTCATTCTCTTTTTTTTTCTTTTCAATTTTGCAGAAATTTGTACAGCACTTTCCAGTCTCCTTGGGCAGATGCACCGAGTAGACCACAGGATATTGACTTTCACGTTCCACAGGAATACCTTACAAATGCCCACATAAAAGATAAGGTATAGCATGAGTTTCAGTTGGTTTGGCATTTACCCCTCCCCTTCACTGCAACAAATGATGTTTCATGGTCTTTTCACTTGTTAGAGGTTATGATGCCAATCAAGCGAGTAATATTACATCATTGACCCAGGCCCATAGCTATCTTGTGAATTTGTAGGTGCAGAGTTTTTGTTTGGGAGGCACTTGAATGGATCCTCTGCAGTACTGAAACCAAAAGGGGTTTTCAGGGCTGGGGGAATTGCCCCTGAGTTTTCCTTCCCCAAAGTGCCCATATTGACCCTTGTACTGTTATACTAGCCATTGAACATGTTTGTAGTGTGACAAATTATTTCAGATGTTGCAGTTTGCCGTTTATAATATGATGTGACCTGACTTAAGAGCTTCCATTCTAAAACTTTTACAAGACCTATTGCACCAATCACAAACCTGAAAGTGACTAACAAGGAATGTAATTTTGTTACAAATATTTTAAAAATGTTAAAATAATTTAAAGTGGGTTTAAGTAGAGAAATAACTGTGGAAAGTGTATGCACTCTTATCTGGAATTTCATCAAGTTTTTTTTGGCATAACAAGACTGCTTCCATCAAAAGAGAGGGTTGGATGTTTTTCTTTCTAAAATAAAGCTGTGAGGAAGAATGGTGTAAAAGAGGAGTTCCTGGAATAATTATTTAAGTATCAGTCAGTGTTTTTCTGTACTTGGGGATCAATTTCCTGCACATCTGTAAAAACAAGTAGCATGTTATTGCACATGGTATACTACAGCTGTTCTTCATAGCAAGTCAGATATAATAAAACCTGAAACTGCTGTGCAAAGTGTCAACACTAAGTATTCATTAATACATGACATAATTAGTTGCAACATATTCATTGTATCCATTTGTTATTTCAGCTTGCACCAATCAAGTTAAACAGATATGGTGAGGATCTTCTCTTTTATCTTTACTACTCCCATGGAGGGGATGTATTACAAGTAGCTGCAGCTGCAGAATTGTAAGTAAAAAATGAAGTTACCACAGATTTTTATCTTCCTTCGTAGAAGTGACTTTCCTCACATTTGCTTTTTGTTGGCTTAAGAGGGCAGTTTACTTCATGATGTTGCAAGTGATCCATAAGTATGTAACTTCATATCTGGTGTTCACCAAATGCAACAATTTTATATTTTCAAACTTTTTTTTTTTCATTTGGAAGGTTAGGGGAGATGAGACATGGTAGATTACCAGCCCTTGAATGGAACACATGACCAGGGATCAAAACCCAAACTTTGCAGGTTCCAGAAATCATTTTTTTTTTTTGCAGGTTCCAGAAACCATACTTCCAAAGCTCCTGTTTTTATCCACTTGACTAATTGCATTTACCCCTGAAATGTCAAAACATGATACAACATTGAAGAAACCAAATTTGTGCAGTGGGAACAGTCATAATATTCATTGTTTTGCACTTTTTATTTTCGAGAGGGGCATTTGCAGTAGTATGGATAGTCCTATTGGAATGCTACTGTGCTAAGCTATGCACTTGCAATGCACTGTGATAATTGTTGAGTGATATATTGGTCTAGGCATCTCTAGCTAAATATATCTGACTTGTGACTAACCATGATATCTCAGTAAAATGACATAGATGTCTGCTTTCTGTAGCTCCTGGGCAACCTTTTATTCCTCCATTGATTGTCAAACTAAATTTAGTCTGTTGCATATCCTTTTAATTCTTGTAAAATTTGTGTTCTGTAACCATTGGATTGCCTTGTCCTTTGACTGTCCATTCATACTCTGTGGACTAGAAAGATAAAATGCAAAATACCTTCAACTTTCTTCATTGTTGCATAATGAGTGCTGCAAAGTATCTGCCTTGACGTCTCAGGTCACAAATTCTGTACATCCCCCAGCAGTATGTATGACTGGTTCACCTTATTTTATATTAGAATGATATTTGTACTGAAACCTCATTTTTTTTGTGGTTTACTGCAGAGTAACCCATCTTAAAGCCTCTTCTGAGATAAAATATTCTTCACAGATGGGCTGTTTCTGCTACTTATGGCATTGTGTGATACATATATACATATTTAGAGGGATGGACTTTGTATAACATGTGTATTGGTATGGCCAGATGAGTAAAGTGACCAAGCAGAAAAATTTTGATGTTACAAAACGTATGCAAAGGAGAAAGACTGAGTGACTAATAGAATAATTTCTACCACCCAGCCAGTCTGATCTGCTGGACTGTTGCCTACTGGGAGAAATATTTTGCCTTGCTAAAGCCCTTTTGTTATATTAACCCAGTAGCCTTTAACTGAACTCATATATTTGTGACCTGAACTTCACCAGAACACAAAACAAACTCAAGGTTGTGACCTTTGGAAGAAAAGCCATCAGTGTGTAGTAAAGAGTTGTGAGTATCTTTATGTATAGTTTGAAATGTATATGTGTTATCTTTTGTTTCAGGTATAACAGAGATTGGAGGTACCACAAAGATGAGCGGGTATGGATCACACGAGGGCCTGGGATGGAGCCACAGGTGAAGACACAGACGTATGAAAGGGGGGTCTATTATTATTTTGACTACAGTAGGTGGTGTAAGGTAGCCAAGGAGTTCCATCTTGATTATGAAAAGTTAGAAGAGAGGCCCCACTTGCCGTCATCCATTGGCCCAAATGCCCCCCTAGCTCACTAAGTGATCCCTTGACACCCCCCCCCTTATCAGTGTCTCACTGTGGTGGTACTTTGTGCTAATGATATGCAAAATAGGCTATTCTTGAGTTGTTGCACTAACAAGATGATATATTTCTGTCGTTGCAAGCACTTTTAATGTGGTCTTCTTCACTTGTGTTCCCAGAAAATGTGTTGTGAAATAAACTTCTTAATACCCCATACTGGATGGAAGAAAACAGTGTTGTTCATTTTCAAATATCGACTGGGAAAAAAAGGGTTATTGTTGATTCCTCCTAATTATTCACAATGTGCATGTCAACCAAAGGGTAACTTAATTGCATGTTGTATCTGAGTTAAATAATGTGTGTATATTTGTGACCTGAAGGGGCTGGCAAACAGTGGTCTGTCAGTTGACAGGTCTAGTGGTAATTTTATTTCGTCTTGCTCTGTTTAGTTCGGGAAATGAAAGAGTGCAGACTAATTGTGGTAGTGCATGAGAGTTGAATAGACAAAAGCTGGTAAAAGTAGCCCGTTATTTTTATGATATAAACCTCCATGGAATATTAGTAGCTTATTACCTTCCATAAAGGTTTGGTGATTGGTCAGGGGGGTCAGGACCAATTTGAGATGGGGGTAATATTATTCAGTGAAGTCTATGGAATATTGTTGGTACCATATTGTCCCCTTCTCCATTGTTTCAGCATGAAGCTATTATGGAATAGTCCATGTTTAGAGGCCCAAGGCTAAGTGTATCCACCTGCTCTCAACAAAATGACATCCTCATATCTTGAAATTGTGTTTGCTGCCATTATTTGAAGATACAACTGCCAGTTGAGTAGGAGTAGTGCCAGGGAGTTCAATTTTACATGTGCACTAGAGTTTTTTTTTTTTCTAAAATTTGCCCTTGATAAAATTCTTTGCAATCCTTTCAAAATTGGAATGATTCAGACACATAGATGTGCTGTTGGAAGCATTCATGTGTGTCTCCTTTCTGAATGGAGCTAATTTTGTCCAAAAGATTCTCATTTTACTACTTTACTGAAGTACATAAAACAACTGATCTGTTTGTCAAGGTCTTTTGGGTTCTACAGTTTGAGGTTTTTCTTTATCATAGAAACAGCAAAAACCCCAGAGCTACATGTACAAGTATCTGAAACACATTTTGTGCATTTGTGTAGTAATTTGACCAGCTTGTGTAGCAAAGTGCAATTCATACTGGGTAAATTATCCTATGTGTAAGAAGTCAACTGGAAATAATTTATATATGTATCTGGTTGTTATAGGAAGAGAGTATTACTCCTGATAATATCTTTGTACTTGCTTTGTTTATTTGGATGGTGCTTCCCTACCTCTGTAGATGACTGGAAGATGTTGCTAATCTTTCACCCCTTGAGGGTCACTTATTGCAATAGGGAGATTTTATTTGTTGTGATTTACATCATTTCCTTTCCCACAATCCACTAAAAACTGATGAGCACTTGTGTTTTTTGTCTTGTCTGACTTGTTATCAAGCAGTTAAGAAAGAAACAAGTGAAGTACCCTACCCTAAGGCACTGATTATTGTTTTTATGTTTATTTAGGCTGTTCATCATAATCATATATGACAATTGTGGCAGTTTGCCTTTTCATTTGGTACAATGTCTTCACATTTAAGGTATTAATGTAACTTCCATTTGACATTTATTAAACTCCATACTACGTAGCAGTGTTTTTGACAAGCTACTATGCTGTGATTTCTGAAGTGTGTTAAAAGTAACACTGGTTGTATAAATATTAATCATACCAATATGTACTGGTTTTCATTAATTGAATCCCAGTTTCAAAAACCAATCTGACACCAATATTTGAAAAAACAGGAAATATTGTAGCATGTACAAGAACCACAAGCTATTGTGTTTGTATGTGTCACCACCCAAATGAGGTGTATTGCCTTTGTGACAAAATGTGGCATTGTTTTGTTCACCAAGGTGAAACTTTAAATGCCTTTTCAAATATAAGTATGCTTTGCCTGACACTATCAGTATTGCAGTACTGCTAACTCACGTAAAGTGCACTGGTACCACTGTTTAAGAAATGTGGCAAATATCATGAGATTCCCATTGTGAATATCAATGTAAGTAGAACAGTGTTTAGAATAATAGAAGTAATGTGTTAATTTTATATGGCACAAAATCACTGAAAAGCCCAGAAGGACTTTACCGTAACCAAGTACCAATACATTGAAGAAGCTGACAAAACAAACAAACAAATAAGCAAGCCAGTAAATATACAGACATACAAACAGACAGAGCAGTGTATCATGAGAAACACAGACAACAAATACAGTAGAGAGAATTGGTACATCACCAATCAAAGTATGGAATAGGAGGGAGATAGTGAGTCAGATTGTGATCAAAGGACTTTCAGAATATTATTCAGGCAATACTTTGAAGGGCAGGTTTCTTTTGTTCCATTAGTTAGGTGGCATGTTATAGCTCCATTATACCACAGGGCTTGAAGGAAGTCATGATAGATTAGTTTCAGGAAATTTCCACAAAAGGGGAAGTGCCAGGGAAGTTGTTTAAATTGAGTCAACTCTCACTTTTGGATGGTATTTGTCCTAGTGTCTGGTTGCCTCCGTAACCCATATTCACAGGATGCAGTGAATTATGGGCTCACCACTGATTTTACTCTTTCTGTAGATGTGAGATACATTAATGTCTGTTTCTATGAAAATGATTACATGGGACAAAAAGGTTAAAGGTCAAAAGTGGCCACCCCACTGTAATTTTGAAATATCAGCCAAGTCTAACAGATGTCCTCTTTATTTCCTTTGGAAGTATGTTTCATTGTGCATCTGAACATAAATATTTCCGGATAAAGGTAAACCATGGATCTATTCTTCATGAGTTAAACATTTTAGTAACACGAAGAATAGTGTTATGATTAAAACACATGCTTAAATCAGGGTACCAGGATATACTAATCCAACTTTTGGTACCATGTTAATGTGTGTAATGGTTCAGATTCTCAATGCACTATTTCAAAATTTTATCAGTTGTTGTTGCAGGAATCTGCTTGTTCCTGTTAAGTTCTATCATGTTACAGTTAGAGGTGATAATAAAGTGCAATATGCCTCAGATGAGGATGAGGGTGGATTTGATTTGATAAAAAATTAAGGGAAGGATACCTCAAGACCAGTGCTACTGTGCTAGAAATAGAGCCTGATGGTGTAGTGTTGGGGATGGTGGTTAGGTTTTAACCTCTGCCTCCCCCATACAAGAAAATTTAAACATCCCTGCCTGCACTGGCTCAGAGTGAATGTATGCAGATTGAGAGTGAGATTTTTTTCAAGTTAAGCCAACTTCCATTATCTGTGTTCTGTGTAAACATGTAAGAAAAATTTCTCTGCATTCGTTTGTGGTAACAGAGAACTTTGTGCAATGGGTCTTTGCCTTCAAAATGAAACAGTCCAGGCACAGTCTTCTTCCACCATTGTTCAAATTCTGTTTTCTTTTCGCAAAGGAAGTTTGGTAGTCCTCGTACTGTCATGCTTTTTGTCTCGCCATATGCCAAGCAGTATACCCCTGAGCAAAGTACTAAGTACAAAAGGTTTGAAAACTTGCTAGCTATGTTATGTGACCTTTGACCTAGCCTTTTAGGCTTTGAACAACCATCTTGAGGAAAAGTTCTCGTATTTTCGGAAGAGACAACAAAATCCACAGTGTAAAGCTATCTCATTTCGGTACGTGTTTGCATCCTTCACGAAAAGTGAAAATATAACAATAGCCCTTTCCTGATAGGAAGTTGGGTAGAAAAATATACTTTAACGGGTCACCCACAGTGTGTAAGGGGAACAAAGAGTTTTGTCTTCATTGTGTGAGATCTCGTGAGAAGTCTGTTGTACCACCTGGTTTAGTTTTCCTAAAACAAAATACAAAAGGCGGAAGATAAACTTTGTTTTCCAAGGTTGCCTTTGAAGAAAATATTCAAAACCGTTCATTTTTATGGTAGCTGGTTCATTTGTGTGTACATGGCAGCATGTGCATATAAATAAGGCGTAATTTCAGAAGGATTTACAAACCAAAGGTTTTATATTAGAAGGGTTTTTAGCCCGATGGCTTGGATGTCTGGAGGGTTTTTAGCATGATGACAACGTGGACATAACAAAGAAAACCACTTTAGTGTACTCTTTGTCTCAAGTGTTTCAACTGTTTCCAACTATCCAAAGACAATCACGATTGAAATAAGTTAATATGTGTTGTGATTTTAAAAGGTCACAGATTGGAGTACGAGATGACCTTACAATCTATTCAGATCTCATACTATACGTTCTATATGCATATCATTAGCACGAATTGACCACACTTGTTTTGTTGCAGGTAAATGTTGCCTTCAGTGTGAAGGAACAAGTTTGTTAGTGTACGTATCTTGTAATAAAGTTTGTTCAAACTCAGAAAACAAAACGTTTAGTGTTTGCTTCATTTTTCTGTGGGAACATGGCAGGATATGTTTAGTGGGATTGGCCATTTTTGCCGGAGAAAAACCTGTATTACCCCAGAAAGTTGCCCAATTAGTTTTCTAAAAGTCTGCCCAAGAATAGGTTTTGCTCGAACCTTGGGAGTAAAGTGGGGTTGCATTTCCCCAGTCCCCTGAACCATATCCCTCTGGCAAGTACGTCTGTGAGAAGTTGCCTTAGACAAACCTACAGAATGGCAGTTTTTTATTCAGCACACCTCTTCGGGAGGGCCTCGTTTGACGGCGGAGCCCTCAGCCGCTACTCGGGCTGGGCTGAGACATTCGTTAGCCATTTCCAGTTGTTGGAGCTGTCCCTTCTACTAAAATTTGGCATCAGTTTGGAACAAACTGTAAACAATTTGCTCATTTCTGTTTGGTATTCTAGAGAGAGTCCATGATCAATCGGCCTATGAGGTAATGTATTTCCAACTAAAGGTACCTTTTTTCCGACATTGATAGCCACCTTTCGAGGGCCGGTTATGCACCTGTGTGGTTATCACTGAAGTTTCTGTGGCCATATGGGAATCGTAGATTATCTCAACATGTACTACTTTACCAGGGAGATGCTACTCTAACTTACTAACGTTACGCACACTTTTATTGGGAAGGACATCGCCTATCACCCCTATGCTTGAGCCAAATTTATTATGATAACCTATCACTTGCTACTTGTCCTCTGTCCAGGGAGATGCTAGAGTAGCATCTCCCTGCTCTGTCGCGGCCAGTTAAAACAACGCTGTAAAATTCAGGGTTTGACGTAAAACTTTGAAATGTGACTTTTAAGCTAGCCTCATCACGAGACGTGTTGAAGTAAACAAAACTATGTTGCAACGCCTCATCTGATCACTCTCTGGGGGAGAGCCGAAGGGCGAAGCCAAACGTTACTCGAGTCCCGATGGAATCATCTACTCCCCGAAGAACCTACGTCCCCGCGGGGACATCAAGACTTAACATGACCAACCTCTTGACCTTCAGACCTCTATATTATCGGTCTGTCATACATGGTCTGGTTCTAGACTGGCTGAAAAGAACAGATACTATACATGATCTTAAAAGTCATTGAACGTAGATCAACAAACTGCAGTATAGTGCTAAGAAAGCGATTCTTCAATTTATTTAATAATGGCGCCAGTAGAAAACTTAAATACGGTTTGACGTAAAACTTTGAAATGTGACTTTTAAGCTAGCCTCATCACGAGACGTGTTGAAGTAAACAACTATAAAACTGAGTGGTACAAACATGCCCTTTTGATCTTTAGGCCTAAATCAAAGAGACTTTAATTATTACGTATCGAGGCTGGCGTATTTGACTTTCGAGATAAAATGTAACTCAGCTGGCCTACATTATGAGCCCGTCTCGTATGCAGTCTGTCACCTTTCAAGTTTGTCAATAAACTACACAGCAGTCCCACACAACAATCAACAATATTGCTTTGACATTTTTTCGCTTTTACTTTGCGTATCATGTGACCCCATAGGTCATAAACTTTGTACTTGGAAAAACAGTTATAAACTCTGTGGGATATGATTGTATGTAAATGATAAGCCATCTGTGGCGGATATGACGATTTATCAAATCACGGGAAACGTTAAAAGCTCGCTGCCTGTGCTGATGACATAATACACTTGCTACATATAAACTGTAGTATTGTATGTTGGGAAGCATAGTTTACTCGGTGGATCTCGAGAGGGAGCTGAAAGACAAGTTTTGAGTTCAGGAATCAGGAAACATTGAAAGTACTGAGAATAAAATGAAGTTTTGCATTCTTGTTGCAGTCTTGGCCTTCGTGGCTCCAAGTAAGTTTATTAACTTATGAAAATTCCAAACAGAGAGATAGGCCTAGGCTATTAGAATTTTTGGAATTTCAGTCGACTTCCAGTGGAAGATACTATATTTGAGCCTATTTTTCGATTCGCCGATTAGAAAGTTCTAGAGGCTGCAATTTAAATTTGTAGATGATTTCAAAGGAATTCCTCAGTAAATCTACTAATCGTGAAAGTTGGCTTTCCGCATGGCTTGCGATCTGAATTGAAGCTGACATAAGCTTAAGAATGTCTAAGCTCAACGCAAAGTAGGCCTAATATTGTACAATATCTTAACATTAGCTTCGTTAGGCATGATGTTTTCTAATCTCGTAATCTAGCTAGATCATGGGACTGCATGGGCGGCGATCACAGGGGTACATGTCCCCCTCAATATTTTTAGTGTAGAACGTTTCGATTTTCGATATGAATAATCATTGTGATATTAGCCTAATAATGTCAGCTGGAGAGAACTTTACTAGATCAGAAAACATGCGATCTGTGTCCTCTTGAATGCACCAAATCGCTCGGCTTCCAGGGACTTCGCTCTGGACCCCAACAGAGGACCTATGGTGGTCCCCTGTACCCCAAGCCGGAGGCGCAAAGTGTTCACCCTTGCAGGTGTCCCCCCCCCCCCCAATAATTGCAACAGATCGCCGTCCCTGTGGGAGTGTGTAATTGGGTCCGGGGTTTAGTCTATATGGGAGAATGGGTCGGTTCAGATGAACTCTCCTTTTGTGTACACCAGATTGCAGGATTTGGTGCTCTTTTAAATCACCCCACTCTCTGGGGCCATACCGGAATACAGTCATTTCTTGTACTTCGGGAAATCCGAACGTACTGAGCCCGTCGATAAGTTGGAATATTGATTTTACTTATGTCGTTGTACACTGTCATATCAAGCAGCCAAATTAAAGCCACAGAATCATAAAATGGGGGTAGGTTACTTTAAATCACACCATGGATGTGGGTGGGAGGAGATAGGCTACAGACTCTTAGGCCTACATAGTTAAAGGCGACTTATGATAACGGGTCTTTGGGGTAATGGGAAAAAAATCTTTGAATGGGTACATGCTTTGATCGATTCAGTTGAGTATTTTGATGCACCTACGTAAGTACTGATTATCATAACTAATACCCAGATGTTCTAGGACTGACGCTATATGCTCCCATTCGCTCAGCTAGAATGTGCCAAGTACTGCTCACTCATTCAGGGAAAGAAGTGATTGTTTTGTAAGTTACGTACGGTAATCGATAGCAAAATCATTAAACCGGTTAACCAAACATTACGGGGAGGGGGGGGGGGATACAAGTGTTGCTCTAGGTACATTATCACTTAAAAGAACATCCTCCCTAGAAATACGTAAGTTAACCCTTTAGTACCTTCTGGCCAGCCTGAAAAGGGAAGCAACTTTAATATCATATAAAGGGTGCATTTGTGCAAGGCTATTGGCTACGTACACGCGTCTGTCTCTTCATTGTAGGCGCAAGTCTTCCGCAGAGTTGATCAGGCTAGCCAGTAAACCCGAGGGAAGCTTCCATGTCGAGTCAGGGGAGGACCTGACGTCCGAAAATGGACATGTGGGATGAGTATATGCATGAAAGCTGTTCGCGACTGGGGACAGGACGTTGTTTTGGAATACCGTCCCAGTGTGGGTCTAAGCGGAGGGGGTTCCTTCTCCCCTTTGGAAATATTTTGAAAATTTGAGGGTCCTTAGATGCAATCTGGTGCAAAATATTGGGCGAATTTTAAGGAAAATTACTGCGAAATTTTGACATTTTATACAATGGGAACAATTGTGGAGTTTTATGTCCTTGAACGGAGGGAGGCGGAAGCATACTCCTACCTCACCACAATTTTGATTTAGCACTGTTCCCCGCTTTCTTTTTATATGGGGATGGGCAAGGGTGATATGTGCAATACAGGAACTATTATTTCACAGAACTAGTTAGAATAAAAAGCCAACTTAAGATAATGGTGGAGTGGGCCAGGCGATCCACGTTTTGGAGCTATACTTGCGGCGTGTGTATCTATAGTTTTATAATTGTACTCTGGTTTCTTTCATCAATCATTCCCTTTAATATTTTTGGTTTTTCTACATTTCTTCATTATGTAAAGGTTACGGCTGGTCGTTGTATAACCGTAGAGTGCAATCACTGGATTTCCAACGCGTCATGTACGCAGCAGGTGGTACACTACAATGTGACTTATGTGAGATGGTGGTCACTGACGTACAATCACTCCTGCAGGGGAAAGAACCCGAGGTAAGCCCTCTAAAGGTGGTTGCTTTCTCATCAGAAATCACTTGGGTATTCGACAATTTAATGGTAATCATACATCAAGAGATGGGTGGGTAGTGGGGGAGAAGATATCTCATTCCAGAGATTACCGTAACTTCTGTGTGTCATGGGAAAATTTGCCATATGTGACATAAACTGACTAGAATTGAAGCAGGGGCTGTGAAATGATGAAGAAAACCATACTGGACAGTCTTGGGATCGCACTGATGTTCTGTTAATAATAAATTGTAAGAATCTGATCGAACTTCCCCGTCGTTGTAACGTAGAGTACCAAACATAATGTTGGGCTCCAAAATCGTCTGAAAGACACCTCTGTTCCCGGTGAAGTTTTGGCTTGGAAGAGAAAGGAGAGTTTGGGAGTCGCTGGGCAAACAGTGAAATATTTAGGGGCTAACTTCGTTTGCCTATGGCCAAATTAGTAAAAGCCGGTGGCTTACCGCCTCGAAAAGGGTCCGTGTCGTACTTTTAAATTAGACACTGTAAGATGCAATTTCCTCGCATTTGGCATTTAAGACAAGTATACGCAGAATCTTTTGATGGAACTGTGTCTTATTGTGCAGCGATCACTGTAATTTCGGAATCCGTCAGATAGTATGAATCATTTCCCCATCGGGAAGCCAAGATACAGGTGATCTATGGTCTGACTGAAGTCCTTCCCTAACATTTTGAAATGAAACACTGTTAAGTGCGATTTCTGTGAATCTTTCAATGAACATAAATACAAAGGAACATTTTGATTAAATCGAACTATACTATGCAATGAAACACTCAGGGAATTTAGGAATATAGCCTATCTAGTATCTAGTAATGATCAAACAATTTATATATAAATAAATATATATATATATAGAAACGCAAGGAAGAAACACAGGACACACGGCATACTGTAAAAAAAACGATTCAAATTAAATTTCACTTTCAGTACTGACAAAAAAACAGATTGTGTCAATCTTCAAGGCTATAAAGATGTTAAAAGTTTTTAAAACGGTAAAAGTGTGAAGACTTTCGAAACACACAAAACTACACAACGTTTCAGAAGGATACGCCGATGCGCCTTCCTCGTTCACGTGCTAGAGTTAAACTAAAAGGGTATGAATCATTTCCCCATCGGGAAGCCAAGATACAGGTGATCTATGGTCTGACTGAAGCCCTTCCCTAACATTTTGAAATGAAACACTGTTAAGTGCGATTTCTGTGAATCTTTCAATGAACATAAATACAAAGGAACATTTTGATTAAATCGAACTATACTATGCAATGAAACACTCAGGGAATTTAGGAATATAGCCTATCTAGTATCTAGTAATGATCAAACAATTTATATATAAATAAATATATATATATATAGAAACGCAAGGAAGAAACACAGGACACACGGCATACTGTAAAAAAAACGATTCAAATTAAATTTCACTTTCAGTACTGACAAAAAAACAGATTGTGTCAATCTTCAAGGCAATAAAGATGTTAAAAGTTGTTAAAACGGTAGAAGTGTGAAGACTTTCGAAACACACAAAAATACACAACGTTTCAGAAGGATACGCCGATGCGCCTTCCTCGTTCACGTGCTAGAGTTAAACGAAAAGGGCAGCAGAGAAACATGTAACAGATCACATTAATTATGTCAGGTACTCCCTACTGTGTGTATATATATATATATATATATATATATATATATATATATATATATATATATATATATATATATATATATGCATATATCAATAGCAGGTGAAATGTTCGATGCGTAACAGAGCTTTGTATAACAATATATAATAAATGTATAATATACCAGGCATTTATATATATATATATATATATATATAGAAGTGTGGATGTGACGGTCCGCTACCCATCATTCTTCAGTTTATATATATATATATATATATATATATATATATATATATATATATATATATATATATATATATATATAAAGTTGAAATGACTTCACATAACTCCAGAGCAGAGAGGCCTATGATCTATCGAATTGTTTATTTAAGTGTGTTAAGACATCCGCCAAGTCTAATTGGTATTTAGTATAACAACCTCTCCAATTGTTTTGTATCAACTAGTTTTGTACATACTCGTGTCATTTACCTCTGAAGATCCTGCAAGTACGGGTGAAAACACTTAGGATTTAATACATTTTATGATACTATTGGTGGAGTTCTGTGAAGTCATTTCAACTTTTCTTTCTATATTTACACTTTACTATGTGAAAATTAATATCCTTCAAAAAATGTACATTTTAAATATGAAACATTCGATTGCTTCATTTTGACTGAAGCATGAGCGTTCGCTTTGGACAACTTTGCTTTTAGTTGAGGACTCGCTCTCATGACTCTGCTTTTCTGGCATAATGAATCATGCAGTGCAGGTTGTAAAACATAATTTACTTCACTTTTGCCAATAATTGCGTCCAACTTCCTTGTTTCACCAATGGTTTAATATGTTATTTTAATAGCCGCTACTAGTTTCAACTATATCAAAAGTTGAGAATGTCTTACGGAACCCTCGTAAATACTTATGTTTATGGTGTATAAGCTATAAACATAAATGTCTTAAGTATGTCATGTGCACAAAGTTTATCATTGACAGAGAGTCAATTCCTCTTGTATAAAAGTATACGGTACCGTATGGAAGCCTTCTCTACTGCTTGAAAAATATGATTAAAGCACACCGTTCCAGATTTCACACTTAAAACACAGCTAGATAAATTTAATCAAGATGGTGGTGACAGACTAGACAGCCATTCTTCGCCGTCAGAGAAGCCAAGAAAGTCAGATTACAGTTTACCTGAAAATGATAATATTTCTCTTTGTCAACTCAGTCATGTGTTAATTTTGACCAAATTTTCTGTTTTTTTAAGTGGAAAATGGCTGGCTTCTCTGTAACCACGACCTTCTTCAAATTAAGCAGAATGTTTTAAAAATGCTCTGTGATCGTAAATACATCCTTTTGTAAATCGTCCAATATCTTTGGCATTACGAGGCATTTGAGGATATAACGCATGCGAAATGCAACTTAGGAACAAAACTCCCATCTCACGCGGGACCTAGCCAATGTCGGGGGGGGGGGATTCATACGCCATTTGCTATAATAGAGCAGGGAACTATAACAGATCTGTTACAGCTCCCTGATCAGAGGGTGACGTCTTGTCATAGCATCTGAGCGGCGTCATCATTTGGAGCGAATTGTACTCACAAAATATTTGCAAATAATGACTCCTAGACCGTCGTTAATGTTTCTTCCCCGCATGTGTAAAATGTTCATAATTATCCTTCATTTTGAAATCTCATGTGTTCAAGTGAGCCATAAAGCAAATTTGTGGGAGGAAAATTGTACTTGTCAAGAATTTGACGGAAACATCTTTTGCATACTCTTTGAGGCTTATGGGCCGCCTCGTGTAAAGTGGTGGGGGACGGCTGCACCCCCAAGTTTGCCCTCCAGAAATCACAAATTAACATAACCTAAATGCATTTCAGTTTATTTTGCCCCCTGAAATATATTTGGCTGCAAGCAATCTCGTATACCTTGGGAGGCTCGCACGTTTTCAAAATCGGAACTTTTCATATCCCAGTCAGAGTTGTGTTTTAATTAATGATTCCCAAGAAGAACCGCGATAATTTAGCGGTTATCGGATGATTAGAGACTCCACATTATTGAATCCAGGATGATTCATGATTTGCCAACTGAATGTACGGGCCACTTGAAAGGAGATTTTGAAAAAGTATATTTTGACTGGTAGGCCTACTGTACACTCGGAAAGCTGTTGAGTACGAACGCTACAGTACCTGACAAACTTTAGGAAAAGAAACTACCCAGGTCGGTCAAGGAGAAAGCACTTTTACCCAACATGGACACTTCTTTGACCAGCTTATTGGGTAGTTTCTTAACCATCACCTTTTCAGGTGGCCAACTTACCTAAATAGTCACGTTTGAAAAGTGAAAGTGAAAGCAAAATTTTGCACTCGTTCAGTGAAAATGACGTTTACTCATTAGTACCCATACTGACACTGTTTCTGCATGGTTGAACCAGAAAAAAATTCTTTGTGTTCGTACTCATATAATTGTATTCATACCACAAATCTGCCAGAATGACGTTACACATAAAACATACCTGTCTCTATTTTGTCTATTTATCGTTGAAATAAACTATGACGAAAACTGACAATATTTTATTGGATTGTTGTTTCGAATTGCTATGTAAACTCGCGGTAAAGCCGACTTGTTCGTTTCTTGGTAGTCTTTTTCAAGATGTTACTTTAACAGTTAACAATCATCTCGGGTTCTGATTCACTAGGCCACTGTCAACTGCAGTGTATTAATTTGAGCTTTTCTCCACATATTGTGAAGAAACGATAACCAGAGAAATAAAGGCGCGCTGTATAAATGGAGATTAAATGGAGTGTGCGTCACGAACTGAATGTTGTCGTTTTAATCAGGGATGCAAGGCTCATTTCTCGGGTGTTTATTCATAATGGTTAGACCTTCCTTTCTTATTTCAAACTTTCGTTTTAAATTTAGTCCTAAAATTACAAAACTCTTAACAAAATAAGGAAAGCGTTATTAACAGGAAGTACAGTAGAAGGCAAACTTTCGTTGTCATGCACCGTCCTGTTAGCAAAGTCAATACTGGGTTGTTGAATATTTATGATTAATACTGCAAAGTGCACAAAACAATTCAATTAGGTGATCGATTGTTTTACTCTTCCTGTAACCTTTGTCCATGCGGACTCACGTCATGTGCACGATAACATGGTTTCTAGCGTGAAAAGTATGAAATTTATGGAGGAAAAAAGTTAGTTGTAAATTTAACAGAGAAACACAAAACAGTATTGATTAATGTGAGACCATTGTTATATTACCCCTGCTTGCTTCAAATTCACTTCGGCTTGTAACTGTGATAACTTCGTCTGCTTTTTATCGCAATACTGAGCATTTGGTTTCAATACCGGTATTTGGTTTCGCCCCTTGGCTCTTCGCCAGAGAGTCGAGGGGACTTTTGAAAAGTATAATACTGAGCATATGAATTGAAAGTCAAATTTAATTAGAATGCTTACGTAAAGTTCCCTCTTAATTAGTGTATCAATAAAAAATCACTTAAAAAGAATAACCCGACCGGATACAATCCTCCCTCTACAATATTACTTTTCAGTATCCATTCACCAAACAATGGCAACGGTTTAAAAAAAGTTACTCATGAAAAATACTGTATTCCGAACTTTGTAGGAACAATCACCGTACCGTAAGTGAGGGCTTAATGTAATCAGTAGATCTTATGGGTTCGTACGGTCATCCGGGTCTTTTCGTTACCCTAGAAATTTTGGAGTGAAAACAACAACTGACTGCAGTATGACCATATGGGAACATTTTACGCGCTACACTGCTGGTGAGTGTAAACAATGCATGGACTACTCTACGTGCCGAATACGGGCGATACTTTGTTTTCACTCCAACATATTGTTGTCATGGGGAAGTGACGTGTCACCTACCGACCCCCACTGTAAAATTGGCAGCGGTTGGCTCATGGCTCCGATGTGCAGTGTCTGTTGTTCTCAGCCAGTTTAGAATGGAGCCACGCATGGCAGCCCCCTATTGTACCGGTAGAGGTCTGATGGTAGGTAGGGAGGTTGGTCAGTTTAGTCATAGTGCCAGTTCTGGGGATAAAGCTCCTTCGAGGAGAGGAACCCCTTCTGGGGTAAGGCTTGGTTTTCGCCCTTCGACGTGCAGCAGAAGGGACTTTTGGAAAAAGTGCGAATAAGATCTAGTATCCTAATTGTTTTGGTAGTTTTCTGTCGTGATCAGTAATTCCATTCATCAATTTCAGTCTGAATCGAAAATCAATAAATATGTAACTTTTCTTTTAGGAACTCACAGGGAATAAACCATAGGCTTAGGAAGCGGGGGGCTCTCTATCAAAAATATTTGGGCTGAAATATGCATCCCCGCCCTACTTTTCGAGGACCAAACCCCTTACTTGTCCGCTCAGTGAAATTTATCAAATATTTCAAATAAAATTTCAGACTTTTTCAAAAGGTTTATCCCCCAAAATGAACAAAATGTAGCACCAAATTGCACCTAGGGACTCTCAGTATATTCAAAAATATTCCACAAGGGGGTCGAGTAGCACCTCTCCTAAGATCCCTTCCCCAAGACGGCGGTCTATAACGTTCAGCCCTCAGGTTAGAACAGCTTCCTACGCTCATTGAATTAATCGTATCAGTTTTTGAACTGTTCCACCCACAAGTAAAAGACGAGTTGGAAAACTTAGATACACAATGCATGCTGGGAAGGAAAGTGAACCACAACAGAGACTGCATGTGCAAGACAGATATTTTGTGTAATCACGCACAATTTTCCAGTTTAAAACTATGGTTCCCTATACATCAATAAAGGGTCAAAGTGAATTTTCTTTAGAGGAAAAGTTCTTTTTGAAGTTAATCGCCTTAATCTGGACCGAAAAGGTTGGACAGTATGACGGTTAATTGTGAAAGAAGTTGCTCGAAGCCTGCGTGTCCGTGCGCAATTGTCCGTGGACTTGATCTGTGGTACTACAATGGTACAACGAAATCTAATTTCCCAAGTCGTCTATTGTTCACGACAGCCCTATAAAGGTTCTTCTGTGATTGCGTTTACCGTGATTGCATCAGAATGGCCCAGACAGAATATAGGTTGATCTCTCGCAATAGCTAATTCTTGCTAAAACACTTAGCCTATACACTACAAGACTTATGAATGCAAGCGCAAGAAACGGAAGGCGGAACATGTTTTCCGCGGAAGCGGCTTGATTTCAGACAAGACAGCATTCACCCTTACCAGAAATTCTTACAAGGATATGCTTGTTAGGGCAAACAATAATTATTTGAATAAACGAATTGCAATTTCTGGGAATGATCCAAAGAAGTTATGGGATGCCTCTGCACCCATGTTAAGCAAAACTGACAAGCCATTATATCCCGAGGCTCCGTCAAAGTCAAAGCTTGTGAACGTTTTCTGCAACTTCTTCTCACAGAAGATCGACTTGATTAGTGCTGAACTTGACAGCCTAAGCGTACCACTTTTTCCTTGTAAATTTAAATTCGACCATTTTGTTCCGAAGTTCGAATCCGAGGTACGTAAGCTGATCATGTCTTCTGCTTCCACCACTTGTGATAGCGATCCAATTCCTACTGGGCTTCCTAAAAATAATGTTGACATTGTTTATATTTAAGTTGGTTGAAAGGGCTGTGGTCGGACAATTTAATCACTGTTTGAAAGCTCACAATCTTTTACCGGACTTTCAGTCTGCTTACAGAGCTGGCTACAGCGCTGAAACAGCTCTTGAAAGAGTTCACAACGATATTATCACTAGTATGGATAAGAATTTAACCTAATTGACTTGAGTGCTGCCTTTGATAAACTAGACCATCGTATTTTAGTAGATGTTCGTAAAAATAAGTTTGGGGTTCAAAAAACGGCATTTAGTTGGTTTAATTCCTTTCTGTATGACAGATCTCTCAGGGTAACAATTGGTAATTTCTGACCCTTCCCAGCTGGTTTCTGGTGTCCCACAAGGTTCCTGTGCTGGCCCAGTTCTTTACACTGTCTATGCCAGCACCATAGTGGAAATGATGAACACGCACTTGCTGAGTTGTATGTGCTATGCAGATGATCATACTCTCTACTTGTCTTTCAATTGTCTTAAGGTCATTTCCAAACCGATGCTGTTATATAAAAATGCAGACTTGTCTAGCTGAAATTATGGTGTGGATGGCTCAAAATAGACTTAAAATGAATGAGGCTAAAACTGAGATAATTGTTTTTGGCTCTCGCCATCAGCCTCAAAAACTTAACTTCAATCATCTTCTTGTTGGTAATGCCACTGTGGATATCCTGCCTAATGTTAAATATCTAGGTGCTTCTTTGGACGAAACTTTGCAACTCGACTTACAAATCAATATAACATGACAAGTTGCATTTGGTCAACTTTATAGGATTCGTAAGTTACGTAAGTTTGTCAATTTTCAGGCTTGTCATAATTTAATCCTTACTCTTGTTATAAGTCACCTTGACTATGCTAACTGTCTGTACTGTAGTTCACCTATTTATCTTATCAACAAGTTACAGCGTGCCTATGCTGCTGTTAAGGTTTTATTTAATGTTCCATCTTCTACACATGTTACTCCTCTCCTCCAACAGGTTCACTGGTTACCAATTATCTACAGATTACAGTTTAAGCTTCTTAAAGAACTTTTAGTGCACTTAATGGCATGGGATCAGTGACTACCTTAAGGATTTGCTGTACATTAAAACTAGTAGCCAATGTACTCGGTCCGTAAGTCGCTTTGATCTCTTTGTCCCCAGGGTATACTCTAAATTAGGTGAACGTGCTTTTTTCTTTTATAGCTCCCAAGCTTTGGAACAGTTTGCCTGTTGATATCCGCACTTGTGACACCCTATTAACTTTTAAGAAGAGGCTAAAACGCATTTTTATCGTCTTTATTTTGAGTAGTGCTTTTTAAGTTTGCTTGTTTGTTTGTAAGCTCGTTTGATTTTTTGTTTTCTGTTTCTTTGGTTTTTATCCTTTGTCATTTTCATGTATTGTTTTTATTTTGTAGAGCGCCTTTGATTACTTCCCTGTATAACTGGCGCTTTATAAATTTTGTAATAATATTGATAATGATAATGATAACGATAACGATGGCGATAGCGACAGCGACAACGACAACGACAACTATGTCGTCCCGAGCGACGGTCTCGTCAAGATAGGTATACACGAAGCTTACCCGAGAAGTGGTCTAAATTTCGCTTTTCGTTCGTCGATACGGAAAGCTTAAATTTACGCATGCCAGCATATATGGTTTATAAGCGCAGCACACGCACATATCTAAGAGTTTCTATAAGATTGCACCAGAGTCTACCAACGCAGTATTTTAAAACATACGATTCAATCAGGAAATAATGTCTGTCCTGGAAATCAGGGCATGTATACCCCTAAAATATCAAAATTACTGGTGAACATGATGTCATATACATTGGAGCAAACTTTTATAACAATGGAAAACACCACTCAGTACAATTGGTATTATGAATTTCGTGAACTCTTTTCTTAAACAGATCCAGAATTTGTTTGATTCCCTGTGCGCTGACTTGCCGAAACAGTACCAAGACAACTGTACATCGATTGTCAACACTTACCTACCAATTCTGTTTGCTTTAATCGATGATATGGTAAGAAATAAGATTGTAGTATTTAGTGGTACTCACAATTCTTCGCACTTTCCTGCTGTGAGTAGGTAGTATGTGTTCGTACTCACAGTTTGATAAGTTGCCTGGAGGCATTCATACTCACAGTTGTCAATTATTTGCCAATTATCTTTGCTTTAATCGATAATATGGTAAGAAATAACAACAACGTAGTAAGTCCGTAAATATTCACTGATACTTATAATTCGACACACACTTGTCTCTGAGTAGCACGGAGATCCCATAGATACACACAGAGGATCACGTGGCCAAAAGTGTCGTCACCGTTTGAAAAATTTAGGCTCACCAAGATGGCCTCCAGGCTTCTGTCGTTTGTGTTATTTGAAGATTAGTCTGTCACATTTCAAACAAAGGACAAACATTAAATAAAAAAAAAATCAAAATACTTCACACCGTTCGTTTATTTTAACCGGACCTTGCACTTCATTTAAAAATTTTCAGCATAATCTGTGGATACTGAACCCCTTGAGAAAGTCTATAGTTTACACAGAAAACATGGGACGCATCCATACTGGTCAGCCTAAAATGTACTCAAGGTGGCGACACTCTACGCATAGGATGTTAGTGCAGGGTGCCGTGCCCATATTATTAGAAGTCCGTGGCGAGTAGATAGTATCAGCTCATAGGCTACTCACAGTTTGGCAAACTTGCCTGTGGGCATTCATACTCACAGTATCAAATTATCTAACTCTGTTGCTTTGATCAAATATGATAAAACAGACTGTAGTGAATAAGCACGTATACTCACCGTACTTGCCTTAAAATATGAAGTATTCATTCAAATTCACCAGGGAGTTGTTACAGAAGGAGAGGAAATACAAAAAATTATGTACTTTTATAAATCATTGCTCAGTAATATTTCGGTGAATACCTCAAAAACTAGGAATTTTTATACTCCAAGCTTTCAGTAGAAGTTACTCCTGATCCATCAGCAGGAATGTGAGTGGACGTATGTGTGTATGTCTGTCTGTCTGTCTGTCTGTCTGTCTGTCTGTCTGTCTGTCTGTCTGTCTGTATGTATGTATGTATGTATGTATGTATGTATGTATGTATGTATGTATGTATGTATGTATGTATGTATGTATGTATGTATGTATCATACTTAGGCCTACTTATTGGGAGTACCAAAAGTGTGAACTGTTTGCAAATACAAAAGTGATTTTCATGTTTGATTACGCTTTGCAGACTCCTGCAGAGGTTTGCGAGCTTCTTACCCTTTGTACCTCTGATGTCAATTTGCCGGAGAACGACCCCTCCCAATCGATGAGGGCCTTCGCTAACTACTTCCTCAGAAGAGTTTCCAGCCTCAGATCGATTCGAGAACGACGAATTAACTGTGAGTACAGTTGCGGCGTCGACCATAACAAAATATTAAGTTGAAGAGGGAGTCAAACTGTGGTCGAGATGTCTGCAATTTGGTCACATATTCAGATTTTCAAAGTAAAACATGTCTTTAAGCCAATGTCACACATCCAAAAATGTAGTTCTAGTCAATAGTTAAAATTGCCCCAAAAATAAGATAGTGAGATTACTTGAAAGATCGGGTAAAGAAATTTTGATATGTGAATTTTATAAAAAAAAAAATGATATGTGAACAGGACCTAGAGATCGAAGGGTCTATTGCATCACCCAAAACCTTTATAGGAATACCCCTACATCTTTAAATATCATTGCTGACTGCACTTTGATTGACATTAATTCAAACAATAACTTCACTCTGGTTGGTCAATGATTATGACTTTAGCAGTCAGTTGTGTTCCCAATTGAGCTCACATACAATAGTGTATGGATATACTCTTGAACAATTCAGACTCAATGCAGTATACGTAGCTTTGTCCGTGAGGTGTACCAGACAGGTGTTTTTTGCTTAAATTGGAGAAGGGGCTAGAAGAAAGCTTAGTAGGGGAGACCGTCTAACAAATCAAAGCTAAACTGAAGCCTAATTCTTTGAGTGTCAGAGCCGTATTTGGCATGCCCAACTATTGAAAAGGAGATCTTTAGATGTGATTTTAATTTAAGTAGATAAAGTTGAATTCGGGAAAAGTAAAATCAGAACTACTAGTGCTAAAAATTGATATAAAAGATATCCAGAATTGAATCGGCTAAACAACTGGGTGATAAATTTACTTACAGATTTCCGTCAACTTGTAGGAGAGAACTATCTTTGTGAAGCATGTGAAGATACTATTGGATTTATACATGAAGCAGTGGCATGCAACTATACCTGGGTAAGTCACCATCGGTCCTCGTCGATTCAGGAAATATATCTAGTATACCACTTGACATAATAAAAATCACACTTGTACCTTACTATGCACTTTATGAAATCTCAATTGAAAATGTGGTTTAATCTCTGATTTCCACGGTGAGTTAAGCGGACTTGCTAAAGAAGGCAGAAAACTGCGGTTTTTTATTATTCATCTGCAAATTCTATACCATGTGAATAGACCTTATGCATTTACGCCACGCAGCGACCAGTGACCAGCAGTTTTTCATGCTTCGAACTGCATGAATTTAGAAAACAGTACAGAAAAAATTGTCCCGACTGGGTGCGGCGACATGTTAGCTGACAAACAATGAAGGACTTAGACTTAGCAGCGTATATCCGACCGGTGCAAAAATCAGCTGTCTGCATTTATTGGTGTAAGTTGCACCGCAACGCGCTTACCTCAGCCGATGGTGTGATTTCAGTTCTGTGACGTCACATGCATAAGGTCTATTGATTAATAGTAAATATGATTATGTCAGTCCTCTTTACACATCCATGTATACTATGGGTAAGACACCAATGTATGTGACAGCGAGATAGTCTTGCTTGTACAGTCGTTTTGATTCACTAATCGTTAATGCCTCTCCTTATACAGGAAGCGGTGGCTGAATTCTTTGAACCTTTTTGTCAGATTTGCCCAGTTCCGGATCAGTGCACGAACTTCTTCCTGTCTCTTCCTGGTGACGTTAACGACTTTGCCAACAAATATTTGGTAAGAATTTTTCCCTTCACAAAAATGCAGCAAAAGAAAAATATGAGCATGGACAACTTCTAACTAAATCTCAGGGGCGTAACAAGGAATTCATTAAGGGGGGGGCGAAGCCCATAGACAGACTCTCAGCTCCGCGCCACCATGAGTTGGCGCGAAACGCAAGAAAATTTTGGCCCAAAATGCCTCCCAGATCCCTGGAAATGGCACTTCCCATGCAGGCCTATTTACCCGATATAAATAGGGGAAACACTAGCAATATTGTACAAATAAACATTAGAAGATATGCTCGGGGGGGGGGGAACGGCTGCCCCTTTCGCCCCCCCCCCCTCTTGACTACATGCCTGTTGCCATGTATGCCTGATAGATATTGTCAGTTATTGAAAGTTGTTTACAGCAAGTCGTGTTGTTAGCATTCTATCCACAAGCGTCTTTTTATGAACGCCATTATATCTAAATATTACACCTTAAACGTACACGTTCTTTTAGAAACATACGATCGGGTATGGACGTATGAATTTTTCAATTGCATCACAGTTCGCTTCGTTTGCCAGTGCCTTTTTTACTATTTGCGTAAATTTCGTTGGTATCGTACTAGGTTATTCGCAAAATAAAGGGAAGGTGCGCCTTTTAAGTTGGGGGACTAGGGGTTGGAGGTGCCGAATCGGACAAAATCCGATCTCAGTCACACAATAGTTAGAGCTGAGGTCAGTAAATGTGACATATAAAACGCCGTAAATTGTACAAGTAGCTCTCTACAGCACAGATTTGTCAAAACATATCTGCGCGTGAACAATGACAACTCCCTCTTCTGATTAGCGTCCATAGAGCGCCAGTACGGAGAAAATTTTGCATCCCAAACGTCTCGAAAAAAAATCTGTCATTTTGTCACGGGATTGAAGGGACTAGTTTTCTCAAATAGATTAGCATATTTGCAATATATCTGTGAGAGATACAAGTATATCTAGTTGTCTGATTGAAATAATATGATTCATGTTTGACGGGGCTTGAAATGATGGTTAAGGGATAGACTTTTTGGAGACCAAAGTTGAACTTACTGGATTTCTTAACCAGTCGTTACATTAGTAATACC